>OZ035877.1:75203212-75638221 GCA_964034865.1 Eristalis intricaria
ATGGAACCACCTCATTATAGCCACACGGTGATTTACAAGTGATAATTTGTTTCTTTTTTGGAATTAGGCGGTCAATGTTAATATGTGTATGAATTTTTACATCGAAATTCCAAAAAAAAAATCGTTCGCCACGAATGGGTTAATGAAAGATATAATGAACTACACACACTAACCCAACATAACCTATCCTAACCTTCTTAGACATTTTCCTAGGACTGAAGCTTACTGCCTTAAAACCTTATCACACGGTAATCAAAGATAAGAATACCTGACATAGATTGTTAGCACACAACAACAGGCCAAAATAACGAAATAAAAGAAGACAACGTTTGCAGATATATAGACAACGTTTCAACATATAAGTATCTGACACTCGTGGTTGATTACAACTTCAAATGGAAGCACCACATTGAGGCATTGAAAAAGAAGTTGTGCCAGTCAGCTTTCTCTCTTCCCCACCTGAGCAATGTATGCACATGTAATGTGGTAAAACATTGCGGCTTGGTGTGTTCATGCAAGCAACAACTCCAAAGGATCCAAAAGGACACAGAAATTAAACCAACAATGACAACACATATAAAACAAAAACGCAGCACTGGGTGAACACAAGAAGACGACAATAGCAAATGTACCAAATTCCGAGGTTCTGGAATGAATATGGATGAAGGTGTACAACGTGGTAGTTCCAACTGTATTTAATAAACTCCCGAGAGCTTTGAAACCTTTCAAGAAAAGCATTTTTAAAAAAAGCCAACGAATTGTATTTACTTTTTGCTAAAAGCCGAAAATATTGTGTAAATGTTTTTTTTTTTATTATGTAAACTCTTCTTCTTTATTTGGCGCTACAGTCCGGGGTGGACCTGGGCCTCAACCAACAAGCCTCTAGCTAGCACGGTCTTTGGCTAGCTGTCTCCAGTGTCGCACGCCAAGTTGGTTGAGGTCCTTCTCCTCCTGGGTGCGCCACCTTAAACGAGGGCGTCCTCTGTTGCATTGTCCCACAGGTTCGGAGTAGAAGATTCTCCGGGCCGGAGCTGAGTTGTCCATATGCTCTACATGGCCTAGCCATCCTAGGCGTTGGATCCGAAGACGCCGGACTAGACTCATGTCGCTGTACAGCCCGTACAGTTCGTGGTTGAATCTTCTCCTCCAGAAACCGTCAACGCAAACAGGACCAAAGATCGCACACAGAGCTTTTCTCTCGAAAATACCAAGGACTTCCTCATCCGCTTTTGAGATTGTCCATGCCTCCGCGCCGTACAGAAAAACTGGGATGATCAAGGTCTTTCGAGAGATGGCTTTACTACTCAATTGCCTCTTGAGCCCATAGAAACAGCGGTTGGCAAGAGTTACTCTGCCTTTGATCTCTGTACTGATGTCGTTTGTACTTTTTACTGCGGAGCCGAGGTAGACGAAGTCCTTGACTACCTCGAAGTTATAGCTGCCCATTGTGATGCTCTGTCTAAGACGTCTATGTTGTGTGTCCTTTCTTGATGACAGCATATACTTCGTTTTGCCCTCGTTCACCGCTAGACCCATTTTAGCCGCCTCCGCCTCAATGCCAGTAAACGCCTCATTGACAGCTCTCAGTGTTCTGCCAATCACGTCAATGTCGTCCGCGTATGCTAGCAGTTGTACGGACTTCTGGAAGATCGTGCCTCTAGTGTTAGCGTGTGAGTTTTGCACGATCTTTTCAAGAATAATTTTGAAAAAGTCACATGACAGAGCGTCGCCTTGTTTACATCCTTTTTTGACATTGAAGGTATCGGTGAGTTCGTTACCGACCTTGATGGAGCAGCGAGAATTCTCCATCGTCATCCTGCACAACCTGACGAGTTTGGCAGGAATGTCAAAACTAGCTCGTCCCTATGAACGCTATCATATGCGGCCTTGAAATTGACAAAAAGGTGGTGGGTGTCGATTTGCATTTCTTGGGTCTTTTCCAGGATCTGCCGTAGTGTGAACATCTGGTGATGGACTTCTCTGGCCTGAAGCCACACTGATAAGGACCTATCAGGTTATTTATAAACGGCTTCAGGCGAGAACACAAAACGGCAGAGAAGATCTTGTAGGCGATGTTCAGGAGACTTATCCCTCTATAGTTGGCGCAGTCAAAGGGGTCTCCTTTCTTATGGATCGGGCAAACGATACTGAGATTCCACTCATCGGGCATGCTCTCCACCGACCATATCTTACAGAAGAGCTGGTGCATGCGCCCAACCAGATCATCTCCAGCTCCCTTAAAGGTCTCAGCGGACAGTCCGTCCGCACCGGCAGCTTTGTTAGACTTCAGTCTTGATATTGCTATCTTCACCTCGTCTAGGTCGGGGGACGGAATTCTCGTCGATCATCGTCCATATTCAGTGGAACATTCTGCCTGACAGCGGTATTGGTGTCACCATCGCCGTTTAGCAGTCTGCAGAAATGGTTCTTCCAAATTCTCAGTATCGACTGCCTTGTAAATATGCAATATTCATGTGCGTTTGTAAATTGTAAACAGTCTTCTGCAGACAAGCCCCTCCGGCCTTGCAGATAAACCAGTGCAAGTTAAGTTAAATAGATACGAATTAAATAAAAATTAAATTGAATTGGATTATAAATTTCAACGGAGAAATCTGATCTCAGCAGCTTGTATTCACGATCATATTCTTTCGGTAACTACCCAAATGTCGTGACCAAAGGTGAGAGGTGTTGGAACAAATACTGAGTTGAAAACTGCTAACTTGACTTTCACTCTACGGCCTTCCTGATTACAGATCTCTCAATCTGTATCCTGCTTGGCCAATCCTACAAGAAAGCTCAGCATTACTCCTCCCATCACTCGTGAAGAAGGCCCCGAGATACTTAAACTCCTCCACCTGCTTCAATGGGATTCCACTAACATTTAGATCTTTTTCTCGAGTCATGGGAGGATTAAAACTGAGAACTCCTGTGGGATTGGTCAAGCTGGGTCAGTTTCGACACAGATTGGAAGATCTGTAATTAGGAAGGCCGAGTTAAGTGTCAATACCAAGTTTGAGGTTCTCAACTCAATTTTATTCCAACTCCAATTTCCTTTCCAAGGTCATGAAATTTGGGTAGAGACCGAAAGTAAACAAAAAAAAAATGTATTTTTTAAATATTGAAATAAATGATACTCTTTTCTATAAAATTATACTCTTTATTTATCCTCTCTGAAATCAGGTATACTTTATTCTTACTTTAAAAAGTTGGCAACCCCAATTGCATGTGACACCATCTTGTTGGAACCGCAGCTCGGACAAATCGATATTGTCGAGCTCTGACCACAGTAAGTCGCTCTAAAAAAATCTCATCGTATTGACGGTAACGGTATCTCCTCCTCATTATAAAAGATATTCGATGTAGCGCGCTGCCATAATCCACGACAAACAGTCAATCTTTTTGGATGCATTGGTGGTCGGTCGAAAACTTGTGGATTGTGTTCACTCTAAAATTAGTCAATTCAATTGTTTAGCCAAAAGTGGGCACAGTCCGAGATGATGATTCATCGGTCAACATTTTCAGCGTCTAATGGGCGAACTCACGGCGGTGACTATGATCCTCCGACTTTCTTTGAGTCAACAGTCTTAAACGGACTTGACTTTCGTCGAATCGACATGTTTGTCTCTTTTTCGATACTGGAACTGCAACGTTTTTTTTTTTTTTATTTCACACAAATTTCTGCGTGCGATGAATTGTCTGCACTCTGAAGCCATGATGACGACCGACCTTAGCCACTTACGCTTTACCCGAAATTTCGACGGATTTTTTTTTTAAATAATAGCTCGTTCCGTAGGCGTGAAAAGACTGTCACAACTGCCTGTCGCTGCTTAGAATTAGAGTCTCTACATCTACTCAGAAAGTCCGCCTTACCCGACTTGCGACTGATGCCCAAAACGCCTTCCACACACCATACAGACCGTTTCCCAGCTACCAACCCATCCGGGCACTCCACCCACAAATAAATGAACACACAATCAAAACTACCTTCAGAATGCGCACATAAAAATGCTCAATACTCGTATATTACATCTTAAGATTGGTTCCATTCACTTAGCGCTACGAACTTACAAACTACACATGCTTAGCCTAGATGAACTGTTGTCTGCTCTCAACTGCTTATCCGCTGCACTGCTGCGTGTGATAAATTTCAAAAGAATGCTTCAAAGAACTGCTTGCTGAGACAAAAGAGCCGAGCGGGGGAGGGGAGGCATTAACCAAAATTATCACAGTCTTCCATGAGATGGAACGAGTCGGCCACCCACTAGTGAACGAATGTCTCCCTCAGTTCAAGGTCGGTCATGAGCGGGCGCTTCTGCTTGCCCTTGAAGTGCTCGGAGATCTCGAACAGCGTCTTGCCCTTGGTCTCTGGCAAGAAGAAGTACACGTAGGCGATGGCCAGCATCGAAGCGGCTCCGTAGAAGGCGAAGACGTTCTCCTTGCCCATCGTCTGCACCATGTTCGGGTAGAGCTTGACGTTCATGAAGGACATCGCGTAGTTGCAGCAAATCGTGATGCCGGCCGCCGAGCCGCGCATCCTCTGCGGGTAGACCTCGCCAATCATCGAGAAGGGCAGCGTCATCAGGCCGAACGTGCTCGTGAAGATGTACATGCAAATGCATATGACCGGGAGGTGGGGCAGGGTGCCCACTACCGGGAACCAGATGGACGCCGCCAGCAGGAACATGCAGATGCCCATCCCCAGGCCGGAGAACATCGCCGGCGGGCGACGGCCCCAGCGGTCGAGGATGAAGCCAACCCCGAGAGTGGTCGGCACACGCACGAAGCCCACCAGCATGGCGCACAGAATGGGGTCGATGGTGACGCCGGCCTCGATGGAGATCTGCACCGCGTACACCACGACGACGAATATGCCGGCGAACTGCTGGCAGGCGAAGAAGCCTATCATGATGAGCAGGGGCTTGTAGACCTCGGGCGCCCGGATAGCCTTCCAGAAGCGGGGCGAGTGCTCGCCCTCGGCCAGCGCCAGTGACTTCTGCAGCTTGTTGAATTCCTGCTCGAATTCCTCGAGGTACATTTGGTCTGGAAGAGAGAATGCGTTGTCAAGGCGACGCCTGGGCGGAGAGAAGCAAAGAGCGGGCTTACCTTTGGCACGGAGGCCACGGAAGAACATCAGTGATTTCCTTGACTCGTCCATGCGGTTCTTCACAATCAGCCAGGAGGGCGACTCGGGAATGAAGAACGTCAGGAGGAAGGTGAGCACCGAAAAGCCGCAGGCTATTTGAGCAATTAAGCGCCAATCACCCTGTGAAGTGTCAAAAGTAATTAACCGATGAATTTTCGTCTTCGCCGACGAGCGACGGAAGTGCTTCTCACCCGTATGATGTAGCCGAGGGTGTAGATCGCAAAGATTCCGGTGGCGGTTGCCACCGACGAGCCGAGTGTGAGGCGCCCACGAAGGTCAGGGTGACATATCTCGGCCGAGTACACACTCACCGGCGAGCTGGAGAGACCGGTTGCAATGCCTGCAAGTAAAGAGTGAGAGGCCGCTTGAGGTTGTCCGCATGCTGCGTGCGACGCAGTCATCGCTCATCCCTTACCGATGATGAAACGGGCGATTATCACTTGGGTGAACATCGCACTCCGGTCCGTGTAGTACGAGGTGCCCATCAGCCCCCACGAGACGATGGCGGTTATGTTAATGAGGAATATGGTCCGTTTGCGCCCCAGTCGGTCGAGGAGGTATGCGCTGAGGAGGCCCCCCAGCGGGCAGGCAATCGCATTGATGGATGCTGTGGAAGGAATGGTTGTTGTGAGCAGTTGCTGTGGAGGGTGCTGGTTGAGGGGGCACTTACCAAACCAGGAGGCTTCACTGGCGTTCAGGTGGAACGGCTCGTTCGGGTCCTCGAGTTGCTGCAGGGTAACGGCTGGGTAGCCCAGCCCCATGGCGGGCGCCAGTAGACTGAGGTTGGCTATGAACACAATGAGGAACTGTGGAAGGAACAAAGGAAACGTGTGTGATCAAAGTGGCGGTTAGAATTTGCGCGGGAGTATGGAGAGTGGCTTTAAGATGTTCGTTGGTCGGAGGTAGCTGACTGTGAGGGCGGAGGTAAGGTGGTAGGACCAGCATTGCAAGTTGCAGCGAAAGTAATGTGAAATCAAAACAGAGTGATAGGAGAGGCAGATGCCAAAAGGACCGCAGCGAGCGACTAATTTTACGATTCAAGGATACAGCTGGAGTGAAGTCAAGGAGTTTTAAAAGACCAAAGAAGGAAGTGCAGGAGTAAACCCGCTAATTGAGATCATACACTTCAATGGGAAATACAAGTTTCCTGTCGTTGAACCTCTGTATCTATGCGGGACTGCGCTAAAGCTGATGAGACATTCAAGAGCACGGCAGCCTCTTGTACGTCAGTCTACACCGCTTTGTTTTGCCTAAAGAAAGTAATATAATGCAAATGGGGACACAAGGCTCCCATGGTCCGTTGGCTATTCGTATCAGTATTCTGACCCGAAAAGAGGATCAACTACAGAATATTCAATCGTGTGAGGGTAGAGCATGTATCAGCAGTTTTTAGAGGTCGACCGTAGAGTGGCTTTAAAAATAATCTTAAATAGACCCTGATAGACTTAATAGGCAGACAAATAGCGCATATCAAGGTGGTTAGTTTTAAATATGTTAGGAACTCCGTTCTGGAACTGTATTGTTATCGAGAGATTAAGGTATGAGACGCTAATCCCCCGCTACCAACGGTCCACTTCGAGAAGAAATTGTGTCCCTTGTAGATCCTACTGGAATGCCTATAGGCAAAGCCTGGAATCTTGGCAGGTGGAACGAGTATAGGCGAAGTGGTCTAAAGATATGTGTTATATTGAGGGGTGATAAGGGCTAAAGCCAAGGTCTGCGTTTTTTCATCGCAGTGATGCAGTTGTGGTTTTTTGTCGCACGATTTTCTAGCCGCAAAAACAAAGAGTACACACAGCTTTTAATGTCAAAACACACATATGCAACCAAATAATCGCAACGAACAGCAGACTGTATTTTCGGAGGAATATAGTAATCGATATTTAAAGGGCCTTAACTAAAGTGCACCTATTTTAAGACTTAAAGCAGAATGAAAGAGTTACGTTACAGAACTTCCCCGTGAAATCCATTTTCATACAGTGCTCCACAAAAGTTTGCGTACAATAATGCAATTTAGATAAGAAAAGCTCTCATTTACATAATCTAAGTTGAGAATACTTTTTAAGGGTATATTCCAATAAAACGAGGTAAAAGGCTCAGTTTTTCACTAAATTAATAGACATTGTTATCCGTTCAAAAAATACAACAACAAAAAGCAAAAAAAAGCCGCAAAATTAATACCACAAAAGTTTGCGTACAGGTGAAAATAAATGCAAGGAAAGTTACTACAAGTGGATAAATAGCCTATCAATCTTACTTCTTTTCGTGCACTTATTAAGTATGATATCCTCTTATCCTTATGACCCTCTTTAACCGGTTTTACATGGATGCTACCAATTTTTTGTTTTATGAAATGCTTATATGAGTCCACTCAACTTATGAAGCTTCTTTTAACATCTCTTTATTACTGGTATCGTGGGTACGGATCTTTCAGTCCAGTCGTTCCGACATATGTGTCAATGGGCATGAGGTCTGGGCTCTGTTGTGGGGTTCGTAGCATTTTGAAAGGGCTATATAACAATCAAATACATGAATTTTGTGGCAATTATCTTGCTGTGATGTAATAATCCACGGTAATCCCCAACATTTAAGGACTTGCTTTTAAATTTCTTTTAAGAATATCAATGTTCACGAACAGGTTCATTTCCTTCGATTAGTACCAGATTTCCGAATCTTGATGTCGCCATACAGACGTGGGTCTTACATAACACTTCTACCAGCGTACTTTACTGTTTCAATAGAATTGTTTGGTTTAAGGGCTCGTTTTAGCAGCTCCCTGCACTCAAACGGTCGTCACACCCAAAAACGCTTTATTTTGTTTCGTCGGAGAAGATAACATTACGCCAGAAGTCTGGCGACTTGTTAACATACACCTTTTGCGAATGCGATCTGTTTCTGTTGATTGAACATTTTGATCAACAGTTTTTTGTTGGGTGTCCATGACTTGAACCGCTTTTGAACTATTGGTCTTCTTATTTTTTCTGGATGCGTTAGGTGTTGCTAACTTATTCAAGTTAAGCGCTCACTTTATAAGTCCTTATAAATAGTTTTTGGACCACCATTCGTTTGATGACACGGTAATCTCTTGGAATGAGTTTCAAAGGTCGACATATCAAGGCTTTGATTCGATCTGTTCATCATACCTTAAGCCATCTTTCGTTCCTCAGCAACGTCAAGGCTCGAATAAACAAGCAATCTGTGTGGAGAAACTAGTGTAAAACAGTGTAAAATGAAAGAGCACTTTCCCTTGTACGCAAACTTTTGTGGAGTTAATTTTGCGACTTTTTTAAACTTTTGTTATTGCATTTTTTACCGAATAACAATATTTAATTTAAAACTGAAGCCTTTCATCTTGTTTTATGGGAACATACATTTCAAAAATATTTTTAACTTGTACTCTGTGGATAAAAGCCATTTTTTTCCAATTTTCATCGTTGTACGCAGACTTTTGTGAAGCACTGTATGTACTAACAAGACTTCTATCAAAATCACAAGTCTGCTATGATTCATGATAATCCCACGTTCATTTGCGGCAATAAAAGGAGCTTGTTACATTTTTTAATCGCTGCGATTATTTGGTCGCATATGGGTTGAATAAAACAATATGTCACATTTTTTGCGACTAAGTTATGATCCGGTTGAAAATCACAACGATTTTTGAATCGCAGCGATTTAAATCGAATGTGTGTGTATATTCAACAATCGCGTAGCCAGAAAAATGACACAAATTGCAGACTTTTAATCGTTGCGGTCGTGAACTCTTTCACATCGAAAATTATGTGCTCTACTTCTTGCGACTGAATAGTGCATGCGCGCCCCTAGCCTAAGGTAACAGTTGACTGTCGCATGTCAGACTTGACTATAAAGTCTCAACTTTGTACAAAAGAACATTTGTTCACTTGCTCCTGCCAACGATGTACGTCGTTAAGACATGCGACTGTAGGCATTCGGCCAAAGTAAGTGAGGTCGTGAGGAGTTAATCTCAGTGAAATAATTTCTAATCCAATGACAGAGTCGAACCCAGCCTAAGGCGACATACGTCGTGGGAATCAAAATGTCAACCAAAGTAAAAAGCATGAGAATGGTGAAACTCCAAATACACCAACTTCTGTGCATGTTGTAGAGCAAACATATTCGATCAGTTACGATGCTATTGAGCTTCTGACGGCCACTACATCTTTGGTCAGTAAGGTATCTCAGTTAACAAACTAACTGATAATAGGTCTGTTCCCGTACCCAAAATAAACATCACAAGATAGTACAAAACGACACAAATCTACGAAACTCTGTTCCCGTACGCCATAAATTTGGGTTTTATGTCAAATGAGCGCTCTCTCGAGAGAGTAAAAAATTTCCCCACCCTGCCCATTTTAACACAAGAAATTTCTGTGGGCAGTTTGTTGGTTTTATGTCAAATGAATTGATGTGTCAAATACTTTTTTTATAATTTGCGCGTGCTCAAGGGATTGCTAATACCCTTATGTGTCCGGGGTCAAGACACAGCACGGGCCGAAGGTATAGAGGGAGAAAGGGAGAGGAGGTACCTGTGCACATTGGTCTTAAATATCTGCGGGTTGTAGTCTGTGGGAAATATTAGTTTGGGAAGAGCATTCCATATTCGTGCTGTGCGGCTGAAGAACGAGTCTCTGAATTTAACTGTGCGTCCGAAAGTAGGCTTAAGGGTATACTGATGGGCATTCCTGGCGAGACGAGTATTGCGGGTGAATTCATGGAGAGGAGGAATGCAGTTGGCTAGCTCACTTGAGCACCGTTTGTTGAAATAACGATAAAACACGGACAAAGAAGAGACGGTACGTCGATGTTCGAGCGAGTCTAATGGCTCTGCGATATTGTTGTCTCCTATAAGTTTTATCTCCCGCTTTTGGATACTATCAAGTAGGTGCAGTGAGGTCTTGGGGGCACCAGACCAGATATGAGCGTTATACTCAAGCTTGGGGCCTCAAGCCTCTCAAGCTTGTACGCCTTATAAACTCAAGCCAGATCAGAAGGGCTGAAATGTTTCTTGCGTCGATTAAGGAAACCTAAACATTTTGCAGCATTTTTGGCGACCTCAAGTAAAGTGGACTCTCCCAAGTCGAATTTTCACGGGATACCTTGATTTGTTCGAGTTAGCGGCTGCTTGACTTAGGGAGAGAGTCCACTGTATGTGATCATTCAAACTAAGTGTTGTGTTGATACACACACCAAGGATGGAAAGTTTTCCGGTTTCATCGACACAAGCGCCATTCATGGATAATGGCTGATTATCAAGGGTTCGCTTGAGTGACAGCAGACAGCATTGAGTTTTTGAAGCATTGAATTCCACTCTATTGTTTAATTATGTTGTCAAGATCGGAATTCAACAAAGGCTGCCTTTCCAATTCTACGGCCGAAGGGCGGGGTTGTGGGTCATGGAACAAATATGCAAATCTGAGGGTGCTGTCATCAGCGAAGGAATGGATTGGATTAGAAGTAGCTGACAAGAGGTCATTTATAAAAATGAGAAAGAGTCTCGGAGACAGAACCGAGCCTTGCGGAACACCAGCATTTATTTGGTGGATATCAGACTTGAACCCATCCAAAACAACTTGAATTGAACGGTTCGAAAGTTAATTTCCAATCCATAGAAGAAGAGATTCATCGATACCATAGGCACGCATTTTCGACAAGAGAGCTTGATGCCAAACTCTGTCAAATGCTTTAGAAATATCAAGCGCAACGATCTTGCTTTCGCCTGAATTGTGCAAAGACTGGTTCCACTTTTCGGTGAGATAAGCTATCAGATCACCAGTGGACCTGTCGCTGCGGAAACCATATTGTCGGTCATTAAGAAGATTCCGCGATTCAAGATATTTCATTAGCTGACGAGTTATCAGCGTGTCCATGACCTTAGAAAGAAGGGACGTAAGTGCTATGGGTCGGTACGAGGTGGGTGACGAAGATTCGCCCTTTTTAGGGACTGGCTGGACAAATGCTGTTTTCCATCTGCTCGGAAAGAGACCTAAAGAGTAGGATAGATAATACTCAAATAGTTTGCTGTGCATTTGGTTTTGTTTTCGAATGTTTGTGATAATTTCATGTATGCATGTGAGATTTCAGACTTGACGCTTCATAAAAGACATAATTTACAAATTTGGTAAAACTGCGTTGCCGTACTTTCTTGAGCTTTTGCTCCTCTCTGAGAGATTTTTCTCCCACTCCTTAAAAGATGACAGTCTTTACAATTTTTTGCAGAAAGTCCGGGAACAGACCTAATATCAACGAAGAGGAAACAGACAACGCCAAATCTGGTACATCAACATCCACTTTTATGAGCACGTGGAGCGTAGTCACAGAGGTATCTCTAATAGATGATCGACGTTCCCATCGACTTAATGCCTGAAACACAATAGTGCGTTTGCTCTGGCGTTGGCTTTCAACACACATAATTCAATGGCCAAGCATAAAATACAGCGTCGACCTGCGTCAGTGAATAATGAGAGGATCGTAATAAAACGTAAAACGTAGTCCATCGCACGTCATTATGCAACATGTTGGATATTTTTTTGACAGAGGGCTGCGCTGTGAGAGAGATTTTCTCCCAGATTGAGAGTATTTTGTATCAACTGTCATTTAAGAAACGAAAACAAGCTGATTAAAAATAATTTAACGACAAATAATAATAATAATAATATTGATGGCGCGACAGTCCGAGGCGGACCCGGGCCTAGCTTCTCAGCAACCACTCGTGTTGTGGCGTGTTACGAGTGGAAGGGACCTACAGTTCCTACGGCAAAGTTGAGAAGCTTTTTCTAGACAGGAATACTCTTTGAGCATTGTCAGTGACTCGAAAGAGGTGGAAGCCGTGAATTATGAAAGTTGATAGATTGGGGAATCTAACCTGGCACCCTCTGCGTAGGAGTCGACGCACTGACCCACTACGCCACGGCGACTCACGACAAAAGTCATTTCAAATAAGTGTATGCAGAAAGGCGGCAATATTTTTCATCTATTAGATGAGAGAGAGAACAGCTGATAAATTGAGTAATTATTTCAACGCAGTGCGTCATCGTAACATGAAGTCGGCTGGCGCAGGGCACTATTGTGTTTCAGGCATAAAAGGCAGAGCCGTGTAACCACACTGAAGGACATGAGTTCTGTGTGATGGAGATGTAGTATAACCCATTCCTACGCCGTGACGGGAAATGGAGTGACGCTGTCATGCCATCATGCCCCTCAACCGCACATGAGTCGCGTCACCGCTTTCTCATTAATTCACAAGATATATTCGGCTTTATATTGGTCTGAAGTATATCGTTTGTATTATTGAGTATTATATTCACGTAAAGAAATCATTGAGGCACGATCTTCCAGAAGTACGTACAACTGCTAGCATACGCGGATGACATTGACGTGATTGGCAGAACACAGCGGCGTTTGCTGGCATTGAGGCGGAAGCGGCTAAAATGGGTCTAGCGGTGAATAAGGGCAAAACGAAGTTTATGCTGTCATCAAGAAAGGACACACAACATCGACGTCTTGGACAGAGCGTCACAATGGGCAGCTATAACTTCGAGGTAGTCAAGAACTTCGTCTACCTCGGCGCCGCAGTAAACAGTACAAACGACATCAGTACAGAGATCAAACGCAGAGTAACTCTTGCCAACCGCTGTTTCTATGGGCTCAAGAGGCAATTGAGTAGTAGAGCCATCTCTCGAAGGACCAAGCTGACTTTATACAAGACCTTGATCATCCCAGTCCTGCTGTACGGCGCGGAGGCATGGACAATCTCAAAAGCGGATGAGGAAGTGGTCTCTTCGAGAGAAAAGCTCTGCGTGCGATCTTTGGTCCTGTTTGCGTAGACGGTTTCTGGAGGAGACGATTCAACCACGAACTGTACGGGCTGTACAGCGACATGAGTCTAGTCAGGCGTCTTCGGATCCAACGCCTAAGATGGCTAGGCCATGTAGCGCGTATGGACAACTCAGCTCCGGCCCGGAGAGTCTTCGACTCCGAACCCGTGGGACAACGCAACAGAGGACGCCCGCGTTTAAGGTGGCGCACCCAGGAGGAGAAGGACCTCAACCAACTTGGCGTGCGACACTGGAGACAGCTAGCCAGAGACCGTGCTAGCTGGAGAGGCTTGGTTGTTGAGGCCCAGGTCCACCCCGGACTGTAGTGCCAAATGAAGAAGAAGATATTCACGTAAGCCCCCATTAATATATATATGCGCTCTTAGAAATATGAGTCATCTTTTGCACAGCCTCCATGCAACAAGACGTGATCGTGGGCAAATTTTGTTTTTCAGAAATTCACTAAATTTTGGTGTTGGGTTCTTGAATTTTGTAATTACGCACATTTTAAAAATGCCGTCATAGACTTAAAGGTAAATCTAGTCGACAATATTTCTTGAGAGAACGTTTGATGTCAATAGTGAATCAAATATATACAGAAGGTGTTTCAAATCTATCGGGCTTCACGTGACGGTATTTTTGTAATTTATTTTCCATATTTTCTAGTTGTCTCAGAACATCGTTCCAATGGTAATTAGTTGGAATTTACCTCGTTTCAATGAATCATTCACTGTAAATTGTAGCTCTCTCCAAATGACAGTGTCTCCGATGACTAAAAACATCGCCGAAGTAATTCGCATCGACGCATCACAAAATTTAAATTCTGTGAAAAGTGGATATCTTGATTTTCTAGTTTTCAACCAAGGGCTGATGGTGATGGTGAGAATGCGAATTCATTAAAACGCGTCTAAACATAGCGAACATTCGCTTTAGTTAGACTTGGACCACAAATTGTGAATTCGATGAAGAGTTTTAATTTATTGAAGCCGTTTTACAAAACGATAAAGTTAAACTCTTTGTCGTTAAAAGTAATGAGATGCAGACATTTAAGAAGTTACCGTGACTGTGAAGATAACTTGGAACCTGTCAAGCAGGTTATGAGTGAAACTTTAAATTTGCTTAATGTGGGCGAGTTGTAAGTGACACTTCTTAATCTCACTTGAGATTTTTAAATTGTCACTTTAATTTTAACAAATTATCTTGAGTTAAAATATTCACATGGGAGTTGTGATGTGTCAAATCGTATGTAACGAGGTTTCTATTTTGTACCTGGTAACGAAACGTTACTCTCTAGTAAATTTCGTTACTAGCACGGCTTCGTTATTCGCTTATAATGGTGTTCATTGTCATAGTTCATTAATTGTGAAGTTTGTTCTGTTTAAGGGGAGGACTTACATATCAAGCTTTCGCAAGGCATTCAAGACAGTAGATAATGTGAAACCTCCACTCGTGCATTCCCCTCTACTAGACACATTTTTGTACACCTTTGCCTCAAGCCCTCAAGACTCCACCGAACCGAAATAGCAATATTTCGATGAACTTTTACCGAAACCTTAATAGGCCATTCCCACCGAAGTGTTGGGATGTGTTTTCAAATGTCACTCAAATGTTCCACCGCCAAAACAGCTGTTCGTTGACAGAAAAGAATGGTGTTGAGAAGACAAGAGAAGGTGTAGTAGAGAGGAAAGTAAGGAGCATGTTTGCAAATTTTGACATCTATAAAGCAACACCAAAATTAACTTAAACTCACACTGTAGGCCTGTTCGTTTTGAAAACCTCACACGGCCAGTTGAATTCATGGGGGTTTCAACAAGCTTTCGCCGAAAGCGCGAGAAATGAAACCTGGGAGAAATTCGATGAAACCTCGCGATTTTAATAAATTAAAGTCTTCAGAATGCAGATCCGACGGTCTTGGCAATGACTAAGATGTTTAACGCACCAATGTGGGAAGAGTTTAGTCCACCACTTCGCTCGGGAGTTCGACTAAAGGTTAGAAGACTATTGTTCTTGTTCACTGAGCCCTCATAACGTCAGGCAAAGCTACCTAAGCATCACACACGGTCCATTGTAGCTGGTGTCCTCACATTGGCAACATGTCCTGAGACTATTCGTGGCGGTTCGACTATGTGTTGACCAGAAGACAGCGGGTTACTAGCTCTTGTCGAGTGGGATCTATTGTTACTTGTCAACTTACACAGAAATTATACACTATGAGCATATGAACCACTTGGGTCAGTTTCGTCAAGTTTCGTTAATCTTTGGTTTGTTCGTAAATGATAGTGGAACTTTGAACTTTGAACTTGGAACTGGCCCTTCTCGAGTGGGATCTGTTGTTACTTTTTAACTTACACAGAAATCATACACTATGCCCTTTCGCTAAGCTGAGATTGGAACTTGGAACTTTGAATAAATTTGGGTGGACTATTGGGTGGCAATCGTGGGTCCAGGAAAACAACCCTTGGTTTGACAACGATTGCAAGCAGGCGCATTCAGCGGAGCACACAGCATATACGACGCTGCTGGACAGAAGGACGAGACCGGTTCGTGGGCATTAGGACGGGAAGAGCACCGGCTTCTTAAAAGGAAAAAGGAAGATCGTGTGATCTCGAGTATCGTGTGCTCGATCCAGAAGCTAAGACATGGTCGGAGGAAAGCCCGACGAGTGAAACCTCAGTATTTTCTGCCCGATCCACAAGAAAAGAGGCAACTTCATTTGCGCCGACTACCGAGGGATAAGTCTCTTTAGCAACACCTATAAGATCCTCTCTGCCGTTCTGTGTGGTCGCGCGAAAGAAAAACCAAAGCCCGTACAGAAACATGTAGAGATGCTATGTAGCTGCAGTGCTCTTTCGTCCCGTAGATTCAGACCTCTGAGGGCCCATTGCTTTGTCAATATGGCTGAACTGAACAGCACTAGAATCAGCCCTCTTCTTCGCTTCATAAACAGCACAAATTGGTTTGCAGAATAGGTAGCCTAAGAGCCACGTGGTAATACAACGGGCTTATGCTTGGCCTAAGTGTATCAGCTGTCCGTATGCGCGGCAGTCAGCCAACTCAACCTAACATAACCTAACACGTAGAGATGAAGAAGGGAACCCAATCACAGTCGGTGCTGAGAATAAGGAAAGACTTCTTCTGCAGACTGTATAACGGCGACGAAGGCCAACATCTCGTTGTCAGGCAGAATGGACCATTCGATACAGACGATGATAATGAAAACTACGACGATGATAAAAAAAACTACCGTCCACCTGACCAAGGAGAATTAAGGATAGTAAAATCCAAGCTTAAATCCAATAAGGCATCCGGAGCTGGAGACCCAGCGGCTAAGCTGTTCAAAGCAGGTGGAGATGAGTCAGAAGAAAGCATTGACTATTTCTAAAATTTGGTCAGATGAGTGTATACCTAATGAATGGCATCTCAGCATCGTTTGGCCACAAGAAATGAGATTTCCTAGACTGCGAAAATGTCAGGGGCGTCAGTCTGTTGAGTATCGGATACAAGATCCAACCTGGCTTATTGTGCGAACGCCTTAAGCCCTTCATAAACAATCTGATTGGCCCATATCAGTGTGATTTCAGGCCAAGAAGTAGTACACAGTAGACCAAATTTTAGCACTGCGGCAGATCCTGGCATGATCTGCTTATCGATTTTAAAGCCGCATATGACAACGTTTATAAACACGAACTATGCAGAGCCATGTCTAGTCTTGACATTCCTATCAAACTCATCAGGTTGTGCAGGATGACAATGGAGAACGATCGTTGCTCTATCATGGTCGGTAACGACCTCACAGAGGCCTTCAATGTCAAAAAGGTTTAAGACACGGCGACTTTTTTAACATCAGTCTTGAGAAGGTCGTGCAGAACTCACTGGCCAGTACAAGAGGTACGCTCTTCCACAAATCTGTGCAACTCCTCTTGTATGAAGGAGAACCCAACAGGCTGTTGTTGGGGCGTTTGTGGCCATCGAGAAGGAAGAGGCAAAGATGAGTCTTACGGCCAATGAGGGTAAGATAAAGTTTATTCTGTCTACGAAAAAGGTTCGACGACAATGGCATCTTGGACAAAACCTTACTATAGAGAGTGAGAACTTCGACGTTGTGAAAGACTTTGACTTCCTAGGCTCCGAAATTAACGCAAGCAATGACAACGGAGTTAAAACTTGGAAACCTTTGGAAGGCAATTATTTTATTTTCTTTAATATAGTCCCGTTGAATTACAGAGGAGCCGGTGTAAAGCATCGGAAAGTGATAGCACAAAGGGATCTAAGTTGGCCACAACTGCTACAGTGGTGGCAATCACCCTAACGGAACCCTTGATATCGTACCAAACATCCTAAGAGGGCTCTACCGACTCAGGGAGCACCTCAGGAAACGAGGGGTATCAGAAGGTCTCAGATTCTGTGGAGAATTTTATGGAATTTCAGAACATGTACTGGGATTTTGTGAGGCACTCGCCCACAACAGGCAAAGACAATGGCTTGGAGGGAATTCTCTAGAATAAATCTTCTGAGTCCATTCTCGTCCTTATCCAGGGTGTCCAGAGAATCGTACCTAATCGATAGTTCGCAGCCAGGGGGATATACTGGTTATTTTTTAACGGAGCCACCCTAAGGCGGCTCCAACTTGGGGAGAGCTAATGTGACGCCTGGGGTGGCCCAACATTATTTGAACAGCTGCTCGTAAAGGCAATTTGTACAGTTCTCGGGGTGTATGCCGTGTTGTCTTGAGCACGAGCACGATAAGAAAGTAAATAGTTAAGCCTTGCACAAGCTGAGAGGGTTGGGGAGGAACAGTGCCACCCAACAGCAGCCGAAAGTCTACGAAAACCCCAAGGCAGCCGACACAGAAAAGCTCACATACGTCGAACTTGACGAAAGAACCAGAGATTAGTTCGTCGACAACACTGATTCACAGTACTTCATAGGAAATGCGTATCTAAGAGACTACTATGCTAGCACAAAGGATCCAACCAGGATCTAAGTGGACCACAGCTGCTACAGTGGTGACAATCACCCTAACCTAAGCTAACCTAAGGCAATTGAGGAATTAAGCCCTCTCTCGAAGAGCCGCGATATGTCCATACAAGACCAGTTCTGCTGTTTGGCGCAGAAACATGGACACTAACCAAAGCGGACGACGAAACTCTTAGTCACTTCAAGCGGAAAATCCTTCGTAATATTTTTGGTCCGGTATGTACTGATGGTGTTCCATCAGATATAACCATCTTTGCTGACAGCCAGGCTGCGCTGAAGTCAATGGGATCCTGTACGACGAGGGTAAGGGCTGTTGTAAATTGTCGCGACTCACGAAAGTCCATCAGTCACCATAGGGTCAAACTCTGCTCAATAGCAGGCAGAGAACGGACGAATTGGCCAGACAAGGGTCTGAAATGGACATCAGCGAAGCGGACACATCACTGCAGAGACTGATCAGGACTATAAGTTACACCATTCTTAAAGGAGCAAACTCATCTTGGCTCACAAGAGATGACTGTCACACGACAAGATCAACGTGGCCAGAGCTTATCGTGCTCGCAACTCAATCCGCGTGCTCGTCGAAGTGATCACAGGACACTGCCCCTTGGGGCCATGCTCCGGAAATGGAATGCGGAGTGCAGCGCTCTCTGCCGGAGTTACGGTGACGAGGAAGCAAGTCCGAAACGATCCAACATCTGGTTTGCCACTGCGTAGCTCTCCAGAATCGGCGCCTAGCTTCGCTGGGCCGAAGATTCTTCACAGAGACTGCGGACTTTGCAAATGCGGATATATCCAATCTTCTAAGATTTGTAAAGAGCATGGGGTGGTTTATTAGAATGTGTTCTCCGCAAATGAAGGGATTCACAATTAGCCCTAAGGCCTCCGGGTGCAAGTGATGTTCCATCACATTCCCCTTCCAACACCTAGTCTAACCTACGGAAGAGGAGACTGAACGACCAACTGTACAGTGACACCGAAAGGAGTTCGAGTCTCTCGTCTCAGATGGCTAGGTCATGTAGACCGGATGGACACCAATGCTCCGGCCCGGAATGTCTTCGACTAAGCCAATCCCGAGGGACAACAGCTGGAAAAGGATCCCAATCAGCGGATCGTGTGTGGCTGGAATCAATTAGCACAAGACAGTGCTAGATAGAGAGGCACATTGGCTGAGGCCCAGGTACACTCGGGACTGTAGCGTCATCCAAAGACGATGAAGAAGTACTACAATTGATTAGCGACCACGCCACGGTAAAGGAGCTCCATTATGGAAAAGGACTTCAATCAGCTGACCGTGCGTAGCTGGAAGCACCTAGCCCCAAGCCGTGATAGATGGAGAGGCATGTTGGTCTGAGGCCCAGGCCCACTCGGGACTGTAGCGTCATCCAAAGACGATGAAGAAGTACTACAATTGATTAGCGACCACGCCACGGTAAAGGAGCTCCACCATGGAAAAGGACTTCAATCAGCTGACCGTGCGTAGCTGGAAGCACCTAGCCCCAAGCCGTGATAGATGGAGAGGCATGTTGGTCTGGAGGCCCAGGCCCACTCGGGACTGTAGCGTCAGGCAGAGGAGAGGAACAAATACTACAATTGACCAGCCGCTGGAAAGCACATGGATCACTTATCGAATAAATGGTTGTGAGCGTGTGGATAAGACATATTCTCTGACAAGTGCACAAGAGCTCTAGTGGCGAAGTGCTTGCCTTTAGAAACCCACTCAAGGACACCACAATGTAGTCAAGGACCGCTGGAATGCCTCTGTCCCAGCGCAGTCAACAACAACAAGATTCTATTTCGGGTTCGTCCCATGTAAATATTGTTTCGAATATAGATCCACCCAAGCAAAGCCATCCGCGGCCCGATGCACTTTCAAGTGTTTATTTTCCCAAGCATCCACAAGCCACCAGAAATCCACAGAACAGTACAAATTTTTCAAAGAGATCCAGCGAATT
Source organism: Eristalis intricaria (assembly GCA_964034865.1). NCBI lineage: Eukaryota > Metazoa > Arthropoda > Insecta > Diptera > Syrphidae > Eristalis > Eristalis intricaria. The sequence goes on from OZ035877.1 coordinate 75,223,120, forward strand.
CCCGAACGTCTCCATCTGTCTATTTGCACAAGTCGCACAAATCGCACAAATCGCACCCAAAGTGCAATCAATTGCCAATGGTTGTCCTGCTGGCGGCCGTTCAATTGATCGGCGCATCATGCTCCATTGATGCTCTTATCTTTCTATTTTTAATCAATCAAAGCCAATGGACGCAAGAGACACAAAAACACAAAGACACGCCCGAAATAGAAAGCGTCGGGCCAAACGACTTCGCATGCCAAGTTAGTGATTTGAGCGAGAAATTAGTTTCCCGTGACCAGCAAGTCGCTGTGCAGTCGCTTGGAAAGTTCCTCGACTTAATTAGACCTTAGATCGAGCGCCTTGTTTAACGGTCACAAATTGAATTGATGGGACGACGGCCAATTGCCTTGAATTGGCTGCAATTTTGTGTGTGTCTCTGGTCGTGTCGTTCTTCGGAGGAGAATGCACGTGACTTACCTGTCGGAACACGGCGGTACAGCGCAGTCCCAGCGGTTTCGGGTCTCGGCCGTCCTCGATGGGGACCTCGGTCTGCTGGAAGCCTAGCCGGCGTGGGTTCAGCTCTTCGGCTTCTGTGTCTTGATCCTTGATGGCCATGATGGTGGCAGCTTCTGCGGGGTGCTCTTGGTCAGTCAGTCCTAAGCGCCTACTGGAAGAAGAGGGAAAAAATTGTCACCGATTATTCTAGGCACTCCAAGCATCGTACAAAAATTAGACGAATGTCAGTACTTGACACGCGAGAATACTTCTTGCACAAAAACAGATCACTTTCACTTCAAATTGTTTACCACTGTAGAACTCTTTTGGTTCGACAATCTATTTCCTGGTCGAGTGCCGGTTTATTTGAGGAACGTTGGAATCGAGACGAAGTCTGTTCTATCGTCGGTCTTTGCTGGCCCGTTGCAGACTGATCAGACTGGTACGAGGAATTTGCGCAAACTGAAATAGTTCACGGTGAGCTAGCGAATTCGGTCCGTCTCTTGTGAATTTCAATCAATTCAAGAACACTAATCGAATGTCGAAGATCGAAAGAAGAACAAAAACAAAAACAAAAACAAAAGAAAGAACACCCATTAAAGTATCGAATTGATGTCGATTTAGCTTTTGGCGCATTCGCTGTGAACGAGAAGCTTTGTTGAAGTTCTGCCGACGCGCCGAATGGGTGACAGTAGAGTGCACCGACGACATGGATCGGTAATTAAGAGGTGTTCACCTACTTTCCCCCATCCGGCATGTAATAAGTGACATGAAGAAGCTCTCCTTGCAGTGATGCGAAGTTAAAATAGAACAAATTGGTGATGTGCGATGTGTGAGCTAGTTGCGGTGATAGGACTTTGTCTTGCATTGAAGAGCGAACATTCAGGGGGGGCAAATGTCGACTCTGACCATTTCCTAGTAGCAGCAATAGTCAGAGCTCGACTGTCCATTGTCGGAAAAGTCGACATTGGACGAATGAGCACACCAGAGATTGCCAGAGCCTACGATGAGCAACTGAGTGAGAGACTCTCCGGTATGCCAACGTCAACGATATGTGGTTGCAGTGCCGCTCAGCTATCAAAGAGGAAGCCGAAGCCACAGTAGGCTACCGACCATCTCCGACGAGGAACCCGTGGTATGACCGGGAGTGTGCGCAACCGACGAGGCATATCAAAAGGCTCTGCAACGAAAATCTAGAGCTGCGCAGGAGGAGTGCCGGTCTAGAAGAAGGGAGGAGAAAAAGCTTCAACGCCTGAAGAAAATGTCTCTTGTAACCTCCCAGCTCGTGGGAGGGTCGTCGTGGCGAAGTGGGTAAGTGCGTCGACTCCTACGCAGAGGGTGCCAGGTTCGATACCCGAATTTGCCACCTTTGATAATTCACGGCTCTTCCTCTTTCGAGTCACTGACAATGCTCAAAGAGTATTCCTGTCTAGTCGGAGTCGGCATTAAACTGTAGGTCCCTTCCACTCGTGAAAGAACAATAGCACGCACAACAGGATTGGTTGCTGGGAAGCTAGGCCCAGGCCCACCTCGGACTGTCGCACCACCCATATTATTATTATAACCTCCCAGCTCAAGGATATCGAAGAGTCTAGGAACAGGCATAAAATACGGGCCTTCTACAAAAAAAGCCAAAATCCTTGCCGCTGTCTTTAGGAAAGGCGCCCAGGCTTTTCGAAACAGTGAGGGTAACCTGGTTACTGACCCGCAGGGAATAGTGGATGTGTCTAAGCAGCACTTCCAACGACTGGTTAAAGGACCCTGACCAGGAGTGAGTGATAGGGAATCAGGAAATGCCAACTCCAGTCGATGAAGTAAGTATTCGTCCCACCTAGCTTTGAAGAAGTCGGCATAGCCATCAAAAGGCTGAAGAACAACAAAGTCGCAGTCTCAGATGGCTTACCATTAGAGCTCTTCAAGGCCGGTGGCGTTGCTCTGGTAGGGAGCATGCACCAGATCATCTGTAGAATTTGAGACGACGACTGGAATATCAGCTCCATATGCCACATCCACAAAAAAGACTATCCTACCTCTTGCAACAGCTATTGAGGTATATCCCTGCTCAACGTCGCCTATAAGATCCTGTCCAGCGTACTCTGTGTGATCGCACTTATCGGCACGTACCAGTGCAGCTTCCGGCCCGCAAATCGATTATGGACCAGATTTTCACACCAAGAAAGATCCTGGAGAAGACCAGCCAGTTTCAGATCGATACGCACCACCTCTATACCGATTTTAAGGCCGCACACGACAACATTCATCGCAAGGAGATATTCCATGCGATATTCCGGTTGTATCGCACCATGATAACAAACACGCGTGGAGTTCGACTCAAGGACTTCCGAGCCGTCTGAAACCAGCGCCGGATTTCGGCAAGGAGATGAGCTGTCGTGTGATTTCTTCAATCTGGTACTGGAGAAGGGCACTATCTACCGAAGGCACTATCTTTCACAAGTCAGTCCAACTGTGAAATGGGGTTAAGACGAAATATATGCTCTCGAGCAAGAAACGATCCGTCGAACACCATCTAGGGCAAAACGTCACAATAGATAGCTACAATTTCTAGGCAGTAAAGGAGTTTGTCTAGCTCCGGGCGAGAACTAACTTCTCAACTAACTAAATTCTCGACTGACATGTGGAGATCCGACGTAATCCATAAGCACAGGCCACACACATTGAGAGAAAGCGGAGCTTGGTTGAGAGATCCTTATGCAACGAGCTTATAGTCCGAACCTAGCACCAAGTGATTACCATCTGTTCATGTCCTGGTGAAAAGTTCGCCTCAAAATCGGAAAGTAAAAATTCAAAAAAGGCGCATAGTTGACCATTTTTCATAGTAAATAAAGGCTTAAATTTCGGGCAAGATTTATTTTTACTAAACCTAATATTTTACTCTATTTCGTGAATAACAGCTCCCTCTTTCCAGTTCATGCGTCTTTTTTGGATTATTGGCGTAGCCTATATTTTTAGGTCAGTACAGTGGACAAGTAGTACAAGTACAGTGGACTCTCCCTAAGTCGAATTTTTTCCAAATTTTATTTACATTTACCTTTCTATACAAAAACATCCTCTCTAAGTCCAACTAAACTCCCTCTAATTCGACCAAATCATGGTATCCCGTGAAAAATATTCGACTTAGGGGGAGTCCACTGTAATTATAAAAAAGGCGTTCCTAAAGCGTGGCATGTGCTAGGTTAAATTAGCTTCTGGCGTCTGGTCCCTAGGTTCCCTCGACTACAGTACATCATCGACTACTACGACTGACTCCTAACAACACTCGCAGACCTGCTTATAATCGACTTAGACTCAAACCCTCTTAGAATCACTGTAAGATGCTTACACTCTTATATATGTCGTCGTTCAGTTGAATGTAAATTCCATCCACGTCTAAGGCTGTACATTCTCTGATACACCAGCTGCAGTACCACAAAAAGACACTTAACTGAAGACTTGTGCGTCGACTACATGACTACACCGTCTCATTCGAATTCATAGAAAATTTGTATCTAAGGAGATGCCAATGTCAATTGTAGATGCACAGGAGGTGTAGAATGGTTTAGGTTTTCACATCTTCCAAGCAGCTTCTGAAGCCTCCTAGTCCGTGTCCTGTACTCTTGCAACTTGAAGCGTTTGGGGACTAGTCTGGGATAGATCGTCTTGAAGGCTTGCCCTAGAAATGAGAGAGCAAGGAGATATCCAACTTCTACAACGAAAACAAGTGCTCACACGTATTCACAGACACGTCGTATGACAATAAAATCAATTGGTAAGGGAGGTAGAGAGAGGTGGGTCGCTGTGGTGTAGTGGGAAAGTGCGTCGACTCCTACGCAGAGGGTGCCAGGTTCGATACCAGAATTTACCATAATTCACGGCTCTACCTCTTTCGAGTCACTGACAATGCTCAAAGAGTGTTCCTGTCTAGAAGAAGCTTCTCAACTTTGCCGTTCGGAGTCGGCATTAAACTGTACATCCCTTCCACTCGTGAAAGATCAATAGCACACACAACACAAGTGGTTGCTGAGAAGCTAGGCCCAGGTCCACCTCGGACTTTCGCGTCACCCATATCATATATTATTATTATAAGAGAGGTAGAAGTGGGATATCAGTTTGCTCTCTCATTTCTGGTTTGTCCCGACGTGCATTTAGTATTAGTCACTGTCTTTCGCATCAGTTATTTACAGATGGTGAGAGGCATCCCCTTTAGAAATTCGTTCAGGCTAGAGATCAGAGCAAGGTTGTTGTACGGCAGGCTAGCTCTTCCATTTAAAAAATCTCTGGAAAGTCTCTACAGCCTACAACCCCGCACAGCGGAATATAAAACTAATCGGCAATCTGGTCGAAAAACGACCGAGAACTTGGCTATTAATGTTATATTGAGAGTCATTCAAATGCTTTAATGAACAACTGGCTGTCCTTGAAAGAGTGGTTACACTCCACAGTCCAGCAGTCTCTATTGTCTCATACTTAGTGATAATCGAATCCCGAATACAAGTACAGTGGACTCTCCCTAAGTCGAACTTTTTCCCTAAATTTTATTTACATTTACCTTTCTATACAAAAACATCCTCTCTAAGTCCAACTAAACTTCCTCTAACTCGACCTAATCATGGTTTCCCGTGAAAAATATTCGACTTAGGGGGAGTCCACTGTAATTATAAAAAAGTGCCACCGTCATACACTTAAAATCTTGCAGCCAGACAGGATAGACCAGACTAATCTGGAAGTTCATTCATTCATCGACATTGAAAAACGCAAATGGTCCTCGTCAGAGAGTCTCTCCCTTTGAATTGGAACCCTCAAGGTTGCCGACGCCCTTGAGCTCCAGCCAATATGTACGAACTACAGTATTTGACGAGGAACTCCTACGTGCGCAGTATACATAAAACGATATCTCAAGAGAAACACCAACCAAACAGGTTTGCAACCATCGTGGGAGCAATCTTTTACATAAGGCCGACAGGACAAGAAGGTTCTACTACAGTTACCCTCTGTGTTTGCTCTCTAAGTGTTTAGCAACCAAAATCAGTGTGGCCATCTAAAAGAATCCATCTTATTAGAAGACCGGAAAACAACTCCACAGTAACACTTAACAACAGAGCCACGGCACTCTGAAGATTTAGGAATTCAGCTAAGACAGTGGATCGGCTTAGTAAAAGCGTTCCTACAGTCCAGTAGAACCGTTGATAGAAATCGGCAAAGAGGCAGCAGTTGTTCTTTAAATAAACGTTATTCCAAGAGTAAGCTGTTATACTCATATCTCAACAGCGCGTTCAGGCGTTCGTGCTTTGACATTTTCAGCAGGATACATGTAAATCCGAAATTATTCGAAGCTGTTGTTAAGAAAAAAATATAAAAAATATATGCTGAAGTTCGAAACCAAATATCACAATTTCAACACGGCTTTGTGAGTGGAAGATCAACTTCGACCAATTTGGTTATATTTTCAAACTTTTTCCTAAGTTCCATGGAAGCGAGACTTCAAGTTGACTCCATATACACTGACTTATCGAGGGCATTTGACCGTGCTCAACATAATGTGCTCATAAAAAAGCTAGAGATGATTGGTTTTCATTCTAAAATCTTGAAATGGATAACTAGCTACCTTACAAATCTCAGACAGTTTGTAAAAAAAGGAAATGATCTGTCACGGGTAATTTTCAATTTATCTGGCCTACCTCAAGGTAGTCACCTCGGCCCTCTTCTGTTTCTTCTTTTCATTAACGATTTGCCTTCCTATGTTTCCCTTTCTAACTGCCTTTTATACGCTGACTATTTAAAATTTTTTAAATCAGTGCGATCATTGGCCGATGCAATGGAGTTGCAAAATGATATCTCATCTGTACAGAATTGGTGCGATTTGAATGGAGTGCATTACAATATTAGTAAATGCTCAGTTATGGCATTTTTAGAATTTTATCTGCTTTAATCTATAAATATAAGATTGATAATACAATCTTAACAAGAGTATGTTCGCATAAAGATCTAGGGGTTATATTCGACGTTCAACTGACTTTTTCAATGCACATAGACTATATTATTTCAAAGGCTAACTCCATGCTAGGATTCTTGTTTCGAAATTCAAAAGAGAAGAGAGAAAATAAGCAGCTGTACGAGTGCGGAAGTGGATTTGTCCCATGGTGAAATCAACGCTCTCAAGTACAGGTGGAGACAAATTGGAATCTGGCAGTGTTGAGCTAGCTGCAAAATGAGCCGCAAGCAGATTAGCTTTGTCTAGGGAGCTGACAGCTGGAATGTCATTGTAAATGAGCGTGGGAATTGAAGACGAGGCGGAATTCTTTACGTTTTTTACAAATGACCAAAAGTTTTTGCTACCCTTGGGACATTGTAGCACTTTTTGCTTCAACTTTTGCTCATAAGAGAATTTCACACGTCTGATAGTTGCATTGCAGTCATTTCTGGTCCGTTTAAACTTCTTCCGGTTTTCCTCAGTGGGGTTGGCTTTGTATAGCCTCTTTACTGCTCGAGTCATACCATGCGTTTGCTTTGGGCTTGATACTCTTCACTCTGTGAGGAGTGAAGTTTCTCATGACCAGCAGAAGAATGTTTGTGATCATATCCGCAGCGGCATCCACGTCACTATCGAGGAAGCAAAGTGACCAGTAAAAATACCTAAAGAAGTTGTTAAGTTCGTTCCAATCGGCTTTCTCGTACAGCCAAACTGTTCTTTTAGGAATTTGTTCTCTAACTATGTGTGGTGATAACGAGAATTTTGCTGATGCGACACAATGGTCCGACGAGCCTAGAGGCGACAGTATGTCAACAGAATATTTATCAGGATGAGAGGTGAGAAACAGGTGCAGGGTGTTGGCGGAATGATCTGCAATGTCAGGTATTCGTGTGGGCTCATTTACTAGCTGGGTCAGATTGTTTACCTCAGCAAAGATTTCGACGTACCTTCCTTCAGGTGTTGTCTGGCCTGAATGCCGAAGCCAATTAGAATTGTGTACATTGAAATCGCCCGCAATGGCAATTTCAGTGCGAGGATACAGGGATACAATTCTTGAGATGGAATCGGATAGCGCATCAAATTCGTTAAAAGTTGAACTGATATCCAAGCTTGGACTTCTGTACATAAAGTAGTAGTGGCTTAAATGCTTAGTTTAAAACTAAATTCCGGATTGGAACAGGGGCCGTATTGTGGTTGAATTTGGTAAGCTACATCGCGACGCACGTAAATGGCGAGACCGCGGTGTAAAAAGAAGAGCGGCACCAAGCTATATCCAGGCAGGTTCAAATCCGATAATTCGGCATTCTCACCTACCTGTGTTTCACTCAGCGCCAAGACAGCTGGTTTGTAACGGGACAAGTGGACATACAAAGCGAAGAGATTCACTCTAAGCCCACACACATTGCTCACATCAACCCTAAAACTTGCCATAAAGGACAAAACGCAGATATGAAAAAACCAACTCCGACTGCCGACGCCCTTGATTCTGTCTGCCGATTTCTGACACAACATTCTCGTAAGCTCGATAAATCGCGTAGCAACGCTTATCAAAGACGGACCGCGCGAACGCATCTTTGCCATTCAGCCTTAGAAGTAATAATAATGTAGCCTCTACAGCAACCACTTCTGTTCTCAGCCTTTATGCTCGCGCTGCGCGTTTTGCGATTCAGCCTTAAAAGTAATAATAATGTGCACTAATATGGGCCTAGCTTCTGCAGCAACCACTTGTCTTCTCCTTGTTTTTGTTCTCTCACGAATGGAAGGGACTTACAGTTTGATGCTACCTCCGAATGGCCAGGTTTGAGAAGCTTTTTCTAGACAGGCAATTATTATTCTTTGAGCGAAAGAGGTGGAGTTCGAAAAAACTACTATCCTGCGGTCCATAACTCTTTGAGACGATAGTCTACGATCCACTGTTCCCTCAGTCACCAAGTTGACTGACTCGAAGTCTCTAACACTGGCTCTCCACAGGACATATTTCTGCCCAACATCACAACCATAATCTGATCAGCCATCCGCGATGTTTCCTTTCGTAGGCAAGATATGTCATGTCGCTTCACTTCAACGTTGGCTGCGAGAGAGTCAACATCAAGAAGCGGACCAATCAGCGAAGTAAAGCTCACTAAAATGAGTGCCAAAAAATTACATTCACTAACACTTCTACTTTTACCCTGTTTTGCTCTCATTTTTCACTACTCCATTTAAACAAAATCTTCTTCTTCTTCTGGTGGCGCTACAGTCCGGGGAGGACCTGGGCCTCAACCAACACGCCCTAGCTAGCACGGTCTTTGGCTAGCTGTCTCCAGTGTCGCACGCCAAGTTAAGTGAGGTCCTTCTCCACCTGGGTGCGCCACGTTAAACGCGGGCGTCCTCTGTTGCGTTGTCCCACGGGTTCGGAGTCGAAAACTCTTCGGGCCGGAGCTGAGTTGTCCATACGCCTACATGGCCTAGCCATCTTAGGCGTTGGTTCCGAAGACGCCTGACTAGACTCATGTCGCTGTACAGCCCGTACAGTTCGTGGTTGAATCTTCTCTTCCAGAAACCGTCAACGCTAACAGGATCAAAGATCGCACGTAGACATTTTCTCTCGAAGATACGAAGGACTTCCTCATCCGCTTTTGAGATTGTCCATGCCCCCGCGCCGTACATCAGGACTGGGATGAACAAGGTCTTGTATAAAGTCAGCTTGGTCCTTCGAGAGATGGCTTTACTACTCAATTGCCTCTTGAGCCCATAGAAACAGCGGTTGGCAAGAGTTACTCTGCGTTTGATCTCTGTACTGATGTCGTTTGTACTGTTTACTGCGGAGCCGAGGTAGACGAAGTCCTTGACTTCCTCGAAGTTATAGCTGCCCATTGTGACGCTCTGTCCAAGACGTCGATGTTGTGTGTCCTTTCTTGATGACAGCATAAACTTCGTTTTGCCCTTATTCACCGCTAGACGCATTTTAGCCGCCTCAGCCTCAATGCCAGCAAACGCCTCATTGATGGCTCGCTGTGTTCTGCCAATCACGTCAATGTCATCCGCGTATGCTAGCAGTTGTACGGACTTCTGGAAGATCGTGCCTCTAGTGTTAGCGTGGCAGTATTGCACGATCTTCACAAGAATAATTTTGAAAAAGTTACATGACAGCGCGTCGCCTTGTCTAAAACCTTTTTTGACATTGAAGGTCTCGGTGAGTTCGTTACCGACCTGGATGGAGCAGCGAGAGTTCTCCATCGTCATCCTGCACAACCTGACGACTTTGGCAGGAATATCAAAACTACAAACAAACCAAAAACGTTAAATCTCATGTCGGACTTTTCAACAGAGCTCATGCCATGTCATAAATTCGACACGATGCTTGTGTGGACATGGATTTATGTGCCTCCACTAGATTTTTTCACATATTGTTCATGATCCGGGGATGGTTCATGTCCAGTGGAGACAACGTGTAATGGGTGGCAATGACATCGATGGTGACTCTCAAATTGGAGCAAGGATTATTTCCTATCTTAAGAACGACAACATAAGGTAATTTACAGACGTATCGTTTTTCTCCGTCTGGGGTGCCTCACGGTAGTCATGTTGGTCCTCTGTTTTTTTTTTTTTTTTTCATTAACGATGTTCACTAACTAAAATGGAAGTCTTAAGCTTCATATCATCTTCAGCTTACTCTTGCTTATTGATTTATGATTTCAGAAATTTTCCTATCAGGTGCCAGCAAATCTTAAGCTCATTGGGAGTAATGTCAACCCATCCGGTGCTTGCGTCTCCCACCATGGTCTGGAACCTACACCACCCGAAGCAAGCTTGATCTTTGACGGATGACATTAATCGACTAGAACACTGGGCTTGTCAAACGCTTCTTCGACGTCATAAAATCCATCTTTATGACTTTGATTCCACGCAACGCGAACCAAGAACATTTCCAGTTAGCTCCACATAATTAATTCCACTCTCCCGCCCTGCGACAAGACATTTAAAAAATATGCACTCTTATCGTTACCCACACGAAGCAATAAATAATGGCTCGGGAGCGGGACACATGCTGCTCGGCGACACACCGCATCTTCAAGGACACTTCACTTACAATCTCTCGCGCCTGCAATTTCATCTTGTCGTCGTCGTCACGCTCATAAAGTTCATTATTCACGCTCTTGCAACCTAATTCGATTCAATCAATTCAAATCTATTGCGGTCTTCTGATTCTTAGCCTCTCCCCCACACCTCCTCGCAAGCCACCTCATCGCTGGCCACTTAACCAACCCCATCGCCATCTAATGACATTATTTTCCATTATTTCTGTGCCACTCACTAGCCGCCGATAAGAATTGAGCTCATTAGAGCCGTAATCACACAAACGGAACGCGGAGCGCGCCGCGAAATGGATCACAATTCAATCCGCGAATCCATCCCCGATTCAACTGATTGAATTTCCCCCATATCCCCCATCGGGCGGCGACGACATGCCTCGGCGAAATGAAATTGATTGTGCGACCCGATCAAGTGGTCCGATAAGGGAGCACGCAAATATTGACAAAACCCACCAGCAATTGGCTTTCGTGGGGGTCATCCCTTGGCCCCAAAATGGGGGGAGTGTGTGTGTGTGTGTGAGTGTGTGTGGAGAGGGTGGGCACCTGCAGGTGGTCGCCAATAAAAAAGCAAAAAGTCGTGGGGGTGAACTTGATGTCTGACATGACGCATGGTTGGGAGCAAACAACTCCACGCATCTCCGGCGGTTGCTCTTTGGATGAGCACCTCTCAGCCCGTGCGAGGCGGTGTCCAATTTCCTGGACTCTTTGATGCGACCCTTACCGGCGAGTGTGTGCTAAGTGCATATCCTAATGGCGGGCGAAATCGAATTAAATCCTTTGTCTGCGCAGACGGCGTGAAAGTGTCGGAGCCACTTTCTAAGTCAGCCAGGATATTGATTCCCTGCCACGTTCCGTGCGGCGGTTTTTGGCCATGCTTCGGCGTTAATGCGTAGTGTCGTGAAATTGCCCCGGAGACCGGGCAATGAATGCGCGGTGTCCTTCACGGCGTCGCTTCCAGGAAGTGAGGTGGTCCCTGGGGGAGGGGGACATCTTTAAGCACCGTCCTCAGACGGGTGGCAATTATTTTTGGATTTATCGATGCGTGGGATGGCGGCGTTGTGTTCGTCAGAATTATTTAATCGTTTCAAGGATACTGTGTTCGATTGCGACATGACCTTAATTTGTTTAGTGCGACTGCGAGGATGGGGCTGGGATCGGACGCCTTGCGTCACACAATGGAGCCGGAGCTCACACGGGCACAGATGTGTGCGTGGGGTGATGTCAGGGATGATGGTTACGATGAGGGTTATGCGATAACGCCGCCGGTGATTGCGAACGCTGTCCTTCAAAAGTTACGACAGATAAGAGCTGCCCTTGCAGATAGGGTTGGCGCTGATGACACAATGCGCTGCCTGTTGACATGGTAAGCAGATGTCACTTACGGCCAAATATGACATAAACTTGATTCTGACTCGTTTCAGAGAGTGTACCTTCGACAGGGTGGATGACACAAGAGGGCAATTGTGACTAGACCATCAATTACGGAATCGTTGTGCAAACGTGTAGAGTTCAGATGGCGGGCAAGCAAACGCGTGTATCAGCTATGAATGCTGATTGCAGCAATCTAAGCAAACAGTTCTGTAAATTTCGGGAGCAGAGATAATCAGGTTCATCTGAGAACGTTCGTATTTCGCTAGGCGTGCGAAATTGTACAAGGCCATCGGTGAGGTGGGAAATGCTTTCAACGATAACCTAGAAAGACCTTTCAATTCAATTTCAATTCAATTTCAATTCAATTTCAATTCAATTTCAATTCAATTTCAATTCAATTTCAATTCAATTTCACTTCAATTTCAATTTAATTCAATTTTATTCATTCATTGTACACACAGTTTACAAAGTAAGAAGAAATAATTCTGCACCCAGTGTTAGGATAAACAACAACACGTACTTTCGACTCAACTCGTACTTTCGCGACCGAGCAACGATCGAAAACCGACTGAGAATCCCATTGCAGCTACAACAGTGAATATACGAAAATTGAAAAAGTTGGCGTAAATGTTACTTAACTTGAGTAGGTTAGGTTCACTTGCCTGACTTAAGACAGCAGTCGCATATCAAAAGACTTGTGAGTGTATACGTTTTTTTTAAAAACCGAGGAAGAACAGGTCGATACCCACCACCTATTCATCAATGCTGAGTATGACAGAATCTAAAAACACTGTTCAGAGCGTCTAGATGGTAAAGAGCAATGCTTAATTCTGGCATCCTAAGCAAACCTGTCAGTTTGTGTATGACAACGATGGAAAATCGCGCTGGTCCATCCAAGGTCGAAGTGAGGACCTAACCTAGACCTTTGATGTCAAGGGATTCAGACAAGGCGACACGCGGTCTTGCGACAAACTAACTTTTCTTCTTTATTTGGCGCTACAGTCCGGGGTGGACCTGGGCCTCAACCAACACAAGCCTCTCCAGCTAGCACGGTCTCTGGCTAGCTGTCTCCAGTGTCGCACGCCAAGTTGGTTGAGGTCCTTCTCCACCTGGGTGCGCCACCTTAATCGCGGGCGTCCTCTGTTGCGTTGTCCCACGGTTTCGGAGTCGAGTCAAAACTAACTAGAGGTACCATATTTCAGAAGCATGTCCAACAACTCGGCGGCGCTCACAGCCTCAGCGAGTTTACCGACACCGGATAAACCCGCACCCTTCGCCCGAGGGTTAAAGAATAGGGCCTGGCCTCCCAGTTGGGGGTTGTGCGTGAGGTTAACTCCCTCACCACGTAAAAATTGTTCAGAGACAGCCAACTGCCTCGGATATGGACGGAATTAATGTTGACGACCCCAGCAGTTCTGCACGTGGAATGTTAGGTCCCTTAACTGACCACGTGCAGCCGAAGAACTCGCGGAGGCCCTGGACTGCTACAAAGCAGACATAACCGCAATCCAGGAGGTGCGGTGGAATGGGCCGGGCAAAAAGAGGATGAGAAACTACGACATCTACTACGGTGATTGCAACAGGCAGAGGCGCTTATTTGGATGTGGATTTGTTGTTCGAGGCAGACTTAGGCAAAAAGTCTTAAGCTTTGTCTGTAAAAGCGAACGCCTCATAACAATCGACATCAACGCTTAATTCGGGAACATCAGCCCAATTTGCGCCAACGCCCCGACAGGGGACAAAGATGACAACAGCAAGAATGACTTGTATGATCTCCTAGAAAGGACTTACGATCAGTACCCCAGCTTCGACACCAAGATCGTTCTAGGAGATTTCAATGCAAAGCTGGGTAAGGAAGACATCTTTGCCAAAGTCATCGGGAAACACAGCCTGCACGACACCACATCCGATAATGGACTCAGGCTGGTGGACTTTGTCATGGGACGTAATCTCTCTGTAGCTAGCACGCAGTTCCCACACCTCAACATCCACAAAGGGACCTGGCGGTCCTCTGATCAATCAACCGTCAACCAGATTGATCATGTTGCGATCGACGTCAGACACTCCTCAGGTTTTCTCGATGTCCGAACATTCCGAAGAGCCAAAATCGACTCGAATCACTTCCTTGGTGTAGCTAAGGTAAGAACTCGGATATCAAGGGATCAACGAAGTCGAGAAACGACACCACGGTTTGACGTCGGAAAGCTACAATCGCAACGGACTGCTAGGATCTTTGCCGATCGAGTGTCCCGGCAACTCTCTCTAAGTTCGTCGCCACTTGCGCAAACAATCGAAGAAGATTGGAGGCGTTTTCTAGAAGCCATCAAGGATGCTGCCACTGATGTGCTAGGTTTTACGACATCACCTAGAAAAAACCCATGCTTGGAAAACAAGTGTAGGCTGGCACATGCAGCGAAGCTGGAAGCCTATAAAGCAACGCTGCAACGAACAACGAGAGCCGTTCGTGACCTCTACGAACAGAGAGGAAGGCACGAGATCCGGCTTCTCAAGAGAAAGAAGAAAGAGCACGAGAACCGCGCGATCGATGAGATGGAGAGGTGCTACGGCAGGAACGATGCCCGAAAGTTTTACCAGAGGGTGAGTTATCCAGTGGATATAAAGTTCGGACAGAAACCTGCCGGGACGCGAATGGACAACTAGTAGTAGAGTCGCAGTCGATACTGAGAATTTGGATGAACCATTTCTGCAGACTGCTAAACGGCGATGATGACACTCAATATAGACGATGATCGACGAGAGTTCCGTCCCCCGACTTAGACGAGGTCAACATAGCAATATCAAGACTGAAGTCTAACAAAGCTGCCGGTGCAGACGGACTGTCCGCTGAAATCTCTGAGGCAGCTGGAGATGATCTGGTTGGGCGCATGCACCAGTTCATCTGTAAGATATGGTCGGAGGAGAGCATGCCCGATGAGTGGAATCTCAGTATCGTTTGCCCGATCCACAAGAAACGAGACCCCTTCAACTGCGCTAACTACCGAGGCATGAGTCTCCTTAACATCGCCTATAAGATCATCTCTCCCGTTTGTGCACTCGCCTGAAGCCGTTTATACATAACCTGATAGGTCCATATCAGTGTGGCTTCAGGCCAGAGAAGTCCATCACCAGATGTTCACACCATAGCAGATCCTGGAAAAGACTCAAGAAATGCAGATCGAAAACCACCACCTTTTTGTCGATTTCAAGGCCGCATATGACAGCGTGCATAGGGACGAACTATAGAACGCCATGTCTAGCTTTGACATTCCTGCGGAGCTCGTCAGGTTGTGCAAAAGTGCGATGGAGAATTCTCGCTGCTCCATCAAGGTCGGTAACGAACTCACCGAGACCTCCAATGTCAAAAAAGGTTTTAGACAAGGCGACGCGCTGTCATGTGACTTCTTTAAGATCATCCTGGAGAAGATCGTACCAGACTCACACGCCAACACCAGAGGCACGTTCTTCCAGAAGTCCGTACAACTGCTAGCATACGCGGATGACATTGACGTGATTGGCAGAACACAGCGAGCCGACAATGATGCATTTGCTGGCATTGAGGCGGAGGCGGCTAAAATGGGTCTAGCGGTCAATGAGGGAAAAACGAAGTATATGCTGTCATCAAGAAAGGACACACAACACGACGTCTTAGACAGAGCATCACAATGGGCAGCTATAACTTCGAGGTAGTCAAGGACTTCGTCTACCTCGGCTCCGCAGTAAACAGTACAAACGACATCAGTACAGAGATCAAACGCAGAGTAAGTCTTGCCAACCGCTGTTTCTATGGGCTCAAGAGGCAATTGAGTAGTGGATCCATCTCTCGAAGGACAAAGCTGACTTTATACTAGACCTTGATCATACCAGTTTTGCTGTACGCCGCGGAGGCATGGACAATCTCAAAAGCGGATGAGGAAGTCCTTCGTATCTTCGAGAGAAAATGTCTACGTGCGATCTTTGATCCTGTTAGCGTTGACGGTTTCTGGAAGAGAAGATTCAACCACGAACTGTACGGGCTGTACAGCGACATGAGTCTAGTCAGGCGTCTTCGGATTCAACGCCTAAGATGGCTACTCTATGTAGAACGTATGGACAACTCAGCTCCGGTCCGAGGAGTCTTCGACTCCGTGCCCGTAGGACAACGTAATAGAGGACGTCCGCGTTTAAGGTGGCGCATCCGGGTGGAAAAGGACCTCAACCAACTTGGCGTGCCACACTGCCAAATAAAGAAGAAGAGGATGTCCGACTACTCGTATATTTTGATAATATTGCCTTAATCGTCCTGTCAATGGCACTTTTGTGAGTACAGCGACGGAGGCCACGAAGGGCTACGAAAGAAATTGATAAACAACCAAAGCAACCTTCTATTAGAACTTATCCGTCCCAGTCTTATTATATGGCGCATAGGCGTGGACTTTGACATAAGCGGCCGAGGTTCCTCTTGACTGCTTTGAGAGGATAATCGTCTCGGAGAAGATATAACAACGAACTCTACGAGCTGTACAGCGACAACGATTTAGCCAGAAGCGTGAAGGTCCAACAATTGAGATGGCTTGGTCATGCAGAGTGAATGGAAACCAATAGTTCGTCCTGGAAAAACTTCGGCGTAATAGACGAGGATCGAGGCTATCCACCTTATCACAGTTTCAATGCACACAATGACACACAGGAGGGAAATCTCTATGAAACTGCAGCAATATTTAGCTGAATTCGTCCATTAGTCCAAATCGAGAAAAAATATCACGGAAGGCCTACGCCGGAAAAGTGAATTCCACAAAGCTTGGTACATAAGGCAAGTATTGGAGCCCTCATTCCTCACTGAGAAGAAGGAGAGGAACTCCTTAGCATATGCCACAGAGGTCATAGCGAAAGACGAGCTAACCAGACCAAAAATCCCGACTCAATCCAAATCTCCAGACAAGTGCATCGTTGCGATTATGGACTCTAAACAATCTACGCTGTAATAAGACCCCTCGATCAGCAAATAGACCGCTAGACCAGCAAATGGTGGAAACAAGGACGTTTTCAATAATTTCTGTTGAGTCTGTTAGTTACAATGCTGTCAGCAACAAGTCGACTTTTTCATCGCCAAATCTTCGAACCCGTCGTGAGAATTTAAAACGCCATGTCTAGTTTTGACATTCCTGGCATGCTCGTCAGGTTGTGCAGAATGATGATGGAGAAATGTGAAAGAGTCTTGAGAAGGTCGTGCAAAACTCCCTCGCCAACACAAGAGGCATTATCTTCTAAAAATCTGTACAATATCTAGCATACGCTGACGATATTGAAGTGATTGGGCGGAAGCAACAAGCTTTCAATGATGCACTCGCGGTGAATGAGGGCATCGAGAATGACTCGGGAGGAGATTCAATACGAACTGGACTGTGGCTAGCCGGATTCAACTCATAAAGTGGATGAGCTTTTTAGAGCGCGTGGACGTCCCGAAGAGTCTCTGAATCCAACCAGTGCGATAACGCTGTAGAGCGCGCCTAATTTTCAGGTGTCTCATACAAGTTGAGAAGCCCCACCGACCAAATGAATAGGCAGGTAGCCATTCGTGGACGTACAACCCGTGACCCTAAAACCACACACGCCTTCTCTTTCATGCGTTAGCCTTCAGCTTAGACGGTTCATTGTCCACGTCTTTCAACTACTCCAGTCGATTATCCAGCTGGCACGTGTCATCCAGCACTTCCAGCTTCCTCTACAGACCGATTTGTTTTAAGGCTAGTTACTCCAGCAGCTTTCCCAATGCCTTGTCTTGTGAATCTCACACTCACAGGTCTTCGCCCTATTTACTAGGTACCCTTCAGAGTTTCCTTGAAATTTCAAGATTGAGGAATTGAGGAAAAGGTCCACGTGCGCGGAAAACCTCTTTATCCTCCTATCCTCATCCCCTTCCAATGACACACTTAATAACGAATCAGTCAGACATGGCGCCCAACAACACCGCCACTATAGTCGTCTCTAATTCATATCCCTCCGTTAGGAGTGGATGACTTCCTTCAATAAAATCGCACAACTGAATTGGTCTAATTGCCAGAAATCATCTTCCACTCGAATTAACATCGATTTCTCTCCCGAAGGACACCTTGGGTTTTGACATTTCGGGTTACCTGCCGCAAATGCCAAGCCGCAAATGGCAACGGCTTTTGTGGGCAAGTAAGAATGTAGATGGACTAACCATCGATTTGTGGCAACGTGGCACATCCATTAAGGACCTGACTTAGTCCCCAGAGTCGGGAAAGGTCAGCAGATAGACGAGAGAAATTGATTTGATGGATGTGGGACACGTAAACAGACACAAGTTCGGCAATGGAAAGAGTTTGAAAAACCAAATACAGTGGATTCCGTTTTTTCCTGTTGGAAAACTTCGAGTTAAATTTGCTTGTCCCAGTTAGGCAGCTGTCCCAATAACACGAAGTGAGGAAAGATCGGAGATATAGGCGAAGTGAGTTTCCGTTCATTTGTCCCAGTTTAGCGGCAGTCAAGACAAAGAGGAGTATGGCAATCTAACGTGCGTCCTTAATTTTCTGGACGGGATAACTCAACTGTCTGTTAAGGCTCTTGCCACCCAATGTGCGATGACGGTAAGACTGGAGCCTTGTTGAAAGCACATGTTCTGCTGCTTAATTAAATAAATTTGGACAAGTTGGCAAGTTGCCACCTTGTTTCTATTGGAACCACCAGTGACTGTGAGATCCTCAAAGGATCACGACCACCGGGCCTAATGGTATACCATGCAATAGTCTTGGGAGTATTCATCGAAGGTTATCGGTGCAAGCTATTAGACGAAGTCGAAGTGAGCCATGTAGCTAACCAGTCAATCAATCTCGCCGCGTATTCAAAATTGAACGAGGAATGAGAGTGGAAAAGCCAACGCGAACTCTATGAGGTGCGAATCTAGCTCGGAGGGCAACAATTCATCTACTGCATTGACTCCTAAACTTCAAGACCATGGGTCAGCTAAGATGGTGTTCGAATGGGACACTCGTGGTTCAAGACGTAGAATAAAACCGAATCTTTTCCATAAAGTCTAAGCTATCGCGAACTCAAGGCATCTTGGCCTGAATGAATGAACTGGTCAACGTGTACAGTAGAGTAGAAAACGTATTTGTAATGGAAGTGAAGTGGTACAATGGCCCACATCATCAGAGGAGTAAAATTTGTCACATAAGCATGACTTCCATACGTCATTACTTGGATGGCGTTGCAAGTCAAAAATGTCAATAAATTATTGAAAAATGTGCACAATTTGGGATTTTTTTTTATTTACACGATAAATTGCCGGTTAAATGTGCATTTGTATTGTCTTGCAAGCGTCCCACAAATAACCCCGGAAACAAAAATGTCCCACCTAAGAACCAATGTGACAGTTGTAATCAATGAACCAGTGCACACTTAGATTTTTGCTCATACTTCGTCTACTCAAAGGGACAAAATATGTCTGAGTATGACAAAAATTTAAGTGGAAATTTGTATTTTTTTTAAAGTTTTGGGACATTTCTGTAATGATGAGTGGGACATTTATAGTGAATCTTGTGTGAGTAACAAAAAAGTAACGAGCAATTAATTACACGTATATATTCGTTACTTTGAGTCTCGTTACTTCAATATCGTTACTAGTTACTTTCGTTACTTCTTTCAAAATTGGTGTTTTTGTGTTAAAATTTATACTTCTGACCTTAGGACCGCAAATAGAAAACTGATATATATAATATGGTAAGCATAGATGATATATACTTACAGAGGACTCTCCCTAATTCTAAACTCTCTCTAACTCGAAATTTTTCAACATATTTTACATACACTTCCCTCAATTATCAGTACCAAAACCTCTCTCTAAGTCAAAATATGTCCGATTATAACAAAAATTGAAGTGAGACAAATATTTTTTTACGTGTTGCGACATTTCTGTAATGATGTGTAGGACATTTGTAGTGAATCTTGTATGAGTAACACAAACCTACCACCCAGTGTTCTACATTAAGTAGGGCTATAAAAGTAATGAGCAATTGATTACACTTACCTATTCATTACTTTGAGTCTGAATACTCGTTACTTCAATATCGTTACTAGTTACTTTCGTTACTTCTTTCAAAATTGGTGTTTTTATGTTAAAATTTATACTTCTGACTTTAGGACCTCAAATAAGAATGTTGTATTCAACTGAATAAAGTATTGTGTATAGTATAATACCTAATAAAGTATTGGGTATAGTATAATACCTACATCGAAACTCTCTCTACCTTGAACTTTTTCGACATATTTTACATACATTTCCCTAAATTTTCCATACTACAACATCTCTCTAAGTCAAACTCTCTCTAACTCGAACGAATTATGATATTCCGTAACAATTTGACTTAATGGAAGTCCACTGTATTTTGTTAATTACATGAAACAAACACTGATAGTAGCAGTATGATCATATGAAAGATGGCACAATTCAGACAAAAATTATAATAATAATAATAATATGGGTGGCGCTACAGCCCTTAGAGGGCCAGGCCCAGCTTCTCAGCAACCACTCGTGTTGTGCGCGCTATTGTTCTCTCACGAGTGGAAGGGACCTACAGTTTAATGCTGACTCCGAACGGCGAATTTGAGAAGCTTTTTCTAGACAGGAAATACTCTTTGAGCATTTTTCAGTGACTCGAAAGAGGTGGAGCCGTGAAATATGAAAGGTGGTAAATTCGGGTATCGAACCTGGCACCCTATGCGTATGAGTCGACGCACAAACCACTACGCCACGGCGACCCGCAGACAAAATTTACCGATGCAATGAACCATAGTCTTTATTAGTAGAACACTTTTCATTGTATCCATCTCAAAAGTACAATGGAATTACTCTACTAAATCTAAACAAACTTCCACAAAATATTCACATTCTCAAGAGCAGCGTATACCAAACAATTGTATGGAAACGTTACTACACTGCATCGATATCTACCGATACGAATAAATAAATTTTACTTTATTCCATCCCAAACATACCTAAAGGAGGATACAAGATATGTATATCCACACAAAAAATTCTATTTGTGCTCTTCGTATTCAAGGGAGATATAACATGCACATAGGAAGATATACTTTTCGGTACTTTATTCAATTCTCGTTACTCAGTAACGAATACATACATTTTGTACTGAAAATTAAACAAATGCTTAAAGTTTTCAATGCGTTGCTGTGAGACCCCGCAAAACAATTGCTACCGACCACTCTCTTCGACTGTAGGGTGCAAGGTCATGGCCTATGCCGATAATGGTGCCAACACGGCCTTTGGGAAATTCAGTCGCGTCGATTAGGGATGCAGTGCATTACGCTTATAAGAAAGCTTAGAGTTTTATTTATAAATGGAGAACGAATGTAAGTAAAATGTTTCTTGTAAGAAAAAGTGGATACAAGAAAAATCTTTCTTTCAGGAAAGGAAACAGCAGTAGTGGCAATTATTGAAAATATATGAAAATATGTACTGTATTTACTTTTATGTCATATCGGTTGTATATCTAAGTAGCCTTTGAAGTAACCTCTGTGTATCTAAGTAAGTAATGATTTGCAACGCCTTCTACTTTAAATTTCTTTGATACATTGTATTTGTCATTTATATTTGTTCATATTCTATTCATCATTGAATTGAAGTATGTGCAGAACTACACATCGTGCTTTTTGTTAGCAATGGCATTTGGAGAATTTTAACTGCACTCTAAACTGTTGTTGTCATATTTAAGTCTTAACGCTTATAATCAATGTACGTGCCTGCTTGATTGACCTGGAGAAGGCCTTTGACACCGTATGGTTAGAAGGACTTTTCTACAAGCTCAATCGGATAGGCATTAGCAAACCACTGCTCTACCTACTGTGTAACATGCTTACCGGTAGACGCTTCGTAGTCAAGAATGGCAACGTGACCTCCACAGGTATATTTGATGTAAAAATGGTCTCCAACAGGGTGCCGTTAATTCGCCGACCCTGTTCAACATTTACTTGAGCGATCTGTTAAGTTCTCTTCCTCATGCAATTGCGTATGTCGATGACTTGATCGTGTACAGATCAGGCAAAAAGATCGAGGAAATCACTACTCTCACGCAGGGTGACTTCGATTCATTCATGAGAAGTTGCGATGACTGGAAATTGAGTACCAACTTCCAGAAGTCGGAAACCATTCTGTTCAGGACGCCGTTGTATAAGGCTTCGGCGGATACGAAAAACAATTGGCGACAGTTCTCAATCGGGGAACCCCTGGCGTAAAAGACTGTAGTCAGATACCTGGGGATTTGGCTAGATCTTCTTCTTCTTCATTTGGCGCTACAATCCGGGGTGGACCTGGGCCTCAACCAACAAGCCTCTCCAGCTAGCACGGTCTCTGGATAGCTGTCTCCAGTGTCGCACGCCAAGTTGGTTGAGGTCCTTCTCCACCTGGGTGCGCCACCTTAAACGAGGGCGTCCTCTGTTGCGTTGTCCCACGGGTTCGGAGTCGAAGACTCTCCGGGCCGGAGCTGAGTTGTCCATACGCTCTACATGGCCTAGCCATCTTAGGCGTTGGATCCCACGACGCCTGACTAGACTAATATCGCTGTACAGTTCGTGGTTGAATCTTCTCCTCCAGAAACCATCAACGCAAACAGGACCAAAGATCGCACGCAGAGCTTTTCTCTCGAAAATACCAAGGACTTCCTCACCCGCTTTTGAGATTGTCCATGCCTCCGCGCCGTACAGCAGGACTGGGATGATCAAGGTCTTGTATAAGGTCAGCTTGGTCCTTCGAGAGATGGCTTGACTACTCAATTGCCTCTTGAGCCCATAGAAACAGCGGATGGCAAGAGTTACTCTGCGTTTGATCTCTGTACCGATGTCGTTTGTACTGTTTACTGCGGAGCCGAGGTAGACGAAGTCCTTGACTACCTCGAATTTATAGCTGCCCATTGTGACGTTCTGTCCAAGACGCCGATGTTGTGTGTCCTTTCTTGATGACAGCATATACTTCGTTTTGCCCTCATTCACCGCTAGACCCATTTTAGCCGCTTCCGCTTCAATACCGGCAAACGCTTCATTAACGGCTCGCTGTGTTTTGCCATTCACGTCAATGTCATCAGCGTATGCTAGCAGTTGTACGGACTTCTGGAAGATCGTGCCTCTAGTGTTGGCGTGTGAGTCTTGCACGATTTTCTCCAGGATGATGTTAAGGAAATCACATGACAGCGCGTCACCTTGTCTAAATCCTTTTTTGACATTGAATGTCTCGGTGAGTTCGTTACCGACCTTGATGGAGCAGCGAGAATTTGGCTAGATCAGTATCTATATTTTAACAAACTTGTAGATGCTGCTCTGGCCAGGGCCCGAGGCACTTTTGCCCTTACAAAGAACCTTTTTTACAACAGCCAACTCGATGCGAGGGTGAAGGTTATCTGCTACACGGCTCTCATCCGGCCAATGCTAACCTATGGCTGTCCCGTGTGGTTCAAGGTAAGTGCAAGCTTACTAGGAAAAGCTAGGAAAAGATTCGGTTGTTGGAGAGGGCTTGTTTTAGGGCTTGCCTTCGTCTTTATCGAACTCCAGAGTCCCAGTACATAAAATTCTATTCCAATGAGGCCTTATAAAACAGGGTAAACCTGATAAGAGTGGACAATTTCCTGGTGAAGTTGATTCGAGGTCACAGTGCTAGAGCGATGAACTCGGTCAATAACTTGATCTCGGGGGCTTACTACCCGAATCCATTATACCACGAAAGGGTACGTCACAACGGCTTCGTCCCCCCAGAAGCATTTCTCCATCTAGATAAGCACAGTCTGATACAAGACGTAAATGCGGTGCCGCTCATCTACCACGTCGCCAGATCAACTGTGGATGGGCGACTCAACCAGGACCGTTCCGTCGCACAACGAGCTGAGGAGTACGGCTGTATCCAGTCAGAAAATTCGAGAAGTTGCAATGCAGCACCAAAAGTTCTGGTGGCTGGGAAGCGAGGGAACTCCCTTCTCGAATCCTTTAGACCCCGGTTAGAAAGGTTTTAGTTCAGACCCCCGCATGGGGTGCAGTCGGTTTCCCGTCTTGCAGTGTATTGAATGTAAATCATTCATGTGCATATATACATGTGTATATGCATATATACGTAGGTTAGCTTAAGTCAGTTATTGAGTTTTATTTTAAGGTAGAATGTAAGTTAGCTTGTAAATTTTTATAAAAACCGTCCAGTAGTTAAGTTTTCAATTTTTTCTTAACAGTAATGTGTTCCTTTTAAATTTCCATTTATATTTTATTCGTTAGGTTAGGTCGAAAGACATAGATTAAGATTAAATTTAGCTTAGAGTGCCCGCCTATGGCCAGTAAGTTAGAAATAAAAACATTCTTCATCTAACTAGTTCTAAGCATTTTTTGTCAAGTATGTAAATTTATTATGAATTAAATAATAAAAATGAATTAAAAAAAAAAAAAACGTTTATAATCATCTTCAAGGTTTTTATCAGAAATAAAGTATCACAGAGATGCCCGACTTCTACCTCTTTTTCCCCTTAAGATTTTTGACAACTGTTTTTTATAACGTGTTCATAAACCAAATTGACCAATCAGACGACCGCATTTACGTTATTTGACCAATCAGAGGACGGCATTTACGTTATTTCATGAATAACCGTCAAAAATTCATGAATATCCGTCAAAAAGGCACTCAAATTCGTCGACGGACTAGGGGGCAATCAGCTGTGAAGTCGGCTATCTCTGTAATACTTCATTTCTGGTTTTTATATTGTCTCATTCAAGAAGCTTTGGTATTTTCACTGTTTATTTTTTTTAGTGTTGCTAGTTTTGTCTTTAATGTGCTTAATCCTAGAGTAAAAGTGCAAATACGAATTCAATTTAAATAAATTTAAAAATAAAAATCAACTGAACTTCCCTAGAAATTTCAAACTAACGTTGGTTTTTCCCTGTCAACTATTTTTTTAATGGCTCGTTAACAGAATTTTGAAATATTTTTCTTCTATCCATCTAACTTTATATGGAATATAGAAGGTTTGGTGACATTACAGCGGTTCCTTTTATCCGTGTTTTCCTATGAATGTTCTTCTCTTCAACCATATACTTTGCATTGGTTTAAATTGGAAGGGACATGGTGATTTTTATTAGCATTTCTTTTAAACGAGTTTTTCCTAAACGTAATGTACTCTATCGTGCAGTCGGCTATTGTCGAATTCGAAAAATGGACCAATGTTTGTGGTGGTGTTTGACAGCTTACATTGCGATCTCTTATTACAACATGTCTTGATGGCTCTCTTCTTCACCAACCGTAGAAGAACGTGGACATATTTTCCCTTAACCTTTCTCTACTTCACTTATCTCTACTTGATTTGAAATAAGAATTCCTTCATTTTTTTTATTAAAATTTGGGAAAGTGTTTCATTTGGAAGAAGATCTCTCAGCAGATATGTAGCTGACTGTTAATCCGCAGAAAACAGATCTAGTACTCTTTACCAGGGAACACAAAATTCCTGTCTTTGATCCCCCTATTATCAGATGAGTCCCATTAAAACTAGTCAACAGTGCCAAATTCCTTGCCTTCATTCTGGTCGCGAAGATAAACTGGGAACCCAAAATCCAGGAATAGGTCACAAAAGCCTGCATGGCTCTATATTGTTATAAAAAAGCTATTGGATGCAAATGGGGTCTTCAGTCGCGTGGGGTTCACTGGCTATTTGTATCAGTAGTTAGACCCATAAAAATGCAAAATGCAAGCCGCCTTAAAAGGTGCAGCGGATGGCATGCATTTGCATCAGAGGAATGCGAATTACCGAATTACACACCCACCTCAACCTTCAGCAGATAGATCTCCCTGGGAGGCAGGGTGCCAGCACGGGGATCAAGTTGAAATAGCTGCTTAAGTGGAGGGAGTTTAGCTCCGGACACTCTACCATCATTGACGAATTCGGATCCCTGTCATCATCCCCATCATCGAGAAGAATTTCTCAGCCAGCATACTCTCCAGATCTTCCTGGACGTCTGACCAGCGGACGCTAGACGGTTATCTGTGAATTTTCACAGATGGATCGAAGATGGGTGAAGGAATGGGTGTGGGAGTCTACTCTAAGGATTTGAAATTGTTAACTGTCATTCCGACTACAAAATCACTGTAGCGTCTTTCAGGCGAAGACTAGAGCTATTAAAGAAGCCTATCCTGGCCAGCAAAAAACCGCCAAAAAGGGCAGCATCTCCATACGCGGTTCCAAAGCTTCAGACGCTCACTCTTAAGAAAGGACATGGTCTTCTGGCACTGGGTGTCTCATCAAAAAAGCAGTTAATTGAAAAGAAGGAGGGATCTTCACACCTTCTTTGGAAATGCTTTGCCCACTCATTCGCAGATTTAGTCACTTGGACGCTCTATATTTCTTCGACTTGACTGAACTAAGTGATATTAGCATTAGTCAACTTCATCGCTTCACTTCTATTAATCAGCTTCAAGAATTAGGATCTACTTGATCTTCGTGGTAACACAGCGGCCCTACCTTAGCCTAATTGTGGCAACTCTACCTACCTAACCTAACCTAAAATCGTCCCGGAACTTAAGAAGAACCCCATAATTTCGTGTCGCAGACCAAACCGTCCACCTTGACACCACATGAATATTTAAAAAATCTTCCACGGCCGCAGAAGAATCGAAGTCAAAGCAACGAATCGATTTCAAACTCCGCCCCCGTCACATCGGGGCCAAGTTCATTTAAGTAACCGCCATAAATAAGTTTTTAATTGGTATTTCCCCACAGGACTGTGATAAATGGCCACGGAGAGATAAACAAATGGAAAACCCACCCGTCCCCCAGTCGACATGTGGGTGTGCATATAAAATTCATCGGAAATTCATAAATGGATTCCAATTTATCGTGTGCAGCCGCAGTGTGTCGTTAAATGTAAACAAGCTACCGCCCGCGTCGCCTCCGACGAGTGCGCCCTTAAAGTTGGATTAAAGCTGTAAATCGTCGGCTTTTCAGCAATTCCCCTCGCATCATAAATTTTACACTTCAAACGTGTCCGCAGCCCACTCCCATCGCCAGGTCACAGATTCGCACGCCAACCTTGCGATAGCTTGCGGCCATTGTGCGAGTGCGACTCGGCAAGGACACAACTGAATCATCAAATTGCCCTAGGATTACCGGAAGTGTACTCGGCCATGAGGGGGAAATATTGTGGCATAAAACAATTACCACGAGTATCTCACAAATGAACACACAAACGCACACCTTTGCGTTGCGTATCGTAAAAAGTTATTGCACTCAAGCCGCACGCACGGTTTAAAGCGTGAGCCCGCTTCTTTCCGGTTCCGCTTCCTTGGATCGCGCTTTAATACTCGTAACTTTCCTTTTGACTCTCACTCACTTTTCATATTTTTGTTCGCCGGCAAAAGGGGTTGGAAGCGAAATAAGCCCGCGGGGCAGTACGCCATAACTTGTTGTGCCACAGACAAAGTTCATTCCTTAACGAATGCGAATTCGGTGTACCCACGCAAGGCATTAAAAAGGAATATATATCTTTGTTAGGGAATTCGATAAAGGATCGAACGGAAGGCAGCTGGCACGAGTGATGCAAACAAAGTGCCAAGAGACTTCGCAGTGCGAGGCGAGGCGGGCTGCTGCGTGACTTTTATGACGAGTCAATTATCGGGCACATTGACAATGGCGGCGGAGTGTATCGATTGGATGCATTCCTTCGAATGGGACTGTCTGTTATGTGGGAGGTTGAGGGACATTCAAGGATAACGAGTTTAGAGTGGATTTTGACAAGCTCCTGTGATTTATTTCCGAGATGAGGGGCGAAGTAATGACGTTGGAGATTTTTTTTTACAGCTTCATCAAGGTCGGAAACGAAATCACAATCGTGGTTCGAAAAGAGCATACCAATACAGCACGTCGTCAGTAAGCGATGACATTGAAAAAGGCGTAGATCTAGGTTAAATTACGCTACAAACTAAAGGCCCAACCACAAATTTAACTTCAGAACCAAACGAAAGCGGAAGAATGGTTAAAATGTTTAAATTCCCCAAAATTCGAAACACTAACTGGCATTTACGTACAAAGTGATTGAATTTGCTCCTGCTGAAGTAAGGACAAGTTAACAAAACTTAACCAAAATTTTAAAAAATGAACGAAACTGACGAAAGTGTTTATTAAGGTCAGATTGTATTATTTCTGTATACCAGCTAGTTGAGTTATGCTTCCTCACGTACATACGGGCGGATCTGAAGTGCGGGGTGGCATCTTGTCTTGTCCGGAGTTCATAAAGGACAGGGGTAAGTTCATGACGATTTCATATTGGCACACACAGCCGCGGTGCTCCGCCGCACAGTGGGACAGCTATATAGAGAGCTATAATAAAATGGTCTAAAATATATAAAATATATATAAAAATAAAATAATAAATATTACTTTTCGCAAAAAGTAATATGAAAAAAAAGCAATGTTGTTGCTGTTGCCCCTTTGAACTTAGTTAAGCAGCGATCAAAAATGTCTAGTTTAGCGAGCTCATTGTGATTAAAAAAAAAAGCGAAGTGGTTCGGAGTACATGTGTTTAAGTGAAGCTAAAAGCCAAAATGAAAAAAAATATATATTTGCTATTTAACAATGGGTTTTCAAATTTGAGTGCTATTTCAAGAAATTAATTTCCTCTAAGCCTTATTTTTTGATTCGATTCGTATGCAAAAAAAAATAATCTGCAAACAAAATTTTGCAAAAATTCAGTTCCGGACTTTTTAAAGGTAAAGATTGTTAAAGGTTGTTAAGGGACAAAAAAAAATGTACAGCCTTGAAATAAATTGCAACGGAAATGTGGATACTAGAGGGAGGGCCTTAAAAGCTCGGTGGTAGGCATAAAAGGGTTAATTTTTGTACGAACACAATTTAGCGGGTCGACGATAAAATCGAGTTTTCTACTACAATTTCGAGGCAGTAAAGGAGTTTGTCCATCAAGGTCGGTAACGAACTCACCGAGACCTTCAATGTCAAAAAAGGGTTTTAGACAAGGCGACACGTCATGTGACTTTTTCAACATTATTCTTGAGAAGATCGTGCAGAACTGAACATGAGGCACGATCTTCCAAAAGTCCGTACAACTGCTAGCATACGCGAATGACATTGACGTGATTGGTCGAACACAGCGAGCCGTCAATCGAGCGTTTGATGGTATTGAAGCGGAGGCGGCCAAAATGGGTTTAGCGGTGGACGAGGACCAAACGAAGAATATGCTGTCATCAAGAAAGGACGCACAACATCGACGACTTGGCCAAAACGTCACCATAGGCAGCTATAACTTCGAGGTATTGAAGGACTTCGTCTACCTCGGCTCGCAAGTGAACAGTACGAACAACACCCGTACCGAGATTAAACGCAGAATCACTCTTGCCAATCGCTGTATCTTTGGGCTCAAGAGGCAATTAAGTAGTAGAGCCCTGTCTCGAAGGACCAAGCTTACATTATATAACACCTTGATCACTCCTGTCCTGCTCTATAGTGCGGAGGCATGAACAATCTCAAAAGCGGATGAGGAAGTCCTTGGTCTCTTCGAGAGAAAAGTTCTGAGTTCAATCTTTGGTCCTGTCTGTGTTGGTGGCTATTGGAGAAGAAGTTTCAATCACGAACTGTATGGGCTGTACATCGGCATGAGCCTAGTCAGGCGTCTACGGATTCAACGCCTAAGATGGCTGGGCCTTGCAGAGTGCATGGACAACACTGCTTCAGTCTTCGACTCCGAACCTGTGGGACAACGCATTAGAGGACGCCCATGGAACCGACGGACCATGTGGAGAAGGACCTCAATCGACTTGATGTGCGCAGTTGGAGACAGCGGGCTAAGGATCGTGCCGGCTGGAGAACCTTACTGGTTGAGGCCCAGGTCCCCCC
Organism: Eristalis intricaria; assembly: GCA_964034865.1. NCBI lineage: Eukaryota > Metazoa > Arthropoda > Insecta > Diptera > Syrphidae > Eristalis > Eristalis intricaria. Next base: position 75,252,888 of record OZ035877.1, read on the forward strand.
CGGACTGTAGCGCCACCAGAAGAAGAAGAAGAAGAAAGGAGTTTGTCTACCTCGGGGCAAACGTAAACTCCACAAACGACATCACTATGGAGATCCGACGTAGAACCGCCTTTGGCAACCGGTGTTACTTCAGTTTGTCAAAACAACTGGCGTCAAAACTCCTGACTCGAAGGACTCCAAAACTCGTATTTTGCTGCTATATGGAGCCGAAAGTTGGACGATGAGCAAAACTGCTGAGCTAATTTTTGGTGCCTACGTCGGATATATGGTCTTGTCTGCGAGGAAAGCGAATGGAGGAGAAGACACAACCGCGACCTCTACGAGCTGTACCAGGATTTGGATGTAGTCCGGAAGGAAAAAATCCGTCGACTAAACTGGCTCTACCACATCGACCGCATGGACAACAATGCTCCAGCTAAGAGGGTCCTCGAATCCGAGCCTCCTGGTTCGAGAGAAAGACCGAATCTCCGGTTTAAAGACCAAGTAATCGCGGATGCAAGACAGCTTGGTCTTGATGACTGGCAGCAGCGTCTCCTGGGCCGTCAGGAATGGAAAGCAGCTATCGCCCAGGCTCCCACCCTGCACGGGTCGTCGGTCTGATGAGTAAGTAAGTAAGTAAAGTCGACTTTTCTTTAATAAAAAAAAAGACGTGCTAAACTTTTGCCGAAAACATTTTTTGCATACATATTATTTTATTATTTATTATATTTTATATTTATTATATTTTTTATTTATTATATTTTTTATAATATACGTTTTTTTCTGAGACGCAAAACTGTGGGTGTGCTGGAAACAAATTATTCGGGATATATTCTCTGGTAAAAACAAGAACCTTGAAACAGAATCCGTTGAAGTTGAGACATTCTTAAAGTATAGAACATTATATGGCGAAGGTCTGGTACGTGAACTTATCAAAAACCTTAATCCACAAACTTATAACTCCCATCCTTCTAATCGAACAAAAAAATATATTTTCCGCTTCTTAGTCAAACAAAAATATTTCTTTAAGAAATATCCTAAAGACTCACAATTTGCCTTTGACACAAGCAACTTTAAATCAAGCGCTAGCTTGATGCACAAGAACTAAGAAGTAACTTTAAATCAAGCGCAAACAAAACACTGAACTAAGAAATACGGTTCCGACACGTGAGCTAAGTTATGCTGCTCTAATGGGCTGACGAACTGTGGGTCAGGAATGGGCAGCAGATTTAGCAAAAGAAGCAACGGCAAAGTCATCTCAAACTTTCCTAAAGAGATAAAAGGGTTTGGAGGAACAAGAAAGCATTGTGATGAAGCTGATGATGTGCTTAGGTTAGGTTAGGTAGTCGGGCTGCTAGTGCATTGCCCAGCACCCTTAGACAATATTGGTCCATAGTGATACCCCTAGTCGGACTACTACCACTGATTGACTACTCCAGTGATAGTGCCGTTAATTTGATTCCAACGGTTAATGGTGACTGGACCAGATTTGAAAACCAGATAAAAGCGTATTAGCTTTGCTTTTACTGGGATTCGAACCGGGGACCCCGCTAACCAGGAGCAGGCACTCTGCACCAACTGTGCCATCCAGTCGTTCTATGATGAGTTTAACTTTACAACTTTCTAAATACCAATAAGATAATTGGAAAAAATCTTTGTCATTCGTCTCCCTGCCTTTGACGACCACTCTAAGCCGATTTTCAAGAAGAGAGCGGCAAATTTGTCAGGCTAAAAAATGTTTGTTGTGCTCTGCATATTTTTTGTGTCATAATTGATAAGTGAAGATGAATGATATTAATTTTGTAAAGAATCTCTTTACGACTACGCTCTCTACAGAACATTTTTGTCTCCATTTCAAAATAATTAAAACCACGACTCATTCCCCACTGTCCGCTGATCGTGTTCGGCCAGATTAAGCAAATAGTTCAACATCGCAGAGATCAGACAGAGAAGCAGACTCGATAACATTGGACAGCTTACAAACGCAAGGCCACATACGTTCATACATCCTGATCATCAGAGTCTTATTGATTGGCACGGACAGTGCACAAATGAACTCCTTACTCGAACTTGCCCTTACCTGCGTTCGACTTACGAACTCCTTAGTGACGTTTAACGGTCACGAACTATACGGGCTGTGTGGAGTGATTTGACGAGTCTCTGAGTGTTAAGATCCGCAGGTGTTTGCGGGCAATACATCTTAAATAGTTTCGGATCCCAACAATGTTTAAAAACCAACCTGTGTGACAACGCAGCAGGAGAAGACCACGATTGAACCTCCACATGCAGGCTGTATCATTCAACCAACCTTACGAACAACCCACTTACCATACGAATCTGGAGTTAGCTTAGAGCCCACACCAACTGAAGTCAGCGTTTTGTTATGGGGCACACCCGCGTTGCAACTTCAAAAGCACTTGTTTTCTTAGATTCACTTATAAACTAAAATTGAAATATCTTTAAATTGTGGCTATGAACTGAATCAAATATTGTGAGCCGTGCCTGGAAAAGTACATATTTCACATGCAGCCTGCGTAAAAGTCTTTCTTGTAGATACCGAATATATGAAACAAATAAAAAAAAAAACACCGGCAATACAATATCTATTCAGCGCCGCGAATGACGATCCACACAACCGCCAGCATGCAGTTCTAACAGGATGCGCCGAACTTCTATCGCACCTCTCGTTCCACCGAAACCGAACCTTACACTGGATAAAATCCACGCCGAAATTCTGGAACTTCAATTAAGACCCTAATGGGTGCGAACTGATATTAGTCAATTCGGAAAGAAGACTGACCGCTTATCGTAAATGCTGTGAAGATCGTCAGCATTCCCGCAGAGACAGATCGATCATCGATCGAATGATCTACGGGGTACATAAGAAAAGTAAACAAACGGCAGCAGCTGATAGGAGATCCAAAAGAAAACAAAATGCAAATATTATTTGCAGATCTAGCGTGCTGAGTTTCTTATCGATACACGATATCTTGTTTGATAAGATCCGTTCCGAATACCATACATGAATCAGTACTATTCCGGCGGGCGAATTCGGGACTCCGGGCGAATTGATTTCTTTATGTCGAACAACACGAGGACATAAGAAACCTGAACAGGACCAGTAGCAAAGAGATGCGCTGTCATGTGATTCCTGCCATCGGATACTGGCAATGATAACGCCGAGGGAAGCTGTAAGCACGGAAGGCACCCTAGTCCAAATGTTGGGTTATGCGGATCGACATCGAGATCGTCGCAGATTTCCAACGTGCCTTGGTACAAGCTTTCACGGCGATTGAAGAGGAAAACGGTAAGTATATGGTTTTCAGCAAAAATCGGTTACCTGATACGTCACCATTGACAGCTTCAGTTTTGAAGTAGTTAAGGGGCCTGGCAACCGCGGTAGACGTGTGCTTTGAAATCGATATCCTTGTTGCTTCCAAAGACAAGTCAAGCACTACAAAACCCTACATTTGGCAATCCTTTTATAGGCAGCTGAATTTGCAAGGTAAGCAAAACAGCAGATACTTGATCCTGTCTGCTAAAAAGAAGAATGAGGGAGGAAGCACAATTATCTAAGCACATCAAAACCAATGCTCCAGATGTGAGTGTCTTTGATTCTGAGTCGACATGTTCGATAAGGAGGGAATAACAGAATATTCGCTATAAAGACCAAAGCTTTGGCCCAAAAAGGCACAGCCAGCTTTGGAATTGTTTCCCAACGCCAGGCCACATACATCCTTAGCGAATCCCCATAAGCTTTGGAAGTCCTTACGCATGAACCTTATATTCCACACCTATGTAGCAGCAAGTGATTACCACTTGTTCTTGGCCATGGTGATAGATTTTGCTAGAGACCATTTTGTTTGCTAGTAAGGACGAGGGCATTAACAGGAGAGGGATAACGGCGACTGAGCAAGATCTCCTCCGGCTCAATATGACGGTATCACGACGAGATATACGAAATGTTGCAATGCAGCTTCGAAAATTGTGGAGCGAGGAACTCTCTAGTCGAACTCTTTAGAATCGGCGGACAGTGGTCGCTTTAGAGTCAGTAGCTTTTTTTTATTTTGTTCGATTAGAAATGTGTCTTAAAATCATTTCCGGGTTGTAATAATCGTTCTAGTGACTTTATTTCTTTTTGTGTAAAAATGGGAAAGAATACTCCCTATTTAAATCTATACAAGCTGGAGTACCACAAGGAAGTGTTCTTGGTCCCATCCTTTACTTATTGCATAGCAGCGATATACCGCAGGACGTAGGCACAGTGCTAGACACATTTGCTGACGACACCGCTGACAAAACGGTCGAAGAATCAACTAGAAATTTGCAATGAGCTTTAGAGCAGATACACGAATGAACGAACAATCAGCGAATTGAGCTTAACGAAGCTAAGTCCATTTATATAAATTTTACGTATAAGAACGTGAATAACTTGACTTTTTTTATAAATAATGTTCAAATACCTCAGAATGACTCTCGATTTAGGTTTCATATGCACTCTCTTCTACACACTTAGAGGTATTTGGCATCAATTTTCTATGGGTTTTCGACACATGTTGGCTGTAACTTGACGAATGTTGCATTTCAAACCGTCAAGCACGTCAAAAAGAAACGTGAGAAGCTCCAATTAAGATACAAATACATGTACTGGCTTATTGGAAAATATTCCAAGCTAAGTACTGACAACAAATTGCTTATACACAAGTAAGTGCTAAAACCCGTCTGAACGTATGGCTTAGAACCAAAGGTTTGTACCAAAGAAAGTAATAGAAACATACCACAAACTTTCCAAAATAAAGTGCTAAGGGCCATCATCAACGCACCCTGGTATATACGAAACAACGATATCCACAGAGATCTTGGAATTTCATCAGTAGAAGATGAAGTTACGAATTTTGCTCGTAAGCAGAAGCGTCGCCTGGAAGAGCACATAAACTCAGCTGTCCTTCCAATTCTCGACGAAAGACACTCTTTTCGCCGTCTTCAAAGGACGGTCAAGGGAACCCCTTGACCTAGCACGGTGAATTCAACTCGCGCTTAGCTGCGGTTTTAGAAAGATCTCTCAATGGAGAATCACTTGCCAAATGACTTGACTATTTTATTAGCTAATCGAAAAAGACTTTTCATATTTTGTCAATAGATGCCGTTGGAGTCGTCTATCTGTAGTGCTACCAATCACATTGTGTCATACCACGCACTGCTGTTGGAAAGGTGACATTTGCAGCTTCAGTCAACCAAAAAAAATTAAAATTCGGAGAAGTTGAAAAAAAGTTACAGCTGTTCAAAAATGAGTGAAAATAATGAAGAAACTCGCTATATTTTGAAATTTTTTGCACAAAATTGGGAAGAATGCCACGCAAGCCACCAATGAAATTTGTGAAGTTTACGGAGACGATGCTGTATCAGTTCGTGTAGCACAACAATGGTTCGCTCGCTTCCGTTCAGGCAATTTCGATGTGAAAGATGCACCTGTCGTTGAAAAAGTCGATGAAATTATGGAAAAGATTGCCCAGGACCGTCACATAAGCAGCCATGACATCGCCAAGGAACTAAACATTCATCATCAAACGGTTTTGAACCATTTAAAAAAGGCTGGCTACAAAAAGAAGCTCGATGTTTGGGTACCACATGAGTTGTCTGTGAAAAATTGAATGGACCGAATTAACATCTGCGGTTCTTTGCTGAAACGAAATGAAATCGAAGCATTTCTGAAGCGAATGGTAATAGGAGACGAAAAGTGGATCAAAGATCATCGTGCAAGCGTGGTGAAGCTCAACAAACGGTCGCAAAGCCAGGATTGACGCCTCGAAAGGTTATGCTGAGTGTTTGGTGGGATTGAAAAGGAATGATCCACTATGAGCTGCTCCAGCCTGGTGGACCGATTGATTCTACACTTCACTGTCAACAACTGAAGAGATCGAAGCAAGCAATCGAAAAATAAAACCGCCAGAACTGATAAACAGAAAGGGCTTCGTCTTTCATCAGGACAACGCTAGACCACACACATCTTTGATGACTCGGCAAAAACTGGGAGAGCTTGGCTGGAAAGTTTTGATGCATCCACCATATAGCCCTGACCTTACACCATCGAACTACCATTTGTTTCGGTCAATGCAGAACTCCCTTAATGGAGTAAAGTTGGCTTCAAGAGAAGCCAGTGAAAATTACTTGTCGCATTGATGGAATAAAAAACTGATGGAATAATGTCTCTAGGGGAAAAATGGTAAAAGGCGATCGATCGGTCACCGCAAATCTATGAGCAGCAACCTATGGCCGACCTACATAGCTTAGTGCAGTTCTTAAAATAGTGTATGTTATAAGTTTTGAGTTTAAGTTATAAGTTATTTTTAAGGTTTTAAATAAAACAGTTAATCTATTAAGTTTTTTCCAATTTTTCTTAATCTTAAGTTAAATTAATTAATTTATTTTCCTTAATTTAAACAAGCATTTTTAAGTTTAGCTTAAAGAGCCCGCCGATTGCCAGTAATTTAATATAGAATCATTGTTCGTGTAACTAGTTTTAACCATTTTTGTCTGAATAAAAATGAATTCAAAATATGTGTGCCGTTGTTTTTACACGAGTGGAGAGATCTATGGAGTTATTATTTTTTTTATTTCAACTTCACACCCAGAGTAGGATTCAACGGACCAACTCACTTCAATACGTCGCACCGGCTAGATCTTGCCCTTAAGTCAACTTAAGGCCTACTGATTATTTTGTGCGTTAAAACTTCCCCGATTTTGTTCTGTAAGAATTTTGGGTTTGAACAACCTTGTACAGTAATCCTGCACACATTTTGACCCACTTAATCGCATGATGTCCTTAAGTGTCCAATTAAACCAGGCCTTTTGCTCTAGGAATGTTAATCTCCTCAACAGACGTGCCTCGGATATATTGTCATGTTTGGAGGAAGGTGAATGTAGAAAAAGACACAAGCCCCGACTCTACGAACTGTACAATGATGTGGATTTAGTGCGGAAGCCAAATCCATCGACTACATTGTCTCGGTCACGTGGAGCGCATGAACACCACTGCTCCATGTATGAGGGTCCTCGTATCTGAAACGCATGCTTCGAGAAGCAGAGGGTGATCGATTCTCTGGCAAAGTCATTGCAGACGGAAGGCGGCTTGATTTTGATGACTAGAACGACCTACATTTGTGTGCCGACTCCAAAGCTTGAGAAGACTATTCCAGGGACTCTAAAGACGTGTAGCCATGGTAGATTGATTGCTATTCGATTGGTAGAGAGTTGAAATAAAGCTTCAAAGGCAGTCTTATGCCTGAAACACAATAGTGCGATGCACCAGCGGACTTCATGTTAAGGAGAGAGTGCTGTGACGCACTGCGTTGAATTAATTACTCAATTTATCAGCTGTTCTCTATCTCTTCTACAAAATGAAAAATATTGCCTCTTTCCTGCATACACTCATTTGAAATGAATTTTGTCGTTAAATTATTTTTAATCCGCTATTTTCATTTCTCAAATGACAGTTGACACAAAATACTCTCAATTTGGAAGAAAACTCTCAATTTGGGAGAAAATCTCTCTCACAGCGCACCCCTCTGTCAAAAAATATCCACCATGTTGAATAATGACGTGTGATGGACTACGTTTTACGTTTTATTACGATCCTCTCATTATTCACTGACGCAGGTCGACGCTGTATTTTGTGCTTGGCCATTGAATTATGTGTGTTGAAAGCCAACGCCAGCGCAAACGCACTAGGCCAGGCATTAAGTCGATGGGAACGTCGATCATCTATTAGAGATACCTCTGTGACTACGCTGCACGTGCTCATAAAAGTGGAAGTTGATGTGCCAGATTTGGCGTTGTCTGTTTCCTCTTCGTTGATATTAGGTCGACGTGCGATAGACTTAGGTTTTACGTGTTATCGTCATTTGACTTCAGCACCCCCTGGTGGCATTTTTTATTACCTCATTTCCGAACCCAAATTCTCACAGCTCTTTCGCGCGAAGCAATTTGTATGAGAATTTAAAATACGGTGCAGATCTATATTTGGTAAAACTTATATAAAATAATTGATTTTGAATAATACCAATGGTGGAATACCGGTTTTGTTATTAGTTTTGTTATTAGTGCTTGTCAAGTTCTTGGAAGTGATACTTTACTTGGAATCGCAGAATGAAAAAAGTAAACAAACCACTTATGTACCAGTAACTATTCATTGTGCATTTTATCATAACTTGATTAGTGGATTATATCAAGTGTTGTTTTAGTGCATATTCATTGTTTTATAGTAGAACAATGTCTGAAGTAGTGAAACACAGCTGAAATTTGCACATTACATTACATACATTATTACATATTACGGCCCACTAATGTAACAACATTTCCAAGGCGCTTTCTTTGCATAATGCACGTGAAGAGTTCATAGAAATTGGTTTCCGTTTAAAGCAATAACTTAATTCTATGATATAAACAATATCTTAGAGTTATTTCAAGCAATAAACGCAACCAACATAATGTATTTTTCTTTAATTTTGCACAAAGCAAATGTAGCATTGTGCTATGTTGGAGGATATGTAAATACATATGTATGAATGAGTGAATTTTCAGCAGATTACACTGCACTGAATATGTTTAAATTAATTTGTTTAACAAACCATGACGAAATAACACTGAATATTGTTCACCATTCAGTGTATATTGTGTTGAAGAGTGATAAAACAACAACAATTTCATGTCAAACTGGTGCTTTGTTTACACTTTTCAAAGCAGCCTTCCTCAAAAACTATCACAAATAGACACTTGACAACACCTTAAATCAAAACTCCTGCATTTTAACTCGACATTAAAACATTTATTAGAATAAAATATATTTATTTTCTATTTTTTCTAATTTTTTTTTATTGCCTACTACATTTCGCCACTTGTACGTAAATTCCTATCCCAGTTCTGACAGCTCAGAATCTATCACTTATACATGGTACCAAAATTATCCGCAAGAGGTATAGGGCGATCGGTCAATTACGATCCTCGCATCTGTCTCATTTTTCACTGACACAGGTCGACGCTGTATTTTATCCATTGAATTGTGTGCGTTGAAAACCAACGCCAGCGCAAACGCACTATTCTGTTTCAGGCATTACAGTGAAATTTGGGAATTTTGAAATGTGTCCGGGACATTATTTGATGTGGGACCATGGTAAATGCATTCTAGATACCGCACGTCTCACCACTATAGTTATAATAATAATAATAATATGGGTGGCGCTACAGCCCGTTGAGAGCCAGGGCCTAGCTTCTCAGCCACCACTCGTGTTGTTCGCGCTATTGTTCTCTCACGAGTGGAAGGGACCTACAGTTTAATGCCGACTCCGAACGGCGAATTTGAGAAGCTTTTCCTAGACAGGAGTACTCTTTGAGCATTGTCAGTGATTCGAAAGAGGAGGAGCCGTGAAATATGAAAGTTGGTAAATTCGGTGGACGCACAAACCCACTACGCCACTGCCACCCACCACTATAATTATGGTTCAACTTAAAAGAACTGCACTTGGAGTCATGCTGAGTAAACTGGACTGTAAATGCGACAAATGCCATGGCGTCAGGGATATGTCCGTCTCTTGACGGACATGTTGGACAGAACCAGAGGTTTGTTGGATAAAATAAACCTCTTAGGGATGAGGGCCCTCGCCGGGTATCCACTCAATAAATGGTCAAGAACATGATGACAAGTCTTCTAATTCAACATGAACAAGTATCTTCCAAATATTGACAGTGTATCGTGGACTGTCCCTTGCATTACTTCCGTTTAATGGAATCACTGACGCTCCCTTTTGTTTACTCAAAACAAGTTGGGGAGTGCCTGCCCCTGGTTAGCAGGGTCCCCAGTTCGAACCGCAGTGAAAGCAACGTTAATGCGCTTTTATCTGGTTTTCAAATCTGGATCAAATTAACGGCACTATCACTGGAGTAGTAAATCAGCGGTAGTAGTCCGACTAAGGGTATCACAATGGAACAATATGGTCTAAGTGTGCTGGTGAATGCCCCCCCTACCTAACCTAACCTAAGTAAGGTCGAAGGCTGATGGCTGGTCTCATTTTTTGACAATGATTGCCTCGTCGGATATATACAGTCGTTTCAGTGAGGATGAGAAGACAATTCCGCGGACAAACTGTACAAAGATGTGGGTGTAGTTTGGAACATTCCATTGAGTTCCCTATCTCGGCAGCATCGTGCGCATGTACCAGGTCCGCGAATCTGAATCTCCTGGTTCGAGATGGAGAGGAAGGTCAAATCTCTGCTATAAAGACAAAGTCATGGCGACCGGAAGACATTTTGATCTCGAAAGCTGAAAAGTGTCGTCTTAAACTTGTATGCCGGCTCCGAAGTTTGAGAAGGTTTTTCTAGACAATGGCAGGGGCTCGAAAGAGGTGTGGTTGGGAATTATGAATGCTCAGAACGCCTAACCTAGGAGTCGACGCCTCTTCTCACTACACAATGATGGCGGCTGTAGAAGGATAAAGAATACAGAGTTGCTGGAAAACAATGTCGCAGTTGCAGTAAATTGGCCATTTTGAATTGTATCCGGGACATTTTGCGAACAATTAGAACTCGGGATAAAATGTGGGACTGTAGCGAACGATGACGCAGAGAGATTTATGGTCCAACATAAAAGGACAGCAGTTGAAATCATACTGTTGTGCAATTACATGGATGGGCTTAAAAAGGCGTCAGGGACATTGTCTGTGTCATGTTTGACGGACACGTTTGACAAAACCAGAGTTTTGGTGGATAAAAGCACCCTCGTAGGGATGAGGGCCATCGCCGGGTACCCATTCAATAAGTGGTCAAGAACATGATGAGGAGTCTTCCAATCCAGCGTGAACAAGCAACTTCCAAATATAGACAGTGTATCGTGGATTGTCCCCCGTTTAATAGAATCACTGACGCTCGCCTTTGTTTACACAAAACAGATCCACTCCAGAATTTCAACAAAAGAAGAAGAAGTCTCTTTTTAAACAAACAAATGATGAAATTGAAATCTTCGAATGAGCTCCTTGTAAGAACCGGCCGGCCTTCCTGTTGCCCTCGTCGTACATCAGAGGGGCACACTCCCCCCACCAGGCTCCCTTGCAGATAACTGAACTCAAATCTTCCCACTTGATTGCCCATCGTCTATAGATTCGTGGGGTAATTTCGAGTAAAAAAAACGCCATAACAACGAACATCATGTGTTAATGAAGCCTCCACGACGACGACAGGAATCATTTTTCATAAAAGAACGCTCCACGTTTCCGAAATAAATCTTCATCACATCATCGCACCAAAAGCGGGCACCCAGAGTGTGATGTGGCTCCCATTCCAGACACAACGGTCCACCCGCCCCGACGCCACCCCAAACTCACACTCTTCATCATTCAGAGCCACTTGAACCGTCACTTTCAGAATAGGGACTGGCCCATCGTGCACTTGATGACTAAATAATACGCACATGTCAGCCAGCGATATCCAGCAGTTTTTCCATGCACTTCATCACTTACAACTTGTCACTTACCTCCCACACTGCCATAGAGGACTGAAGACAGGACACACACACACACCCACACACGCGCACAGGAACGAGGATAAATACGTTTGGCTTTTACAATTGGGGCTATCCTCACACTCTTCCACTCACTCAGGTCGACGTTTAACTTTAAAGCAGCAACACTCAAGGGCTCATCCTTGTTACTAGATGTACATGCACGCCTCGAACACACACCACGAGCATCCAACACCTGGCGCGTTAATTTCACAACTAAACCACGTTCTCGTCGTCGTATCCGTATCAACAGGTGGGGGATGTTTGCCACAGTCTGGTGTTTCCATTTGTCGCAACCCAACTATTGTCTGACACTTGCTTTTTTTCAAACAGGAAACACAGTCAGGGGCCAATGGGTGGGTGGGTATACAAGAGCCAACCCTTAAAATTAATCGCTTAGAATTAATTTTACAGGCACTAGTCTCCCAGCAATGCCCTCGAGACCTGGGGTACAGCCAACTGACAGCGTCCAAGACGCAAGACGATGGCGTTTTCTTTTTCCTGTCCGACCGTCGCGTCGTCTCGTCGAAGAGTGTGAATTTCTAATGACTGGCTGTGGGTGTGTGCGGCCAGAGGACCTCGAGCTCCAGTTCTGGAGGCGCTTGGGGGGAGGGGGCGGGAATGGCCTCCGTTGCCACCGGTATATCAATATTGAAATGGAGATCCACCGACTGGCGACTACACAGCGACACGGCGGAACGGGTGCGATGGGTGGAATGATGAGTCGGTTATGCGGCCGCAATGGGCAGGCAACCCACAAAGACACTGTTTTTTTTTTTGTTTTTCTCTTGGACTGAATTTGCGTGTTCTTCGCGTGCTCGCTCCTGGCTTACGGTTTAATTTTGACAGAGTGGTAGAATGGAATATCTAATTCCTATTGCCGAAGGTCAAACTGGTACAATTATATTTTCAAAAATATCGACAACGACAACGTCGAAGTCGACGTTCACAAATTAAAGACGTTGCCGTGTCGTGTGGTCTTCTTCTTCACCGACAGTGGATAGGACACAAATGCGTACTTACCACGTCTTGGAGTGTGCCTGTGTGCGTGCGGTTAGGTGTACGGGTTACGCTTCAGGTCCTTGATGACATCGTATCCAGACACCGTCGCTCAATAAATTCAAAAATTCGCAAAGAACACACGCTCACTTGATTTATAACGTCTAATAGATCACCATTCTGTTCAAGAAAAACAACAACAAAAAACAAAAACACAACAAAAACAGGTAACTTATGATGGATGTTCCGTTAGGAGCCGCAAGCAACACAACGGCCTAGCCTTATTCAAACGGTAAACAAAATGAAAAACTCGAAGACGAGGCGCAACAAAACACTTGCACGCTCCTAAAATTCCATCACAACCCTCAACTCGAACTGGATTCGTGTAGAGAGCTTTTCGGCGCGCCAATAGAGCTTACTGAACGATGCCGCTGGTTCGTGCCTCTGCTTGACGACTGACGACTGACGACCAACTGCAAGTGACTGAGGATGAGGTTTGTGACCTGCGCAGCTTTCGAGGGGCATAGCGCTTGCAGTGGGAGTGCAGCAGCACAGCGGTGCTTCGGCGGCTTCATTCATGAAATATGAAAGAAAGGCCCGCATGACGTAGCCCCATGGAGTGAGTAGTTGGCGGCTAAAAACCACCCTCGCGTACCACCATCGCACTTCGGCGAGCGGAAAAGCTTGCTTTGCGTGAAACTTCATCGCTACCGGTGCCGTTCGGCCGTTCGGGTGGAATTTTTGGCATTCTCTTGTGTTGGCTGCGAAGTTTCCACAGTCAGTTATCTTTGAGCTTTGCAGCAGGTAGGTCGTGTGCGTCTTCTGCGGCTGAGGTTAACATCTGTTCAGTGAATCAGTTTTTTTTCTTTTGCAATTTTCACCCCTTGTGCCTGCCTTGTGTGGTGGTGATTCAGTTTTCTTGCAGCGTTTTTCGCGCTCTAAAGTGACAGATTTTTGCAAGTTTTCAAGTGAATCCGTCGAAGATCGCGGTTGAAATTCGGGAAAATTCGATTCGCACAGGCCGACTTGGCCAACCCGTCGAGAGTGAATTAAATTAACACAAAAAAAAGCTCCGCTCCGTTTTGACAAGTACAACCCCTCCGGCGAGCCGATAACTGACATCGGTAACTGCTCTCAAATTTCCTCTCGACTTTCTCTCTCGCGCGCGCCTAACGGACTGACTGAGTGAAGGAGACGAGCGCAGGAAGAGGATAAGAAAAAGGTTGTCGACCCACAGCATGCAGAGGCTGCCACGCTCGGCGCGCCATTGAGAGAGAGTGAGGGATGTTTTGGTTCCGTCGCTGATTCTGGCAGGTAAGTCAGTCCATCCCCGTGGTACACCGCCCTTGGCACTTGTTGTAGAGACGGCTTGTTTACTACATTTTTCAATTCAATCAAAGTTCTGGCGTGAGTGTGTGTTCGGGGCAGATAAGATATTCAAATTGTCTCCGTGTGTGCTGGATCGCGCCGATAACAGCTGCTGGTGTGAACCCCCACGCGTGTCTGAACTGGAATCTGACGTCTTGATCTGGTCTCGAGGGAGAACAGGTTCCGTCTTGGGTGAGTGCAGTTGTTTTGCCACCGCGCGAGATGCAGGCTTAATTGCGCTCTTGGCTGGCACTTAGCGAGTTTTTGTTCGCTTCCGTACATCTGATGGAGAGCCGTCGGTGTCGTGAGTCTGGTCTTGGGCTCAAGGCCGCCGTATGCAATTCACGCTTTTCATCTCAACCAGATTGTGACGAACGCCATAATGCTGCTGACGGCTGTCCATGGATGTGCGGATTATCGTGTGCTATCAAGTGACAGAACGATGTCGCGAAGGCCATAAAGATTGCTGTGTTTGCAAGAGCCGCTCGTAAATAAGTCGTTTTGTGCAGTTAGTCTGGTCTAGGCATTTAAGTCTCGCTTGATTTTATAGCCCATCAGGGCGGGGGGGCCTTCAGATAGAATCTCATAAAGACAGCAGATCTGCCGCGTGATTAAAGCGAGAGAGAGAGAGGTAATTTCGAGTGTTGACGCATGGAACGCAGTCATTTAGTGTGACTTCACTTGTCTGTTGAATTGAATCGAATTAAGCTCCAAACGTGATGAGACGACAACAGACATTTTCCACATGCGGTGGAGTCGTGACTGAAGTGGATTTGGGAACGTTCTCTTGTATCAACTTTGGCTCAATACTTGAGGGCAAACAAATTTGAAAAATCATGTGACAGAGCAGACGACGAGGGTAATCTTCAAGCTCTTTGAACAAGACTTTTCATCTGTGTGCTCCTGAGGGTGAACGGCAAGGCTGAGCATTCAAAGGGAAACGTGCTCCTCGGGCAGGTCACGGGTAAAGAGATGAAAACCTAATTCAGTTGACTTTGGGCCTCCATAAATTGTTTCTGACCCTTAAAATGGTTTCTTTACTCACTCTCATTGTTGGTTCCTTTTAATTTTAAATGCAAAATTGTGTACATTCAGAGTATTTTTACCCTGTTGAGCTGCAAGCGCCCCTCCCCCCCCCCCCCCCCCCCACACCCTGATATTTCTTTTGGAGCAATCCTTTATCCTGTTGAGCTGCTTAGCGTTCCCACCCTGGTCATTATTTTGATGCATTCCTCCTTTTGAGGTGTTTGATTCTCCGCTCTATTTTGATTTCGAATGTCATCAGTTTAATAAGTTAAGCCACTGCAATAATTTTCCTTCAGTTCATTGAATCATATGCCAGAACCCAACGAAGAATGGATTCGTCAAATCTAAAAGTTGCCATCATTTTCTTTTCATTTATTAAAATTCATAGATCTGTGTACATTTAACTTGGGCGAAGTACCTATACAAACTGTTGCTTAGGTGCATAGAAAACGATTGTCTTCACATTGACTTAAGTCAGTAGAACTTAACGAAACTGAACGAAACTTAACGAAACTGGACGAAGCAGTTATTATGGAAGTACCTACACCAACTGTCGTTTAGGTAAACAGAAAACGATTGCCTTCACTTTGACTTAAGTCAATAGAACTTAACGAAACTGAAAGAAACTTAACGAAACTGAACGAAGTAGTTATTATGGAAGTACAGTGGAGTCTCCCTAAGTCGAAACACTCTCTAACTCGAACTTTTTTGCCATATTTTACACACATTTCCCTTCCAAAAACCTCTCTCCAAGTCAAACTCTCTCTAACTCGAACAAATTATGGTATCCCTTGACAATTCGACTTAGGGAAAGTCCAATGTACCTACACCAACTGTCGTTTAGGTACATAGAAAACGATTGTCTGCACTTTGACTTGTATCAGTAGAACTTAACGAAACTAAACGAAGTAGTTATTATGGTCCCACACTACCATTAGTGTGCATTTACCCGACAGCTTAGGTTGATGTACGTTTTTTTAGGTCGCCTGGGCCCTTAAGTAAACGCTTTCATTTTCAAAATCATAAAGTCGTCATTTCGAAACTCGAATATCGTCTCATTCTTTGTGTGGGACTGCAGTTCAGAGTATATCGACGTATTAATCAACCAGACTCTCGAGCTAACGTGACCTCGGGTAAACCAGAATATCGAGAAGGGGCCTAGATTTGAAAGCAAAGAGAAAGAAAAAGCAGGTTCAGTGATGCAAGTCAATACAACGTTACTTGAGAACGATAAGCGTAACAAACATTGCAGTGAATTGTTGTATCTTCTTGATTTTTCATTAATAATACATTGTTTATCATTTTTTCGCTGTATTTAAATACTCATCAAAAATTCGTTGTCTTAATGATGACGAGCAAAATGTGTTGTTGTCAAATTGAGTGCTGCCAACTTATCATCTGCAGATCTGTGTGATTTGTGGTGACGGACAGAAAGCTGGCATGTGGTTGCTGATTTACATATGACTGCATTTACACAAACTCATTGAGTGGCAAACGGTTTGACTGTGGGTATCACAATGAACCAACATGGTCTAAGAGTGCTGGTGATTGCACTGGCAGCCCACCTACCTAACCTAAACTAAGACTAAACCTGGAAGTCACCATACAACTTTAGGACCGACAAAACATTGGGGTTGTTGTAGAATCTAATTTCTAACTCACTGCAGGCTGTAGCTAACTATATTCTCACTATATTATTATACTAATAAGGTCCGGAAAACGACTCCCGGCTCAGGTAAACGTGACAGAGTTTTACAGTCAGTGTAAAAAGTCTGCATACATTAGCACCCTTTCTAGAAAAATAGCAAAAACACTTATACTTTTATTAAAAACAATAATTATTTTTCTAAGAATAATGTTAATAACTGCTTCTCGTCGTAACATAACTGTTTTCTAATTCTTCACATTCGGGAACTCAACAGATGTCAAACTTGTTTCCCGAGAATTTCCAATTCCGGTCCATTTTTCGCTTCAATTTATATTTTCACTTTATTCTTTCATTCAGTCAAGCGCTTGAATTATCTGAGGGCATATTATTATTATTTTCTTCACTTTTAAGAGTTTTTTTTTTGAACTAAAATTATGAAAAAGGAATTATCAGCGGATATTTGAAAATGAATAGTAAAACTACGTTGCGAGGGTAAAAGTTTAAGAGAAATTGGTGGAACCATTGATATACCACATTCTTACGATTTAGAAAACTACGCACAAACTGGAAATCTTACGTCGAAATATAGATCTGGACGCCCAGCAGTACTTAAAGCCCGCAAAAAACGTTCAGTTTTTGCTGAAGCAATAGCAAATCCAATAAGAGGTGCTCATAAAGTAGTTAAGATAATCCAAGAGAAGTTAGAAAAGTCGGTTAGTTGCTCTACCGTTAGAAATACTCTAGGAGAGGGAGATTATCATGGACGATCCGGAAGGAAAAATCCCTATATTTCAGAAATCAAGCAAGAATGTTTTTGGAATAGTGTATTATTTTCCAACGAAAGCAAATTTTGCATATTTGGATTAAATGGGCGTTGTATTTATTGTGTGGAGAAAACCAGCAACTGATCGGTAGAAGGAAAACCTATTTCCAACAGTCAAACATGGTGATGGCGGGGTCATGGTATGGGGGTGTATGCCAGCAAATCGAGTTGGGAACTTAGAATTTATTGAAAGTACAATGGATAGATTCCAGTATTTAACCATAAAAAAAATATATATCCGTGAAACTGCCATCAAACTAGGCTTGGATGATCATTTTATATATCAACACGATAAATATCCCAAGCATACTTCTTACATTGTAAAGCTTTGGCTACTGTTTAATGTTCCAAAACAGTGGCATACACCTTCCCAATCACCAGACTTTAATCGTATAGAATATTTGTGGGAGTTGTTGGACCGGCGCATCCGTCAACATAACATATCGTTCAAAAATATGCTATTCCAGAATATAATACAAAATAACTCCTGAAGATACGAAACGCTTAGTAAATTCAATGGAAAAACGACTGACGGAAGTCATATTCAGAAGAGGTACCCTCCAACAAAATATTAAGATATATTTTTTTTTCCTTGTTTTCGTTTAGTTTTAAATGGTGTAGGCAGACTTTTTGTGTGTTCTTTTTTTACCTTTTTGTTTTTTGTTTTTGAATTACTTAATTACTATTGTTGTTAAATGAACTCAATAAAAAAGATTTAGTTTGTTTGATCGATTTGTTCGTTTTTACATTTTAATGAAAGTTTCATGCTTTGTGCGCAGACTTTTTGAACTGACTGTATAAATTCAGAGAATAATTAAGATTTAACTTCTATCCTTACTTACTACACAATTAAACTAGTCATAACACAAACTCAAAATTTATAAAGCCACATTTAACAAAGGTCTACTGACAAGGCTAAATCTTGTCTGCTTTAGAGGGAAGTGGTCACTTTCAGTATCACTTACTAGTCAAGTCAGCAACAAACTCAAGATTGCAGTTTGCAGACTGGACACCAAAATCCATTCGTTCCATTCTCCACATCGATCGCATGAACACCACTAACGAGCTTCATGGTCCACTTAGTCCTCCTACCGGAGATTCGGTCTTCCTCTTCTGGTATCATGGCGTGTAAGTCCCTCCTAGCCGGAGTGAGACTTAACAAACTTCGGTTAGCTATATAAGTGCCCTGGCTTTTTTTCTCCTCTTTTATTCAACTGAAATAAGTAAAGTGGGAAATACGTTTCCCTAACCGGAGTAGCAAAGACTCATATTAGCATGCGTTCTTTCTTGGCACTATAAGCCGATCAGTGATGATAATCTCATTTTGCTCGGAGTCGGCCATATAGCCATTGCTATTGTTATTGAGTTGTGGCTCCTTGTTGACCAGACCTTCGTCTTCCAGTTGTTGCCTTATGGATCTTAGCTGTATATTCGATTACGCGATTGCTTCAGATTCTCCTACCTAGGAACTTAGGTTTCAGTAATCCTCCGGCATAAATACTAAGTGATCATGGATGTAAGACTTGATCACAGGAAGCAGTGTGATCGGAACCATTAGAGACAGTCGGAGCTCAGGCCCAGACTGGTCTGAGCAAAAAATAAGGAAAGCATCTCAGGTTCAATGATACGTAGTGGTTGACGTGCGGGTTGTTTGTGCTCACTGATCAGCAAGACATTTCCTACAGCTTTCGCCGTTTGGTTGTCTTTCTTCTTGTTTACTCAACTTCACGTTAGAGAGTCTGATTGATCGACCCCTCTGAAGTCGTACGTATATAAACCTAGTTTCGATTTAATGACGATTTAATACTTTCGCAAATAAACGCAATTACATACTTAAAGACTCAGCCACAGTGGACTGAAGGAAACTTAAATAAACTTAAGCAATCAGGCCAATACACAGAAATGATACACTGTGACCATAATAACCATTTCGTTCAGTTTCGTTTTCGGTTTCGTTAAGTTTCGTTAAGTTCTACTAAATTATGTCAAAGTGAAGACTATTGCTTTCTATGTAAGTAAATGTCAGTTTTTGGTCAAATTTCGCGCAAGTTCCCCTAACAAAAATGCCTGAACGACAATAGTGTGTTTGCGCTGGCGTTGTCTTTCAACGCACACAATTCAATGGCCATGCACAAAATACAGCGTCGGCCTGCGTTGGTGAAATATGAGAGAGATGAGAGGATCGTAATAAAACGTAAAACCTAAAGGGTTGACTATAATGCGCATGAGTGAGCATGAGCTAGTGTCAAATGCGCATGGTTGAATGAGCGACTACATATAGCCCTATGAGCCAACCTATAATTTTGGTCGACGAATGATTGTGAACATTTCGTTAAGTATGTGTGAATTTGGCAGATGGGATATTGTGTGCACAAGCCACACAAAAGTTTTGTTAAGCATGAGCTAGTGCGAATTCAATCGCACCGCGCATATGCAAATTTTGACAGATCAAAGGGAAAATATGAAAAATTGGCAAATCAGCTGATATTGGATTATAATTCGTTTACAAATACATATGTTAACGAACTGAAAATGGGCAAATCTGATGATATTGACTTATAATTCGTGGATAGATTTATATGCATGTATATGAAAACATGAGAAATTGTTTCTCTTTTTTATAATAAAATGACAAAAATGAAGCAAATTCGTGAAGAATTTCAGACAGATGGATATGCGTGCATGTGCTTATTATCGCTACTCATGTGTTTTTCGAAAACATGACGAAGCATTTCGTTAAAATGTGACATTAGCTAATGTTTCTTCATGCGCATTATAGTTCAGCCATAAGTCTATTGCATGTCATTTTTGAACATGTTGCATATTTTTTGACAGAGGGGTGCGCTGTGAGAGAGATTTTTTCCCAAATTGATAGTATTTTGTGTCAACTGTCATTTGAGAAGTGAAAACAGCTGATTAAAAATAATTTAACAACAAAAGTCATCTGAAATGTGTGTATGCCTGTGTGTAAGAGGCAATATTTTTCGTTTGGTAGACGAGAGAGAGAACAGCTGATAAATAGAGAATTTTCTCAACACAGTGCGTCATAGCACTCTCTCCGTAACATCGGTTGGCGCAACTCACTACTGTCTTTCAGGCATAATGGGGTCTTCGAGATTTCTCAATAGTTGTGATTGCTTTTCATTGGGTTCAGACATATGTTTAAGTTTACGGCTGTGCCTTAGCTTACTAAGCTGAAGACATTCGAAATCAATCTTACTTAACACACTTCTCAGACAAAACCTACTGAATCACCGCCACAGACTGAGCGGCACCTTTCTCTCTTGCGTTGCATCTCTCCTGATTCAAAGCGGCTTTGGAGATCAACAGTCCCATAGACGATCTCAGAATAGGAAGCTCAGCAAAAATAGCGTCTCCACGCATGAGTTTGCTCCGTTGGTGAAATTCCTCAACACCACTGCTGATTTCTTCATACCGCATGTCTTATCAGTTATAATTACCGATCGTGGAGTCTACCTCGACTGTCTATTTTGTCTCGATCACCTCTGACATCATGGTTCTAGGTGAAGTCATGAGCTTAATAAACCACCGCCCATTGGTAATCATAGCTCTTCACAATTAGCCAGACGAACTATCACCAGACGACGCGGTACATCATTGTTTTATGATGTCAAAGGTGGACTGTGGCATCGACTAAATTCATGACGGAAGACTCCGTATTTATCTGCTGCTTGAACGAGTGAGAGAAGGTAAAGATGTCTTGTATTTTTCTTCAATTATTTTATTGAATGTCTCAAAGACGAGCTGTAGTTGATGTAACCGAGCTTGCGTGTGTTCAACTCAAATGCATTCTGTTTCGCAACTTCGATGATCTCTTCACTGTCCACACTGTGTCTCGAGGCTTCTCGGCTTCTCGGCTTCCTTTTCATTGAATTTCGTACAGAAAGTCCATAAATGCTCAAAGAGTACTAACTGCATGCAATTGAGGCAGAACTTGCTAGATGTCCACCTTGAATCTAGCAAGTTCTGCCTAAATTGCATGCATTTCATGACAGTTCCCGCAGTCCATTGTCAAAGCGAAGACTTATCCGACTTTTCTCCCTCCGTGAAGATCCCTTTTAGAGCTGCCGCCGTAGAACATCAATCTGAATGGCCCTCCATCTCAAAGTGAATCCATCATCCCAGCGACTAACTGCTCTGTCAAGCCTGCCAAAAGTCATCATCAACTCGTCTCGCACCTCAAGTTGCTCAATTCGCTCAATCCGGTGCCCAAGTAAACATAATAGCTTCACTTAAGACATTCTCATAAAGAAAATGCCAGAAACTAAAGGAAAGACAATAAAAACTCTTCCCACCCCCCTTCCTCGCCGCCATTCAACAGCAATGACAGCCTGAGACATCCCACGTCCTTCGTCTCTCTCTCTTGAAGAAAGCACACTTTGCCGCGCTCGAAACGAGCAAGCTCAGCGAGTGACGAGATGTCCTTGCGCACTTTCAATTACACTAATGTCGACAAAAAATGAGAGAGAACCCCCCACCCACCCCCACACAAGCACCCGTCCGACGTCCTTTTTATCGTGCCAGCGTGTAATTAGGATTTTATTGTCACATAAAAACCGCGCGTCCTTTTCGGAGAACGGCGCGCTGCGCGTGGGATAAGTGGTCGTGTGGCGTGAGGAACAAACCATTGACATGATTGCACATGCAATCAGTAATTTGCTTCTGTTTTTTGTCGGTCTCGGCGCTTGTGAGTGTCCTGATTGGAGTGGCACCATCCCGTCAGTCAGTCACATCGCGTTATGAGCGATGACTTGCGGCGGATTATGAACGATGCGAAGGATGTTCCTCCTCCGTGCTCGATTGGAACCAATTAACCTGAGAGCGTTCGGAATTAATTCATTAGACGCAATGATCTAAGGCAGATGTTTGCTATAATTCGCTTTATGGGAAGAAGATTGAAATGGATTTGATGCGGAAAATATTAATTAAAAGATGAGTTGTTGGTTTTCTTCACTTGAGCGGCTGAGAATCGCCCGAGGGAAGCGTCGTGAGATAATCACCGTGGATTTCGCACGAAGATACAATGAATCATAGCTGAGCTGCCTCGGGGAGGGATTTTCATTTGGCTTAGTTCGTCATTGAGTGTGGACGATTTGCGGGAGAACTTGAGAAGGTGTTAAATAAATGTGTTATCCTGGGGGATAGTGCAGGTTAGATGACGCATTTGCACTCATCAGCCAAAGTCAGAGACAAACATTTCAAATTGGATGCTTAGCCGAAGGAGCAGCATGGCGAAGGAGATCCAGAAATACTGAAGAACGAGTGCATTCATTTCAAGCTTCTTTAAATCCGAACCTCCGGTCCAAGAAGACAGTACTTTAAGCCGCTATCACCAGGATGTACGACAACTTGATCTTGATGACTGGCAACAGCGTCAACGATAGAAGGCAGATTTTGCTTTACCTTGATGACTGAAAACATGCTGCTCGGGATAGTTATGGAGGGGAGAGATCTTCAGATAAACATTTCTGAGGACGGAACGGACATGGAACTGGGAACTGGTTCCTGCCGACATGTTCCCGGAACTATGTAGTATATCTCCGTTAAAGGATAGATGGCTACGTTGGAATACCAACTTACTTACTTACTTATCAGACTGACGCCCCATGCAGGATCCGAGCGATAGCTGCTTTCCATTCTTGACGGTCCTGGGCTCGCTGCTTCCAGTCATCAAGACCAAGCTGTCTTCCGTCCGCGATTACTTGGTCTTTATACCGGAGATTCGGTTTTTCTCTCCTTCCTCTAACCAGGAGGCTCGGATTCGAAGACCCTCTTAGCTGGAGCATTGTTGTCCATGCGCTCGATATGGCCGAGCCAGTGCAATCGACGGATCTTGACCTTCCGGGCTACATCCACCACCTGGTACAGCTCGTAGAGTTCGCGGACGTATCTTCTCCTCCATTCGCCTTCCTCGCAGACGGTACCATATATCCGGAGTAAAACTTTTCTTTCAAAGACACAAAGAATCAGCTCAGCAGTTTAGCTTATCATCCAGCTTTCGGCTCCATATAGCAGGACTGGCGAAATAAGGGTTTTGTAGAGCATGGCCTTAGTCCTTCGAGTCAGGAGTTTTGACAAACCGAAGTAACACTCGTTGCCAAAGGCGGTTCTATAGATCGTTTGTGGAGTTAATGCTTGCCCAGAGGTAGACAAACACCTTTACTACCTAGAAATTGTAGCTGTCGATTGTGATATTTTGTGTGACGGATGGTTTTTTGGTCAACAACATATACTTAGTTTTATCCTCGTTGACCTTAAGACCAGCTTAGCCTCTTCTTCAAATTGCCGTAAATGCTTCAACCACGGCACGTTTCGAGCGCGCTACGATGTCGATGTCATCTGCATATCCCAGCAGTTGGACTGACTTGTGGATGATAGTGCCTTCCGTGTTTACAGCTGCCCGCCGCACTATCTTCTCCAGTACCAAATTGAAGAAATCACACGACAGCGCATCTCCTTGCCGAAATCCGGTGCAGGTCAAACGTCTCGGCAGTCCTCGAACCGAACTGCATGGTCCATCGCGGATTTGTTAGCGTGGTGCGATACAACCGGATCAGTTTTTTCCCGGGATCCCGAATTCGGCCACCGCATGGAATAGCTCCTTGCGATGAATGCTGTCGTATGCGGCTTTAAAATCGGTAAAGAGGTGGTGTGTATCGATTTGAAACTCGCTGGTCTTTTCCAGGATTTGCCTTAGTGTGAAGATTTGGTCTATTGTCGATTCGCCGGACCAAAAGCTGCACTGGTACGTGCCGATTAGTGCCTTTAGACGACGTTGAGCAGGGATATACCTCTACAGTTGTTGCAAGGGGTGGATGGGGCATATGGAGATGATATTCCAGTCTTCGTCCTCCCAAATTCTACAGATGATCTGGTGCATGTTCTCTACCAGAATATCGCCACCGCCCTTGGAGAGCTCGATGGTAAGCCATCTGAGCTTGTGGTTTTGTTGTGCCGACTTCTTCAAAGCTAGGTGGGAAGACTACTTCATCGACTGGAGTTGAGATTTCCTGATTCCCTATCACTCTCTCCTGGCCAGGCTCGTTAAGCAGCTGTTGGAAGTGCTGCTTAAGCACATCCACTATTCCCTGCGGGTCAGTAACCAGGTTATCCTCACAGTTTCGAAGAGCATGGGTGCCTTTCCTAAAGCCAGCCACGTTGAAACGAGTTTGTACCATATTGTGTGTGCTTACTTGGCATGTGTGTTCTTGTGTAGAATTTTTGTGGACATGTTGGGTGGACATGGACATGTTTAAGTTGAGCTTACGGAACGACACGAAATGTTTCCGACAGACCACATAGATTGTGCAAACGATTTTTGTAAGAACCCCGCTACTCACATGATTGGTGGAGGAAGTTCATGACTTGATGTCATACAGAAGAAGTCAAGAAGATAAAAAGACGTTTATAGTCTTGAGGAAATATCAAGACTGTAAGATGATATTCACTTTCCGAGAGCTATAAATGTACGGAACGACGCAACTCTTAGTTAGACACTGAGCTGAGGGAGCTGAGAGGCGTTAAAGGGATTATATGACCAACTTTGACGGAGCTGCGATAGTTCTTCAACGGTCTCGTTCATAGCCCGACGAATTTACTAAGGCTCTGAAAACTAGAATACGCTGCTTGCCGGAGGTCCTGTCAACAAAAACTCAAAAGCCCCATTGAGAGAGAGAGAGTGTGTGAGAGTGTGAGAGAAAGAGAGAGAGAAAGAGAGCGAGAGAGAGTGGGAGAGAGGGAGAGATAAAGTGGGAGTGAGACAAATAGAGGCACAAAAAGTAAATCTAGCCCACAATTGGAATAACGACGGATGAAGTCGTTTTTCAACTTCTTGTGCGTTGACAGTTGCCATTACTTCAAGTGTCATTTATTTGCCTTCAGAATTTCGTGAGCGATTGTTGTTCCAATTAGAAGTGTGAAATAAAAGCCAAACGCATTCTTTGGGTCGGCTATTTACGGCGCCTGAAGAAATTCCTCGTGGGTGGGGGCCTTTTTGGATGTTAGCACTCTACATCGACTGTCACTATTTCTATCGAAAAGGGGTTCTTAACCTCATTTCTTGAGTACAATATAGAATTGCTTTCAGAATTTGTTTTCAAATCGACTTGCGACACGAAGATCTTGTCTCGGTCGCAATGTTTTCCTTAAAAATGTTCACATTCTCTTCCTCAACTGTCGTCATGGGCAGAGTGGCCAGAATTATATCTTCTCGAAAACTCAGAGTTACCCCCGTCTCCTCAAACAAATTCACATGCTCTAGATCTCCTAAGATCCGCTTGCAAGCTCTGAACCCAACAAATAACAACCTGTTAGTCAAAGCATTTTGCTTGACATTTCATTCCAAGCCAAAGTCCAATCACATCTCAGGTGATCCCTGCACCGTCATTTGAAACCTGAAACTTTCAAAAGAGTCGCAAGATTCTCATCTAGCCGCACGGTAGAAAGCGTGGAAAATCACATGCTCTCCAAGTGCGCCCGCTTCCCAAGTACAAATTAATAAGTCTTTAATGCCAGGCACTCGTATTCCGTTTTTATTTTTATATTTTTACTCTTTATTCTGTTTGCCGTGCGGAGAGACTGTGTACTCTCCAGCGACTAGACAATAAAAGAGATTTAGTGTTGGGCCCGCAATTAAGGTTGGATCTTAATAGCGCGTCTCTCAGCGTACGCTTTTAATCGATTGCTTCGCAATTTCAAGTGGTGGGGGTCGAGAATAAAACTTTAATTGCGCCACTGCCCCACTGGCTGACGGGCGGCGCACACCGCACCGCGCCGCCTCTCTGAAAGCGAAAGTCATCAACATCCAGCGGCGCGCACTCGCTTTTATTTTTATCCCATGAAACTAATTCTCGCCCCAGAAGACGACTATCGTAACTGGTTTTCTCGTTTTTATCGTTTTTCTTCCGCGCTGTTTTTTTTTTTTATCGCCGCACCGGCCGATTACGGCGACTACGCGACTTGAACCACTTTCAAGCTGATTAAACACCGAACACGTCTGTCATCGGGGCGTCGACGTTAGCGCGCACAAGATACCGTCTAAGGGGTTGTGTCTCCGTGGTCTGGCTGTCCGGCAGCGGATTGTGTAATTCCCTCACACGCCGCTCGTGGATTTACGGATTTTTTTTGTGGACTTATGCTAATTAAACGCAAAGTCTAAGCTTGGCTGTGATTTACTCGTTGTCCGCACACCGTCACTGACTGCGCGGCGTGACGCGAACGCGAACATGTGCTTCTGTTAAGATCTTGAGCAAACATCGGACGTGGCCGTGTAATGCACGATAAGCCGTCAAAAGCTCGGCGGAGTGCCGTTCTAGAGGCGAGCGATACAAGTGCTATATCGCTTCCCGTGCGAATGCCTTTTCCCTGGAAGCGAGCACTTAAGACGATGGGCTATCTGCGTCCTTGTGCGGCCGGGCTTGCGATAGTAATGGATTGGCCGCGGGGTGAAAGTGTATCCGAGGTCGAGTCCCTCGTTGAAACTGAATATCTCGGCACAGATTGATTCGCAGGGGCAAGCTCGTCGAAGCATTGATTCATCGTGTTTTGGGGCGACGATGATTGATTGCAGTTATTACAGCCAATTGATTTGACAGGGGCTGTTGAAGGAATGAATTGGATTAAGAGTGCGTGTTTGTGTGTGTGTGTGGGGGGGGGGGGGGGTATTGGATTTCTGGGCTATTAATAATCAATTGACAGGATGTGAGCGGATGTAGGTGAGGTGGTCATGAATAAATTATATTTGAACTCAAAAGCAGCAGAGACACACCCAAATTGGACTCATCCTCGACAGTGGGTCCTGAATGGAACGAAAATTTGCTGCTACCGGTGGGGGACGGAATTCCATAAAAAGCCCACAACAACTGACAAATGATTTCGAAATCCTGCATGGCTTTTGGGGGGATTATGAAGTGATTTATTGTGAGTGCGACTAGTGGGGAAGATGACCTCGGATTGAGTGGGTTGAAGCCGAGACGACATTCAATTAAATGCAATTTGAAAGGACGAGGGCGGGGAGATAGATGTCAGAGCTTTGATGTCAACACCTCTCAGGGATTTGAAATTGTGAAATTGTCTTTGAAATGTTATTTCATTATTTCAATGAGCATAGCTTAGTAGTGAGTACTCCTAGGAAGTAAAAGACTTCAACTTCAACAACAACATTATCACATACAGTGATAGGACACAGTGGTGGAAAATGTGATAAGAACAAAATAGTTCCGTGGTACTTCTTAACGAAAATAACATTTGTTTGACAGAAGTCGTACATGAAGCATACACTGGTGGTTGTTTATAATGTTGTCCATTGTGTGTACTGTTATATGTCTGTCTTATGTAAAAAAAATAACAAAAATAGTGGAAAAAAGATTAGATCTTGTCCTTTCGCCAATGTAAGCCTGGACAAAATAATAGAAACAAAGTGGGTTTAATGAATTGTATGCGAAAAGGTAATGACAGCTGTGTTTTTTTAAATTATAATATTATACGATCTTCGGCGCTTAATAAATTATTATAAAATCTTGGCAGCACCGACGATATTTATGACAATAGTGACAGCTAGAATCGTGTAAGGGGATAGTTGATCGTTTATGGGCACAATCTTCTTGACCATCACTTTAAGAGCACGAACACTTAATAATTATAAAATAAAAAAAATGTTCATCAAATGAAAAGAATCGACTACAAAACTTAACCGGAATGTATAGCAGAGACACTCCGGGTATACCAAAAATTGCATACTTATGGATGCCAAAACAATTAAAAATGATCTAATACATCAACCATACCTGCAAATGTTAGCCACATACAGCAACCAAAACAATGAATGAATGAATCCAGGAATGGACAGTCAGAAATTAATGATTGGAAGCATTGTTTTTATCCGTGCTTATTTCTTAAGTGGCGATAGATATGATGAGTAACTTAAGTGGATATAGGACTCGTTGTTAGTGTATTTTACATGCAAATTGAAATTTATTCGTATATACGCATGCAAGAAAACATACCCGTAGTATCACGCAGTTTGGATCAGAGATAACCTATAATAGAGATATCCAGCTTCTACCTCCCTTGCCCCTCCTTGATTTCATCTGACAGCGTTTTTTATATTCTTTTCGTCCCGTGTCTGTGAATACGTGTGAGCTCTTGAAAACAGCTGATACCCTCCCCCACCTTAGTAATGGGATGGATCAGAGTTCTTATTTGAAAATTCGGTCGTTATTTGAACGTTTTTTCAAATTTCGGTGTTTGATTTTCAACACAGTGGAGGGATGAACGAACGAACAAAGCTTATGTTCATGAAGTCGATTCATTAACACTTTGAGCAAGTTACAATCTGAGATACTAGGAAATATATATCCCAAATAAGAAGAAGTTTTGCCAACCATTTTTAAGCATTAGTAATAGTTGCAATATCTTGGCATTGTTCTTATCAAGTTCTTTTAATTGAATTCATGAGTTTTTCAGAATTCATGAATTAAGCGTATAAAGCGGACTTCATTTTTTGAGTTAGTTTGCCAGATATGGTTTATAAACAGGCTGTTTATATATTTAAGAATTCATTTTAGGTCAAATAGTTCCAGTTAAATGGACATTGCAATACATTTTAACTCACTAAAGTCCATATTACAATGTAAGAAAATTCTCTTAAAAATACAAATCAACATTTGAACATCCTCCGAACAACATACCCATGTTTTATACATGGATCGTACATGGATTGTGGGGAAGTCTCCCTCAAAATTCATGAGTCTGCCGCTGTTTCCCACAAATTTCACGAATCGGCTGCCATATTGTGGTGAATCTGCCGCTATTTCCCACAAAATTTACGAATCGGCCGCCATATTGTGGTGAATTTGCGGCTATTTCCCACAAATTTCACGAATCGGCTGCCATATTGTGGTGAATAGACGAAAT
Source organism: Eristalis intricaria (assembly GCA_964034865.1). NCBI lineage: Eukaryota > Metazoa > Arthropoda > Insecta > Diptera > Syrphidae > Eristalis > Eristalis intricaria. Next base: position 75,282,213 of record OZ035877.1, read on the forward strand.
AAGTGAAACACAAGGGATTACCACTACATCTTCGGTGTGAACAAGGGGTAAAAATGGCCAAAGTTGGTTATCTCTATTCTCCATTATCTCTGGTTTGGATGTTTGACCACAGTTGCTCCTTGCTGGTGGCTCTACATTCCCCGATCTTGCCTTTTGGAATTCCCCATTGGTGTTTTATGGGATTAAGATCGGGAGATTGCGATAGCAACTCCATAACAACTATTCTATGGCACGTTAACAACGTAAGCCACTCTTTCGTTAATTTCGAAGAGTGCTAGAGGTCATTGCCTTGCATGAACTCCCACTTCAGTTGCATGTCCTCTTTGGGGCAGCATTACTGTGTTTAGTATTTCTATGCAGCATATTTTGTTTCTTATCCAGAAAATTGGACCAACTCCAGAATCCGAAAAGAACCCGCAGACCATAATGTGCCACCAAGTTGAACTGTTTTTTTTAAGTAAATTTGGGATCGAATTCAGGGTTCTTTTGACGACTCACGTACATTTTTCCATCAGAACCAATTTTCCGCATCAAACCAGAGGACTTTATTCCAATTGAAGAGGTTTGTGAGCGAAATTCAATATTTTTTGAATATTTTTTTGCTCAACGTTTCTAAGCGATCAGCTAAAGAGTCTTGCTTTTTTCAACTGGTTTCTTATCGTACGACTGGTTACTGGGTCCTCAAGTTCCTTCTTAAGCTCATTTAAAGAAGCAAATGGATTTTGTTTGAAACGTGGTGTTGTTTTCCGTTTTCTTCTCCTAGTTTCCGGTTGGTGTGAACACATTATAACACTTCATAAATTTGGATATTTCATCCAATGTTTTCTTGTCTTTTTGCAGGTGTTTTAGCCAACTTCCGCCGAATATCGGTGCAATGATGCCCACTACCCATTTTCTCAAAATGTGCACTGTATTGCCTTAAATGTTTAAACAAACTGACACTGGCAGTACTCAAAACACTACACTTAGTCTATTCGTTCAAAATAGGAAACATTTGAACATTGGGAACTTCCTTTGTTTCTATTAACACCCCATTCACCGTTTTTATCATTCACGATAATTACAAACATACCGCTTAAACGCAGGAAACTTTTGTCGGCGATTTTTCAATCTTGTTGGCAAGGGTAGGTGAGACGTGGTAGGGGTAGCCCGCGTCTGGTGTGCTCGGGGTTTGCTTTTGGATTTTCTATTCTCTTTTATCTCTCTTCGTGTTTTCTTCGAGTTGCTTTTCGAGTATTGGAAGCATGCTGTACATGTGTGAGAAAGAGATGACGCATGGAGAGGGTAGGAAACAGAAAAATTTCAGAATTGAGAGCTCAATTGCAGAGATCGAAAGATTTCCTGTGTAAAAGTACCTTGAGATCACAAAAGGGAATTTGAAAAAATCGCCGACGAATTTTAGCGAGTGTGAAACCGGCCTAAGACCAAGCAGCTGCATAATCCTAAAGAGCAGTTAGGTAGAATTTGCCCACAGAAGGGTTATTGTTGACTGATATTTTGTTTATTTGACTGATATTTATGGCATTTCAAAGCATTGGGCATCATAGAGACCAGAAATTTTATGGAGAATTCGAATAATTTTATTTTTTAATTCAGAAAACCATTCCGTACATCAATTGAGGTTAACAAACTAAAAATGTGACCACACTCGACCAAATGTTTATGCCAATTGCAGTTGTCTGTAAGCTGGCTACATCATTTCATCATCCATTTTTGACAGATTCGTGTTCGCTACTAGGTGTCGCTGGAGTCATTAACGATGGGGCAGTACAATGGTGCCAAATCTCGATCAGAAACCATTGCTTCTTTTATTTTGTCCACCACTGTATGAACCGCGAAACAAATCTTGTCTTGAATTGATGGGACAATGACCTCACTCGAAAAAATCCTAGCTGCATTTGTTAAGGACCGCAATCGTCTTAGTTCTTTCCCATGGCAAAAACTGATAGAGAGCGAATGTTCTTCAGACCTTGCATTGTTCGAAGAAAAAGTTTGCCTAATATCTACAGCTTTGTTTGTGCTGATGGTGTTTGACGAAGTCGAGTTAATCACGAAAGTTATGGGCTATACATTAACAGATCAAACGTCTGGTCGAAAGAAGATACCTGATATTAAGGTGGTGCTCTTAATTAAAATAAAACAATAAAACTCGCATGAAGCTAGCAAAAGATCATGATGGATCAAATGTGTTTGTTGATTTTCAACGCCTTACGTGCATTACTCGAAACTGTAATCCAAAAACATGTCCATCTCTGAACTGTTTCCTTGATCTGAAATCGATTGCTTCAATGCCCGATTTTGCAGCCAGTCTTTTCTGTGTTGTTGATAGACATCAAGTCAAGTGATCAGGGTGGCAAAATGTCTTTGTCTTGCTGACGGGATGCAGCGTCTTCGGAATCTTCAAAGTTATGATACCTTCCTACCGATCCGAAATCGCGAGGTTTGGATGAACTTTTACTGAAATCTCAATAAGCACTCCCCACCGAGTTTGAAGTGTTTTCAAATGTCATCAGCTGTCAATTTTGAAGTGGACAGGACATAATAGTGTTGAGAACACCAGAAAAGAGAGAGAAAATGAGCAACAAAATAAACTGAAGTTCCCGCTGTACGCTTGTTCAGCTTGACAACCTCTGACGAACGAATGAACTCAAGGGGATTTCAACTATCTCAAGGGGATTTCAACTAGCTCAAAGGGATTTCCACTAGCTTTCGCCCAAAACGCGAGGATTCGGAACCTCGATTGTATGGTGAAACCTCGCGATTTCGATTGGTGGGAACATAGAATTCACCCTTCAAGAAACGCTGATTTAAGAGCTAAGAAAAAATCAAGTTAGACGTATTATACGAGACTGGACAAGCAAGTGATTGTACAGACTGGCAAATGGATGATTGTCCGACGTGGACAATGCAATGGCAGAAGAAGCTCTGTTATCCTTGAGTGCAGTTGAATGAGGAAATAACAAGTTCCTTTTCGTTTTGAGTTCACTTCTTGAGTGACACTTTCAAAAGTCAGGGATTTCAAGAACTATCTTCTCCAACTTACCATCCATCTTAGAGTTTTCTGTCCCCCAGGAGAAGAAAATAAATCTGACCAATGAAATTCGTGAAACTAAGGAGTAAGAACGAGACAGCACTTGGAACCCCACAATTATGGCCTCTCTTAGGTTACAATGGCTGACAACTTTGAGGAAAGACAACAGCCACACTTTTGGCCATTTGCCGACACATTGCAGCCACTCTGTTTTTCGCCATTTTTTAACTTTAAGATTAATTTTTATTTGTAAATTCATGATTCTAGACAATTCATGTTCTTAAAATCTTCCTACTGACCCTTCGCAGGTACTCTAAAATAATCTAAACTTACTTATCTATTTGCCTTTCGGCGTCTAGTTCATATGGACAATCTTTATTGTTTGTTCTTACTGGCCAAGAAAAACAGTTTTTCATAAATGTGCTCTATGTTGACTATCTTACCATAAAAGTCTTTGGATTTGGTTTAGTCACTGATGGCATTGATTCAAACGGACACGGTAACAAACGAATACGGCGTTATATCCTATACCCGTTATATTGAATTTCGAAAAATCCCTTTTTTATTGGATACTTCATCACGCAACATGAGTTCCTGTTCGAAACTGAAGACTGTGCGTTGCCTGCCAGAGGATCTAGGACTTCATCAAAAAGGTCGTCAGTATCTGAAAATAAAAATAAATTATGTAGGTCATTTGGTCCATTCATTGCAAACTTCATTTCAACGTCTTCCTCAAAATTCGAAACATGAAAATGCGATGAATTGGGGATTCAAAATGTACGTCCAAAAAGCGATTCATCTGAAATAGGTCCCTTCGCAATTTCGCACGTACTGCGTTAACGGGTAATCTCCTTCGTAAGTGCTCAGCAAATGACCAACCCACAGCTCATCAAACCCCTTCTCAGGCTTGATTTACCCACCTTTACCCTGAATGGGTCATTACCCTCACATTTCAAATTCTGTCATGTCGGGAAATTTATCTCTCTCCCTCGTCCAGGAAAAATCACACCCGTTCACATCATAAATCTGTCCGAAAAATATGTAGTCCCAGGAAAAAGCACTCCAAACTCATTCCCAGCAGCGCCTCCCTCAAGTGGGCCTACTTAAAATCGTAATAATTTCAAAATGATTTGCCGCGCCATTGAGCAGCCGCATAAAAGAATCTGTTACCCACTGTATCCACATGCTCGTGCCGAATTTATTCAAGCATGGCCCCCGCATGCGCCCCCGCCTACGCTCCACAAATCCGCCGAGCAGAGCAGAGATTCACCATGTGCTCGTTACGTGTATCTACGAGTGGCAGCATCCAGTCGAGGTCGTTGTCGTCATCGTCGAGCACAACAAGCAAACAGTATTTTTTTTTGATAATCAAACAGTTTTTCCACCTGACGGCACAGCTCGTACACGGCTGGCGTGCTGTCGCTTGTAAACAATGGCTTCGATTACCGGATACTGTGACAGCGCAGATTGACGCTGCCATGTGCGGCGCGGGGCGCTCGAGGAAGAGCCCTAGCGGAGCTAGCCGCTGTGGTGCCGCATGCCATGGACCGGAGTGAAAATCTAGAACCACCTTGAAGGTTGTCGCCGCTTGCTTTCGGTTTCGATTCCCCCCATCATCAGAATTCGTTATTATCTTGCGGTTATGTGGAGAGATACCGAGTGTGCGGCGTGGGGATGGGGTCGGGTGGCGGTCGGCGGCGTACTCTCTTTCGCTTGGCTGAAGACACAGTTTTGTGTGACATCATGCCGCGTGTACTCGGCTCAAGAAATGATGTCAGATTGATAGTTTCTTTTTCGTAGTTGCTAAGGTGCATAATTGTGTTAATTAATGTTTATTGAAATTATTGCATTTTTTCTCCTCTCCTCTCCTACTCTCTCTCTCTCTCTCTGGAGACACACACTTGGACTGTCTGGGTCGTGCGTGCGTGTGGGTTGCATTGCGCTGCGGATGCGGTCCCTCAGTGGAGCACGATTTTGCAAAGAGGATCGTATTACCATTAGGAGCATTGTTCGTGGCGGTGTGCAATACCGAAGGTGAATCTTTGCGATCGGCAGTGATGCAATGTTTTCCTTAAAATGGATTTCAGAATGGTCCAACCGCCTCCGTTTTGGTTGCGGCATTAATCTGCGAAAATGATTTGATTGCGATTCTGTGATTGCGACACTTTGTTGTGTCATGCTTTGGATTGGAATTGGTATTGCTATTGTTGTGATAAGATTGTTTGACAGGTGCGCCGGTAGCCGGTGCAAGTGAAGTGCTGTTGGCGTTAATAATTGTGCTTATCGATGGCTGCGGTTGGAGATTATGACACATTTTGCTCATTTGTTGGTTTCGAGAGCTAGATACTCAGCCATGTGCGGTGTTTATGTTATCACATCGATATTGCATTTTGGGAACCACTCCAAGTCTGCTGATGGTTGTTCATCGGTTGTTGGTCGGTGCTCTAAATTCTCTTTCGTCCTTTACTTGAGTTTCCGCATACAATTTCAAATGTTGACTCCGGTTTAACTAGGCATTCTAGTCCGAATACTGCTCCGAATCAGTTTGAAATTCCGCTGCTGAGTTATGTAGTATTTGCAATTCACAGCATTCTCCTCCATGTCAACTACGAAGACGACGTCGAGTGCGTTTTGGAAAATTTTAATTCCGGATCACTTCTTATTTCACCCACAATTTGAGTCGACTTTCAATTGTGACGTCTTTCTTAGAGTTATTATACGATTTCAGAAATTTATAATTCAGTCTTTAGCGCTTTCTTACCATTTGTACACATTTGTAATTATAACTCCGAATTATTAGGAGTCCTACTGGCTGTCCTTATGCCGATTCTACGACATCTGCATAGTTCTGCATAGCATAGCAGTTGAAATTCTACTCCGATCTCAATTTCGAAATCACTCCGAAATTTACTCCGAAATCTATTCTGATCCAAATGATGACAAAAGTTGTGCAGTCAATATGGGTAAATGGGTGAGCATTATAACTCCTATCTTCCCTTCGAATTTTCCACTCTGATTTCAACTCCGAATTTACTCCGAAACACTGCGTTTACTTCTTCAAAATCTTCTACTCTAGATCTTGATTGAGGGATGAATGAATTTGCTTCGAGTTCAACTCATACAGACATCCTTGCCAGGAATTTCAGAATCTGAGGTCTATTCCAAATTCAACGTGGAAGTTCTTACAAGGTTCGTATCTGGATTCATTGGTTTCCTAGCTATAAAAAAAATAAGCTAAGCTATTTTTTGAGTGGCAGTAGGATTGAAATAGTAAATTCGACTCCGAATTTACTCCGAATTCGACTCCGAAATACTCCCTGATCCGCTCCTATGCTTTGCTGAATCTGCTAAGGCTCTACTTTAAATCTTAATGAAAACTACTTAAAATCGAACTCAAAATGAAAAAAAAAAACTCATGTCCTATCTGAACCTTAGAATTAGAACTCCGAAATCTATATCAACTCATCATTTGAGATCAGCTTCAGATTATAATCTCATATCCATTTCGCATATTCCAAGTCCTTCTACGAACTGTAATTCCTCTTTATTTCAAGTTCCAATAAAACTTCGTCCGAATTTACTCCGAATCTAATTATAAATACTCCTGATTTTGCCGTCACTACTAATTGTTATCCATTGTATTCATATGTCGAATAACGCACTACTTCAATTTTCGTATTGAATAAATTTTACTCCGAATTTAACTCCGAATCTTACTATTTACTTGCCTAATACATACTCAGTGCGAATTACTCCGAATTTAACTATGCCTACTTTTATTTTTCTTCCGAATTCCACTATTCTCATTACTAATCGTTATCCACGTACGTATGAATAAATTTTATTCCGAATTGCACTCCGAATTACTCCGAATTAAACTATGCCTACTCCTATTTTTCTTCCTAATTTCAATATTCTCATTACTAATCGTTATCCACAAACGTATGAATAAATTTTACTCCGAATTGCACTCCGAATTCACTATTTGCTTGCCTAATACTATTCCATGTTCTATCTCTAACTGCTTTCGTTAATTCTGGAAGATTCCATTTGCAATTCTGAATCCACTTGGATCCCATTTGAGCTCCCATAGGCGCCACTGCATGAAGAGAAAAGAATAAACAAGTCTCAAATATTCCCCGAATTGGTCATTCATTTGCAAACAGCACATCAGATGGATAAACTAAGTAGGTCGCAACCCACTTAAGGGGAGACTCCACTTCCATTATGAAACTGATTTCTATCCCAGCAAAGGGGCACTGACCGCGCCCGTCTCTCTCACATCATCACAGGATATTCGTCAGTTCACCCCCACACACGCCGTGCCGCTTTGTCAACTAAAACCCAAATTTCATGAGATAACCCACAGCTGGTTCGATGAAAAATAAAACGCTGCTCCAAATGAAACCGAATCCATTTCATTTCCTGTCTCTTAGGCAATCAAAGTCTGCCACCAACTCGAAGATGGTTTCATTCGAGTTCTGAATCTTCCACCCCTTGTGTGGGGTTTCCATCGTAAAACCCACCCGCAGTCGATTCTCGTCGTTTGCTTTGTGAATTTGCAGAAAATTTCAAAGCAATTCTTTGCCAACAACCGCGACACAACAATAACCACGCTTCACTGATCACATCACGTGTCGGCAGATTCGCATCGCAGACAACACAATGACAGGCTCATTCGCCTCGGATTTGTCAACGGATCCATCAATAATCAACACCCCAGCCACGTCTCTCTCTTGGATGTCTGTAATTGTATCTTCATCAGAAGTGCCATAACGGCGGCGCCAGACAAGAATCTTATCGCGACCCATCACGGGGGTGGGACATGTTCAACCCCTCGTCGATGATGGTATGTCGCCGCAGTTGATGGTGGAGAGCGCCGCGAGAATGTTGCACGAGTACATGTCGCCCGCCACCCACCGCCGCCGCGCCGACTGTCGATGCCAACTCTCCGTCGTGTCTGGCATGCAAGAAAGTCGTGTGACTGCAGAACCAGTTGGCATGGCTTTTGGGCCATTGTACCAGGCTGTGGGCTGACGGGAAAAAAAATATCAGATACATGTCACTTCGTGTAGATTAAATACTATTAACTGGCCAATGCATGGCTGGACTTCCGGTCGATGAACTCTTTTTTTTCGGTTTGCTTGCCTGGTTTGCGCGGCCAGCTCCGCTTGGCACCGGGAACCACTGCGAAGCCGAAGGCGGTTGAACTCGAAATCGTGTGCTGGAAAGCGTGCGGGCAGCGCTTGTCGTCGAGCAAATAGAGAACAGTGGCTAGCCAAACATGAGAATCGCATTTGTAGATTCACATACGTGCCACCGCGGCGCGGCGCGGCAGTGGTGGTATTTCCAGACCGACCATGCATGTCGCTGGTGGATGGCGACGGAGGTGGATTGCTGACTTAGTGATTAAACAATCAGAGCACCCCTGATGTCAATGATGACTGCTCGTCATACGAATGGGGCCTCTGATGTGGTGTTGCTTTGTTGGCCAACTGCGCGGCGCATTGATGTGAGAAATTTCGCCGAGATATGCCAGGAGATGGGTGGGGGTTAAGGCCGTGTGTGGATCAATGTGAGGGTCGGTGAATCAGCTTGTCGTTATCTTGATCACTGCAATGAGGGAGGTGTGCCTAATTTGGGCGAGTCGGCCTGGATGACGAGGGTTGACTGGTTAAACTGGTTTCGACCAAGTATCAGGAAGTTGATGTGGCGCGGTGATCGGTTGCGGTTGTTTACTGCTGATTTTCAAAATATGTCGAGTTTGGCAACAAAAAGATGTTGGTGCCGGATATGTTCACTGAACTTTGTCATTGTTTACGGTTGCATTGGAAAAAGGTGGAAGTTTGGCTGAGAGAGACACACCTTTGCAATAAGCTTAGAAATTTCTTTCCTCCGATCACACCCTCTGGCCGCTGAGAACGGAAGAAGTTTCACAACAAGCGCTAAATATTCATCTGCTCATACCTTACGACGTGACTAACTTCGCACTCTTGGTTACATTTTTAAATTAATCAGGTACAGTGGACTCTCTCTAAGTCGACCTCTCTCTAAGTATAGATGTCCAAAGTGTTACGCGATCTCGAAACACTCGGTCACAAACTAGCAAGACGAAATGGAATGTGAACACCCTAGATGAGGAGCTCTTAGAGTACGCAATGGCAGAAGCTACAGTTGATGGGAGAACAGCAAACGAGATCGTACGTCAAGTAACGCGACAACTGCACGCTGCCTGCTATTTATCGATGGCTCTAACGGGGACACAAAACCGCCGGCGTCCAACGTATTGGTGGAACGACGACATCAAGGAACTTCGATCACTCTGTCTAAAAGCACGGAAGAAATATCAACGGTCTAGACGTGATACGGATAGACACTTGATATTAAGGACAGCGTATAAAGAAGCACGTGCCGAGCTCAAATCGGCCATTAAGGCCAGCAAAAGACAGCGCTTTAAGGATCTTTGTACGCAATTGAACGAAAATGTATGGGGTCAGGGTACAAAATTATAACCGCGAAGCTCAAGACGCCTCAGAGACCGGCGCCAACTTGCCCACTATTACTCAGCAGAATTGTAGAAACTCTGTTCCCCTCTCAACAGGACGGAGTTCTACTAAGCGAGATCGGTGAAATACGCGAACACATTCCTGCCGTAACAGCTGATGAGCTCACCGCGGCAATAGAGAGGGTAGGAAGTTCCCTAAGTCGAATTCTTAATAAGTGGACATCTCTCTAAGTCGACCTCTCTCTAAGTCGAACTCTCCGTAAGTCGAACGCTCCCTAAGTCGACCTCTCCCTAAGTCGAACTCTTCCCAAGTCCACCTCTCCCTAAGTCGACCTCTCCCTAAGTCGACCTCTCTCTCTATGTAAGTCGAACTCTCCCGAACGTGCGAACGACATACTCGTCCACCGATTACACAGAAGCAATCTAGAGTCGTGCTGAGTGAGTTGTTGCACTGTCCTGTTGTCTTCTTTGCATGTCTTCAAAAATGATAGGATGATGCCCGGATCATATTCAAATTAATCATCATCAATTCAAATCATTTTAATTAGTTTCAATTTAGAGTTATCCGCCTCTAAGCAATCCACCAATTATTATTCGTACTAAGTTCGGTACGAATTTAGTGCTGCCTGATAGAGAAGGATGTCTGGAAGTATTTTGTTAAATTTCTCAAATGGAAAATCTTGAATCATTAACAGTTCGGCTGAAAATTTCGTATCGTTTTAAAGAAAATTGGATTTTTTTAAATTCGATTTTATTATTCAACTAGTTGACTCCAATTATAACGATCAAGCAACTTTTCGATACCATTTTTGTTGTATTTTTTCGTCTTCTTCTTCTAAACTTCCAATTGTGCACACCAAGTTGGTTGAGGGCCTTCTACATCTGGATGCGCCATGGGTTCCGTCGGCGTCCTATATCGTCCTCTCTCCCAGGTGGCCCAGATCCATCTCAGACTGTGGCACCGCGAGAAGAAGAAGAAGGAAGCAATTCTAAGCCTGATTCATGCAATAAAACTGAACTTTGCCAACCACATCATTTCCCTTACAAATTATTTCCTGTGTAAATTTTGTTCAATCACACTTTAACAAACTGTTTATTATGGAATTTTTCACTCCAAACTGCAATATGGCATCACTTGTTGGGGAGGTACCTATTTTAATAGTTTACTGCCGTTGTAATTTTACAAAGATCTGTTATAAGAAGAATATGCAACAGACATCACTTATATCCTTGCTTTTCTTTATTTAAGGATCTGAAGATTCTTCCAGTACGACGTCTTTATTGTTTTAAGGTTTTGATAACATTTTTCATTAGATGTGGAAATCTACACTTTAATTTCTTGCACATAGTAAATGTACCCAACTTTTGTACCAGTGGATTTAGAAATTTTTACAGCAGTCGTCTATTCAACAAACTGTCACTCAGAATTAGAACTGTACGTCAGCCATGCACTTTCGTCAAACTTCTTAAATCCTGGTTACGCTTGATTATGTTCAGTTGGAATCTATTTTGCTTATTATAACTTAAGCTCTGACTTTTTGAACTTGCCGAATTTAAGTTTTGTGTAATTTTTCTCTTTTGCGCGTTTTGAAGGGTCACCCCATCCATTGTTTATAATGAGTATCTTTAGAATCTATTTAAATGACATTTCAATTTCAATTTTCTTTCAGTAGATAATCAGTTATAATTACAATTAATGTTGCAACTAGTGGTTTAGGTTTAGGACAATATTTACTTTACAACTATAATCTTAAAAATATATAAAGACAGGAGAGTGATTTTGAATGTTAATATGAAGTATCAAGGGGAAACTACAAGGAAAAACCCTTATTTGAATCTTAAAAACTAATATTGCACTTGTTTCTGGATAATAAATTCTAACAGACCTAGTTACATTTTTATATTATGAATATTTTATGGTTCTGCAAGTTGTGAAATGAGAAGATTTTCAGAAGTAGAACATTTTATGAAGAAGTTGTTATTAATTTTCTCAGTGAGAAATTCAAGTGTCTTAACGTTGGCGTTGTTATGATGTTCAAAGGTTGAATGGTGCCATGGAAGATTGAGCATAATTTTCAAGATTTTATTTTTGCACCTTTGCAATTTAATTCTGTGAGTACGAGCACAATTGCTCCATACAGGAGCACCATATAGCAGAATAGCTTGGAAAAATGGATTTAAATAATAAAATTTTGTTATCGTTACTGAGCTTCGACTTCCTGCACACCAATGGATAAAGAATTCTGACAATTTTGTTGACCTTATCAGTCGTATTGCTGACATGTTTTCGGAATGTAAGTTTTTTGTCCAATATTATTCCTAAATATCTACAATCGTCTGACCACTCAATACTTTCTGAGAACATGTTGAGTTTAATACCATTAGGTAAAAAACACGGTTTCCTACATCTTGAAAACCAGACAGCTTGAGTTTTGTTGCAATTTATTTTAATTTTCCATTTACTGAAATATGCTAAATATTGATTTAGAGCATCTTGTAGGGAATTGTATACATCAGCAAATAAAGAGCCAGACGAAAAAATCGCCGTGTCATCTGCAAACATGGCAACATGAATATTTCCACTAAGGCAAGGTATATCAGATACGTATAAATTAAATAGTATAGGCCCAAGGACAGAACCTTGAGGTACGCCATACCGAATATAGTGGGTAGAGGATATGTCTTTATTAATTTGAACGACGTATTCTCTTGACATTTAACTCTATTTTCTAATAAAATACTAAATGTCATCAATATTTCTCTGTAATATTAATTATTTTATCACTTGTATTTATTTGAATTTTTTCTGTTTTTACTGATGTCAACGAGGAATAAATATAAATATTAATAAAAAAATAAAAAAAACATAATTCCATCAGTCGCATGTCATCTGCATCTGACTTTCGTTCTAGTGAATATCATAAATTTACCAAAATTTCGAAACGCGGAAGATCTCCGGAAACCAAGGACAATCCCTTGCCCTTGAATAAAAAAACTAGAGACATGAGGAACAGTGCTCGGAAAAAAGAAATTAGTCCAAACCGAATAAATTTCTATGGCCCTCTTCAAACACGCGAAAATGATGATATGGAAGATGAAATCGTATCTGAACCTATGGAAAAAGTGTATGTTCCGCCTATAAAATTGCTTCAAAAGTCGTGTGATTTTGTGCATTCACTTATGAACACTTTGAAAATTAGCGATTATTCCGTGAAAAAAATGTCAATCGGGATTAACATTATATGTGAATCTCTTGAAGCATACAATTCGGTGATCAGCTGTTTAAAAGCACAAGACTGTCAATTTTTCTCGCACGATTTAAAAAGTGCTAAAGCTTTTAAGGTCGTTCTGCATGGCATGGATGACATAAATACAGAATATTTAAAAACAGAACTTATTAAACTTGAAATAAAGTGTATTGAAGTGAAAAAAGTCCTTAAGAAATTCGAACAATACAGTGACACAATTTACATCATTTCTCTTGAAAATGGATCTGTTAAATTAAGCGATCTGAACAAAAAATATCGCTCTATTTTCCATACCCAAGTCAAATGGAATTATCAACGAAAGCTCAAAGGTAAGCTCACGCAATGCCACAACTGCCAGATGTTTGGCCATGGAGAGAGGAACTGTCACGTTAAACGTGACACGCACACATAAAACTGCTGAATGTAATAACACTCTCGCTCACAAATGTGCAAATTTTGGAAAACCCCACAGATCCACTGATCCTCATATGCTGTTGACGGGAAAAAAGACAGTAAAGAGCAAATCGGCCGCTCACCAGGCATCGCATGTTTCTGGTCATACTCTCCCAAGACCGATATCGAGTGATTTTGAAACATATTTCTGAAAACAATAAATTCCCCAATGAACAATTTGGATTCAGGGCACACCACAGTTCCACCCATCAAGTATTAAGAATCTGCAATCACATAAAGTCAAACCGTGCTATAGGCAAATCAACTGGGATGGTTCTACTTGACATAGAGAAAGCATTTGATACTGTCTGGCACGACAGACTTTTGTATAAATTGATACACCTCCGGTTTCCTCCTTAAATATGTAAAATTGTCCAAAGTTTCTTATCTCGTCGTCGTTTCGTATAACTTTAATTTTTTTCAATTCTGGTGTTCCACAGGGTTCAGTTCTAGCTCCAATTTTATATAATATTTATTTATTAGACTTCCCAAAATTGCCAAGTTGTCACACTGCGATTTTTGCAGATGATACCGCCATATTTTCTTCACACGAATTAGCTCTCAATATTGAGAGCAATCTCTCAAATGTGATCAAAATTGTGGAAAAATATTTCAGCAAATTGAACATCAAGTTGAATGAGGAAAAGACGCAGGCTTTCTTTTTAACACGAAATAGAAAGCCCTGCTTTGTTCCTCCAAGGCAATTGCAGTTAAATGGATTGTCTATAAATTGGGAAAACTCCGTACGTTACCTGGGTATTAATCTAGACACGAAACTAACTTTTAATGATCACATTAGTAAAACAATTAAAAAGGTAGGGGTAGCAACAAAAATGTTATACCCATTTATAAATAGGAAATCGTTACTTTCACTTGAAACTAAAATGATTATTTATAAGGTGATTTTTCAAGCCATTATGCTATATGGATGTCAAGTATGGGGTAACAGTGCGAAATGTCACATAAAAAGATTGCAAGTATCTCAAAATAAACTTCTTAAAATGATGTTAAACTTGCCTTGGCATCACTCAACTAAAGACATACACAAAAGAGCGAATGTTGAATTGATTGCTCATAGGATACAGAAACTGAAATTAAAATTCCAAGAACGCTGTAGGTTTGTTGAAAACCCGCTTATTAATATTCTAAGTGATACTTAATCTCTATTGTTTATTCAATGTTATATTTATTTATTTGCTTATTTATTTATTTATTTATATATTTATTTATTTTCTTTATTTATTTCTTTATTTATTTATTTATTTATTTATTTACTTATTTACTTATTTATTTATTTATTTAAATATTATTTATTTTACTTTTTACATAACTTGTTTCTTTACTAAAATTGTATTGTTCACTTATTTATATAATTTTGTTTTTGTTTTTTTTTTCTTCATTGGATTTTTTTTGGAGGTTTTTTTTCGTATTTTCCTCCAAAGTATAATCATATTATTTTGAAGAAAATAATTTTGCATAATTATACATGTAAAATATTATAGAAGAAAGGTATTATAATATCATATCTCTAATCTGTAAAATGTGCGGCAACAATACTTATGTCATCAATATTATGCGAAATAAAAGATCTATCTATCTATCTATCTCAAAATTCCATCGTTTTCATTGATTCATGGTGCTTTGTCTTGATTGTGAACTCGCGCGGGATCCACTTCTCACGTAGCTTTCGCTTACCGAAATATTCATGAACGGTGTGTCTAACACATCCCTTTGAAGTCCTTAGAGTGTCAGCTATATCAATCAACTTCACTTTAAGATGATTCAAATTCAGTTTGTGGATTTTTTGTTATGTTTTCGTCCGCAAAGACCTCTATTGGACGTCCACTGCGTTCATCGTCTTCGCAGTTCATATGGTCTTTCGGTCAAATGGCTTTGGCTGTTGCAAAGTCCGGATAGCTTGTATTAACTTATAAGCCACTTTTGGTATCACCAGCAGGGTTGCAATAACACACGAAGTTCCTTTTTATCCACTTTTTTCAAAATGACAAAAAATGCTTTTCTCGTAATGCTATACTCTCACAGATCATAATCCTACATCAGAAGGTCCTACCTAAAAAAGGTATGGATTTAGATAGATAGATATTTATTTCGTCATAAAATATTTACATTGATTTTAGTTATCGCACAGTATCTATTACAGAGATTTGATACATCATATATCTTACTACTGGAAAATGGGTTTAACTTATAGTGAATCTAAATAAAATTAATAAGAATTAAATCAAACAAACTGAAGGAAAGACGACAAAACCTCCAATAAAAAAAAAAATATATAAAAATATATTTCAGTATATGTATATGTACATAAGAAAACTGTTGTTTCATATCAGTAAATTACTATCACAAAGGAGCCGTTAAAAGTAGATAAATAAATCAATAAATAAATAAATAAATAGATAAATAAATAAATAAATAAATAAATAAATAAATAAGTAAATAAATAAATAAGTAAATATATAAATAAATAAATAAATAAATCAGTAAATAAGTAAATAAATAAATATATGAATTTGTAAGTATATTAACAATTAATAAATAAAATAATAACATATAATGAACCTTATTCATTTAGGGAATTACAATTTGTTACTCATTGACTAGCGGATTGTCAGCAAAAGCACATGAATAATTAAACTTATGTGTCAGTTTCAATATTCTTTTATAAACCAGTTCAACACCCGCTCTTTTGTGAAGTTTTAAGGTGGAATAATCACGTGGTAGGTCTAACATCATTTTTAAAACTTTGTTTTGTGCTATTTGTAATTTTTTAATGTGGCAATGAGCGGAATTTCCCCATACAGGGCAACCGTAAAGAATTATTGCTTGGAATATAGATTTAAGAATGATTACTTTGTTGGGGAGAGACAAGAACGATTTTCTTTTAATGAAAGGGTAAAGTATTTTCTTTGCAATGTTTACTTTCTTAAGGGTCTGATTGATGTGCTCATAAAAAGTCAATTTACTGTCAAGATGTATACCAAGGTACCTAACGGAGTTCTTCCACTCAACGTTGATTCCATTCACCCTCAAGCTAGAACTAGGAAGAAAACAAGCTTTTCTTTTTCGTGTGAAAAAGATCGCTTGTAATTTATCTTCATTGTACTTTATCTTCCATTTATCACAGTATCTAAAAATAATTTCCATCGCAAATTTAAGATTGCTCTCAATGCTAAGAGCGAACTCATGTGATGAAAATATAGCTGTGTCATCAGCAAAGATAGCAGTTTCACATTCAGGTACTTCTGGAAAATCCGAGGTATACAAATTGTACAGTATTGGCGCCAGAACAGACCCTTGGGGCACACCTGCATTATAGGATATTAAATCTGATACACCAGCATTCACATGAACTTGGAAAGAACGATCAGACAGAAAACTTAGAACTATATTGCACAAATAAGGTGGAAAGTTGAGGTTGTTCAATTTGAAAATGAGACCATTATGCCAGACAGTGTCAAATGCCTTCTCTATGTCAAGTAAAATCATGCCGGTCGATTTACTATCTGCACGATTACTTCTTATGTGATTACATGTTCTCTTAACTTGATGAGAAGTGTTATGATAACGCCTAAACCCGAACTGTACTTCGGGTCAATCGTCTATCGTCAACAATCTTCATTATTTTTTCTTTTAGTATCCGTTCATAAACTTTGCTCAGGCTGCTAAGTAAGCTAATTGGCCGGTAACTACCAGGATTTTCTGGAGGCTTACCAACTTTAAGAATTGGCATTACTTTAGCTAACTTCCATTTGTTTGGAAAATATTGCATTTTCAAACAGGCATTGACAACAAAAGCTACCATCTTAATCCCAATTTTCGGTAGTTCCTTTAGATAAGCATTCCTTATTAAGTCTAGCCCACCAGATTTTCTCGTTACTAGATTACTGATGAAGAATTCAATATCATCTTCACTTACATATTCATTTACAGGTGTGTCTGAGTTACTACTTTTGAATGTCTGAACAGCACTATTCACCAAAGTATCTGTATGTATATCACCCAGATGGCGTGTTATGTTATGGTTACTCTCAAATGTTTTGGGAAGTTCATTAGCCTTATCAAAATCAGACAAATAAGTATTTACCGTGCGGTATGGATTTAATTCTTGTCGAGCCCTCCCATAGGACCGATACGATATTTTCAGCCGACGTCTTATGCACATTCATGCGCAGCGTGTCTTTGTGGCTTTTGTTTCACTGTCCTTACCTTACCGTTTACATACCGTTAATTTACATACAAAATGCTACTCTTCAACCTGATGCAAGATGTAATGCTTTTAATTTTTCTAATTGGCTATTACTGGTCGACGCACAGTGTGGAGAGTTAGAAGAAAGTAGGGAAAAAATCGAACAACTTCATATTACCAAATTTTGTTAATAATTCGATTTGCTTAACGAAAATCTAGTAAGAAACCAACAAAAAAATATTCACATTTGATTGGCAGCTTGTAACACAAAGATGAAAAAAATTTCTTATTTCTTAATTGTTATATAATACCGCGGCGTAGTATGTCACATTGACAAGACGCAAGTCGACGTAGAAGCCTCTTACACAGACGAGAAGGGGCCAATTTTATATTTATTCTTAACATGTAATATTCCTGATATCCTTTGATGCTCGTTGTACAATCCGATTATGTATATAAAGAGCTAATTATCCTAACAATGGGTCGCCGTGGCGTAGTGGGTAAGTGCGTCGACTCTTACGCAGAGGGTGCCAGGTTCGATACCCGAATTTACCACCTTTCATAATTCACGGCTCCACCTCTTTCGAGTCACTGACAATGCTCAAAGAGTACTCCTGTCTAGAAAAAGCTTCTCAAATTCGCCGTTCGGAGTCGGCATTAAACTGTACGTCCCTTCCACGCGTGAAAGAACAATAGCACGCACAACACGAGTGGTCCGCCTCGGAGTGTCGGGCCACTAATATTATATTATTATATATCCCTATTATCCTAACTCTTGGTCGATACGTTCAGACAATTAATTTACCTTATTATCGCGTCTTCGTACTCGGAAGCTTGGGCCCTGATTGCGATCATCAGTTGCCTTTTTAGATTTACCACGTGGATCAGATAGATCTCGAAAATTTTAAATTTTCTGAAACTTCTGTCTTTACTTTTAACTACATTCAGATGAGCTCTTCTTCAACTTACCATTATGCTAGGAGTTCGTTGAATGCCCACATATGTACAAATCTTTACCACGAGTTCTACTCCGAGTTCAATTTGTCGACCTTTTCAACGTTCATCTGCACTTTCTTTGGTTTCTATTATGCTCTATTTCAAATTTTAGTTAGAATGACATGTAATTTTCGACTCCGAATTTACTTCGAATTCAACTCCGAAATAAATTCCAATATATTCCAATGATTCTGGATGATGCCTAAGTTCAATTCAACAGAAAGTTAAATTTCAAATTTTTATCCGAGCTCTTTCTTAGGTCTACTCCGAATAATTTTGTAGCTTTGTAATTTTATTTTATTTTCGTTAAATAAAAACGAATGTTCGGTATAAAGTCCGGGCATTGTCTTAAAGTGTAACATGGACACAATCTATGTCTGGTCTCGTCTAGCAAATGCAGGAACTGCTGAACATCGAACGAGATCGAAACGCTGGAACGTTTTATTGCCAACTGCCCAGCACTGACCAACACAAGAATAAAGACTCTTTGTAAATCTATTTTGCTTATGCTTCCTTGGCTCTCTCAACTATGTGGTAGATATGATTTCAATACATAGCTTAACATAATCTAATAATCTCTAGTTTTTGGTGATACCGTGTACCTCCAATAGTCTATGCGTTAGGCTATAGGCCCAGCTTTAACCTAACTAATTGGAATTGGATTTGCTGTGGTGAAGTAAAGCTCATGATTATGCAGAAAGGAGAAGTTAGGAATAGCTCAGGTTTAAGTATGTTATGTCAGTTTTGAAATAGAACTAAAGTTCTCGGGCATATTAAATGTACTGTTCAGCGTGAAATCGATGGATTTGGGTTTTCTTCGACACCGTCACTTAAGGCACCCATGTTTTTTGTAGACGGTGCATTTTGATAGTGGGTATAAATTAAGACATCTAGTATCGTCGATTTTTTACAATTTGTCTACAGTATGCACAGATGGACTGCTCTGCTCGTAATGTACGAACGGATGCACAACTTTGATGACTCGGCCAGAATTCGAGGTTATGAAGGACTTCCTTAGTTCCACAGAAAACAATACAATCAACATCTGTACCGAGATCAGGCGCGAGAAGAAGGTTCAACCACGAACTATACGGGCTGCACAGCGACATGAGCCTAGTCAGGCGTCTACGGATCCAACGCCTCAGGTTGCTGGGCCATGTAGAGCGTATGGACAACTTAGCTCCGGCCCGAAGTATCGTCGACTCCGAGTCTGTGAGACAATTTAACAGAGGTCGCCTATGGGCCCACAAGTCTAGTGGGACCTCAACCGTCTTGGTGTGCGAAACTGGGGACAGCTGGCGAGACATCGTGCTGGCTGGAAAGGCATGTTGAGGTCCACCCCTGACTGTAGGCTTAGCGGGTGGCGGACATGGTGTATTGCGCACCTGCATCCAACCCTACGCCTGGGATTCTAGGTCCGATCCCCGACTTTACCAAATTTCATAATTCACGACGCCATCTCTTTCGAGTGACTAACAAATCTCAAAGGGCATTGCTGCCTGGAAACAGTTTGTCCAGCTTCGCCGGCAGTTGGTATAAAACTACTCTTGAAAGAACAACTCTAAGGTCAGGTCCAACTTGGCCTGACACGCCACCGTTTTCATTATCGAGCCTTGCTATTCATAAAATGAAATCCATCAAAATAAATGATTTGTTTGTGTCTGTACACAACGTTCCCATGAGTTCCAAGCCACAAAAAAAATCCCACATTTGAGTGAAACCCCTTCAGGATCAAAGATGTCAAAGAATTCCTCACAACAAGCAACCATTCCGGAGGCACCCTTAAACTTCAAATTCACTTCCTCTTCATAATCAAATGATGTATCGTGCCTTATCGCATTTTTCCAGTCCCATTCAGGACGCGCTGTTGACACATTTGTGGCGCGAAAAAAATTAAACCAATTCCGAATTTCATCACAAAACCCATTCAGGATGTCCTTTATGTCACAACAGCCCCTCGCCGGGATCAAGAGGGTTGCGTTCAATTGAATAGGAGACATCAAAGGCGAAGGAAATCAAGGATCCCTCCCCTCGCAGAAGAGGTGCGGTTCCCTTTTGGATAATAAATTGCGGCCATAAGTAAGGGAGTTAATTTGCACATCCGGCACACACAGAGAGCGAGGTGCCTCTTAAAAAACGGCACGAGTGTTGAAAGGCGATCATTTCAAAGCAATCTGTGCTAAAAGATTAGCTGTTAGGGTCACGCAGAGCTATTCACTGAGCTTTGCATAATGGCACGTGCCCATGTGATGGCGGCGATAATAGGTGTGTGTGGGGGGAATCAGAAATGGTTTACGGTTCTAATCAGGGATGCTATTAGCGCGATAACTGGGTTTGCGAATGTATGGGCCATTCAAGGGAGGGGGGTGTTTACACGTGGGATGATGGGTTTGGCGCGTGTCATGGGCAATGTCAGGAGGTGGACAGTACTTTATGGCTCCATGGAATATGATGTGACTCGATTCACGAACTTCGGTGGCGGAAGGTAAGGTAAACCGCTCGGACCATCCTCCGTGCACCTGAAAAAAACTCGCTTATTAAAGGGAATGACGTTAGAAGCCACTCCGCCAGGAACCACTTCTCCCTAAGGTCTTGAACGACTTAAAGCGATGACCGGACATCCTGGCAAAAGACACGACACGCGCGGCAACCTCAAGACATTTCACTCATCCATCTCGGCAGTTGACAGCCACCATTCCAGACCAAGCCCGAGCACATCAATTAACTCTCCCCAAGCAATGCCGAAATGTGAATGCTCACCAGTCAAAGGATGGAGCACTTCCGACCAACTCTCACTGCCACCAGACATGCAACGTTTGTGCGTGTTACGGACTAGCTCCTGAGACATCCCATCGAACACCGCCTGACTCCCCGATACTTGAAAATTCACCTCACTCTTGTCGGAACAGAATACAAAGTCCTATCACGTAGTCGATTTTCTGATTATGGCAGCCCTCTCCCCACTCTCATCATATTCCACCCTCCATCGGCAGCACGTGTCCAACCCCCGTCCCCTTCATTCCACGCAAGGTCCTAGTTAACACTCAGAACGTAGCAATAACTCAAAGTAACACGGAAGCAGGTCAATTAGCCTGCTCGTGCATTTACATGCACCGCCAGCCTTAAAGAATCCAACGCCACCAAAAGCACTCACCTTGCGTGGCGCATTAATTTTGACTTATTGCAAGGCAAACAAATTCCGGGGTGACCCACCACCACTTTGTGCCTCATTTCCTGTGGCCGAGGGGGTGAAACGGTGGCACGACAGGAACTTGTTTACAAACCTTTGTGACACCTCAGTGCGACATGATTTATCACAAACGGCGCGGCGCTGTCGTCAGGTGAACGACCAGCCCAAGTCGATGGCCATGTAATGAAAGTTCAACATCTCGTCCCATCTGCGCCCGACTTGAAGATGAAAGCAAACAGAGCGCGCTGAGTCAAGCCTCGCCGGGCACTTGAGTCACTTTCGTTAGAAGCGCTCGAGGTGGCCTCTGAGGACTCATCCGCCGCGTAGGTGTGTTCGGTCATGATTCCGCGATGGGCTTCTGATTCTGATGATGGTGCTTCGGATTTTTAGTGGGCTAAGTACACAGCCCTCGGGGCTGGTGCTTGGGTTGTCGGAAGGGAAAACGCTCGGGCGTACGAACGTCTGCCTTCAGCAGAAACCAATCAAAAGGGTGCCACATAAATCGTTGACATAACTATCATTTTATGCGGGGATTGTAATAAAATAGTTCACACGAGGCGGGGCCTTTGCCCGCGTTTTGTGACGGAAATATGAGCTTTCACTCGTGAATGGGGAAAGTCATAACCTCAAGTCGGCAGTTAAAATAGTCAAAATAACCTCTGTCACGTTTAGACCTTGGTAAGCTGACGTTTGTTTGAGGTGGGACTGGTGTTGGTGCGATTCCAGTTTAAACGCTCAAGAGAACGTTGGGCTAAAATAAAACTGAAAATGATTTAGTTTCATCTAGTGTTTGTTTTTTAATTATGCGTTATTTTAACACTGACAGCTGTTTCCCAAGTCAGTATCATACCTCCGCAGAAAGAAATGAGGCACTTTACGCTTTAATAACGTTGGGAAATATTGAAAACTTATTTTCAGATTGTTTTAAGCGACTGGGTGGAACAGTTCGTTAAGTCCCTGCCCCTGGTTAACGGGGTTCGAATACCACTTGAAACAAAGTTTGCCGTTGAGATCAAACTAACGACACTATCACTGGAGTGGTCGGTCAATCAGTGGTGCTAGTGACTCACAGTGGAGTGTGCTGGTGAATTCCCAAGTAGCCCCTCTAACCTCGCTACCTTCTAAAGGTCAGCAATGAGTGTCTTGAAATCAATTTCAAGACATTCATTTTACTTGGAGTACACTTCACTACCGTACTGAAAGCTGAATGAGTAAAATTAATGAATCACTTTTTTTCTTTTTTTTTCACCTCCCGTGGAAACTTTCCGTTTATTCCCTCGCGGAACTACCTCTAGGTATTACTTCGCGAGGGACGGATTCGAGCTTTTTGCTTCGTCACGTGTCGCTTAGCGAATTCGCTTTCCGCTGCCGTTCCAAATTCCTTAAATCGCAAATTATTCGTACTGCTGTATCGTTCACAGCAAACCAAAGGTCTTCAGAGCTATGTTGGACAATGTTTTCTGGTGTTGGCGGTTCCCCAAATGCGTCCCGCAATACAGCTCGTTTGCATATCGAGCACATTCGAAGAAGACGTGTTCCACGTTCTCTGCCGCACTTTCGCAGTGAGGACAGGCCGGGCTCGAGTCACGGTTTCGCTTGAATAAATATTCCCGGAAACCACCGTGACCAGTCAAGAACTGTGTAAGATAATAGTTCAGTTTGCCGTGTTTTCGATTTACCTGTCTATCTGTGGGATTAGCCGGTACGTCCATCTCCCTTTTTGAGACTCGTTCCATAGTTGTTGCCACGCTAAAATACTGCGGCTTCTTACAAAGTTTCTTCGCATGATTTGTGTTTGGCCCGCCTTGCACGCGATTGTCTTAGAGCCATCTAGCTTCTTAAGCTAGGATATCGGGGATAGTACCAACATCGCGTCGTGGGCTACCGTTCGAAATGCACAGCTAACTCGCAGTGCACAGAGTCTATAGACGGATTTGATTTCCTTCATGCGTGTCTTCTTGTTCGCACGTGACGCCACAACTCTCGCAAGCATTAATCGTTTGCCTTGCTTCGGGCCGCCGATATTCGACATGAGTCTGAAAAGAGCGCCTATCGCTTTTGACGATTTCTCGCAAGCGTATGCGAGAGCATCAATCATCACTCCCAATTATTTTATAAATGGACTGGAAATAATGGTGTGGTCTCCGACTTTTATCGTCATGGTCTTTAGCACTTTTCTACTCGTAATGAGAACAGACTCCGTTTTGTGATCGGCGAGGTCTAAACTCATATCGCGAAGCCAGTTCTTTATCAGTGCTACTGCTTCGTTGCTATACAACTCGATTTCTTCATGCCATTTCGCCACGACTACAACAGCAATATTGTCCGCAAAACCTACGATGGATACTTCCCTGGGGACTGGGAGTCGCACTACGCCATCAAACATCACGTTCCACAGTAGGGGACCTAACACTGATCCTTGGGGTACGCCCCCTGTAATTTTATACAATTTCGTCCCGTCGTCGGAGTCGTAAAGGAGCAACCTATCGGTAAAGTAGCTCCTGATTATTCTTAGTCTTTCGAGGCAATGTAAAATGGGTGACCAGTTCGACGAGTTAAATGAATTTTTCACGTCAAGTGTAACCACGGCGCAGTACTTTTTACTGCCTCCTTTCCATCGTCTTCCTTCTATAGCCGATTGGGCTTTGTCTGTTACGACTTTAATCGCCCTTTCTAAAGCCATACTGATATTCCGTGAGTCCATCATTGGCTTCAATGATAGGCTGTAGTCGGTTACATATAATCCGCTCTAATATTTTGCTCATGGTATCGAGCATACACGTGGTCACCGTGGCGTAGTGGGTAAGTGCGTCGACTCTTACGCAGAGGGTGCCAGGTTCGATATCCGAATTTACCACGTTTGATAAATCACGGCTCCACCTCTTCCGAGTAACTGACAATGCTCAAAGAGTACTCCTGTCTAGAAAAAGCTTCTCAAATTCGCCGTTCGGAGTCGGCATTGAACTGTAGGTCCCTTCCACGCGTGAAAGAAAAATAGCACGCACAACACGAGTGGTTGCTGAGAAGCTAGGCCCAGGTCCGCCTCGGACTGTCGCGCCACCCATATTATATTATATTATGAATCCAGAGTTTTGATCGCTGCCTGGCTATCGGAACAGATGACGGCATCTGTGCGCGATATTACATTGCTTTTTAGCCAGGACAGGGCTTCCTTTATCGCTATAGTTTCAGCCTGAAAGACGCTACAGTCATTAGGTAGTCCAAAAGATAACTGGAAATTGAGATCCTTGGAATAGACACCAGCGCCCACACCTGTATCCATCTCCGATCCATCTGTGAAGATTCGCAGGGGACCATCCAGTGTCTGGTGTTCAGACTCCCAGTAAGATCTGGGCGGTATGCTGGTTGAGATATTCTTCTCGAAGAGGAGTTTAGGTAGAGTGAGGTCTGTGTCTATGGGTGTAGAGGCATACCTGCCTAGGATCGTTGCAGTTCTTTCCAGCTGCTCAGCGATCTCAATCTGATCGCCATGCTAGCTGCTGTCTGTCTGCCAATTTGTTTTATCGGTGGCAGGTTGAGGAGTATGTTTAGTGCTTCGAAGGAGGTAGTCTTCAGCGCCCCGCTAATGCCATCCTCTGCACTCTAGTGAGTGGGGTTGATGTTGATTTTCTTGTCGAGTGCGGTCCACCAAATTGACTGTCTGACTACTGATATAAATAGCCAGTAATCATTCGGGGTTGCAGTCCCCATTTGCATCAAATGACCCTTTTACAGCAGCATAAAGCCTGGAGGCCTTCTTGAAATGTTCCTGGTTATTTAGCTTCCAGCTTAACTTCGTGTCTAGTATAAGACCTAAGAATTTAGCGCTGTCGCTAAGTACTATTTGGGTCCCGCATCGAGTGGGAAGCTCAAAATTAGGAAGTTTATACTTCCTAGTCCGGATTGACACCTACTCCGCATTCACTAGTCCATTTCACTAGCTTGGATAGGGCTCATTGCATAATATCCCTGATCGGGGATATTTATTTCCCTGATACTGCTATGGCAATATCATCTGCATAGGCAATGAACTTCAAACTTACCCCACGAAGGTACCATTAATTCGCTGAATCCGCGTATATACGCTTAATTTTGAAGTGCACAAAAAAACGATCATCGGCGTTAAATGATTTATCATAATATCTTGGCAGCACCGACGACATTTATGACATTTGCTAAGCATTCAGGGGTGTAATCGTGGAAGGTGAGGGTTGATCTTTGATGGTCACAATCTTCATTTTGTGACTGTGTACTTTAAACCACGTACGTGACCATCATTTTAAAAGCAAAAACACAATAATTATAAAATAAAAAAATCTTCATCAAATGAAAAGAATCGATTACGAAACGTAAACGCAATGTATAGCAGAGACTCTGGATATACCAAAAATTGCATACTTATGGATGCCAAAAAATTGAAAAATGATCTAATACATCAACCACAACTGAAGGTGTAAGCCACATACAGCAACCTAAACAACGAATGAATGAATTCAGGAATGAACACACAGAATATAATAACGATTGGAAGCATTGTTTTTATCCGCGCTTATTACTTAAGCGGCGATAGATATGATGAGTAAGTTAAGCGGATATAGGATTCGTTGTTAGTGTATTTTACATGCAAATCGAAATTTAAGCGTATATACGCTTGCAAAAAAACGCAGCTTAAAATACCAAACCGATCGAAGTTTTATGACTGTGACAACTGAAAGACTTAAGTTCAAATGTCGGTCCTCGAAGGATTGAAGGGCTAATGAAGTTCGATCCTTCCCCTTGCACAGAACGGACAGTTCGTGGAAAACAGAGGATGGCCTCAGACTGGTGTTCGCCTTTTGAATCTCATTTGCGCATCAGCCGTCAACCAAAGTTCATCACTTCAGAGTGATGAATGACGTGAAGGGAACCCAAATCAGAGACGTGACCCGGCGGGACTGTGAAATGGCAGACTGCCAGGCTTGACCTTGAACCTAAGCCTAAAATCTGTGTTCCTTTCTGTCGTACCCTTCCAAGGATAGACAAATCGCTTACGCTCCATTTTGCATACAAATCGGAAAATCATTCCGATGTCATATCCATTTTAAATCAGGCTTCACTCAAACCCTCCCTCCGTGGCAGGTCCTGAGACCCGGTTACAGTTGCTTTGCCGGCAATCTTTTCGTAATTGATTTTAGTTAACGGCCGCCCAGCTGCTCACCCAACCGGGCCTACTTCCCTTGGTGCGGAGCAGAGCGCGTGTGTGGCACATTAACTTCCAGCGCCCGTTAAACTCGAACCGAAAGAGCCTCAATTGTTCTTCGACTTCATTCCCCTCCGTCACCAGGCAAGAGCACGTACCTTTCACTCGTCGCACCCACACCGACATCACAAGGGTTGCCCTCCTAATCAACTCGCTCTCCGCACGAGACGACGAGAATAACTTTCCTTGTGCCATTCCAGGCGGCCGTCTATTGAATATCTTATGAGAGGGATCCTAGAAGCACTCCGCAAAGTGTGTGCCGCATGGAGGCGTCGAAGGAGTTTTGAACTTTTAAAGGCCCTCTCTCCCCTCTCGGAGGAGGGATGTTTCGTGCCGTACATCCCACCCTCCGGACAACAATGCGACTTCCGTCACGTAACCCTGCCAAATGGATTAGAGTGAGGAGCGCTGCGAGGTTCGCAGTCCTCTGAAAATAATTTATTTAAACGATCGCTTTGCATTAAGGAAACGTAAATTAATTTACCGCCCCATACCGCCTCGCATGGCGAGGCTGCGGGAGAATCGATCAATTAGGTGGAAGTGTCAGCTCTAATTGGGACCGTCGCTGGGACCACGGCAGAGGAGACGAAATGTCCAAATTGCCTACGGCAATCTTCAGGAACGTTTGGCCAATCTTCTGTTGATTCTTATTAATTGCCGAGGTTGCTGATCGCTTGTGTGTGTGTGTCGGTCGTCGCTAGGAAGTGGGTTACGAGTGGAGGCGTCTGAGAAAAGATTTTGTGTTGTTTGTTCTCAATGCGTACAAGCAATGACGAGCTTGTGTCATAATGTGACGAAAAGTGATGAAGTTGACGCCTGACGCGTGGTGTGTCAAATTTGTCAATTAATTCGTTGAAGGGCGAGTGGATGTGTGTGCGGCTGCCTGCAGGGACTGTGCGGCTAGACGTTGATTAATTATTTTCGAATGAAGCCGATGATGTCAACCCCCTTGATTGGCGTTGAAATGGTGATCTGCTTGAATCAGAGGTGAGGTGGGCTTGATTGACAGATGGCTACGTGGAGAGACTGTGACGATGGAGATGATTCGAGGCGAAGGTTGGATGAGGTCATTAAGTCTTCATAGGTAAAACGAGAAAATGAATAGCCATTTTGGACGGGAAGGGCATTTGTTTGTAGCGAGGCAGACAAGTGAGTCAATTAATAGAGTGGTTGTGTCTAAGGGTTCTGGAGCTAATTAGAGAGTGACTGAGGGGAACTAGTGAGTGGAAGTCTACTATTTTTCTGACACAAACATGGCCATAGGATTGAACAATTTTGGATCACCAACAAAAGGTAACCTGCGTCGGAGAAACTGATCAGGTAAAGCACGCCCGGGGTGGACCTGGAACCTCAAGCAGCAAGCCTCTCCTCCGGACTCTGGCTAGCTGCATCCAGTTTCGCATGTTTTTTTATAATTTGCGCGTGGTCAAGGGTTGCTAATAATCTGATGTGTCCGGGGTGAAGACACAGCACGGGCCGAAGGTATAGAGGGAGAAAGGGAGAGGAGGTACCTGTGAACATTGGTCTTAAATATTAGGCTGGGAAGAGCATTCCTCATTCGTGTAGTGCGGCTGACGAACGAGTCTCTGAATTTAACTGTGCGCTCGAAAGTAGGTTTAAGGGAGGGTATACTGATGGGCATGCCTAGCGAGACGGGTATTGCGGGTGAATTCATGGAGAGAAGGAATGCAGTTGGCTAACTCACTTAAGCATCGTTTGTTGATGTAACGATAAGACACGGTCAAAGAAGAGACGGTACGTCGATGTTCGAGCGAGTCTAATGACTTACTTGTCTCCTGTAAGTTTTATCGCTCGCTTTTGGATTCTATCAAGTAGGTGCAGAGTGGTCTTGGGGGCACCAGGCCAGATATGAGTGTTATACTCAAGCTTGGGACGGATGTACGCCTTATAAATTAAAGCCAGATCAGAAGGGCTGAAATGTTTCTTGCGTCGTTTAAGGAAACCTAAACATTTCGCAGCATTTTTGGCGACCTCAAGTAAAGTGGACTCGCCCAAGTCGAATTTTCACGGGATACCTTGATATGTTCGGGTTAGCGGCTGCTTGACTTAGGGAGAGAGTCCACTGTATGTGATCATTCAAGCTAAGTGTTGTGTTGATACACATACCAAGGATGGAAAGTTTTCCGGTTTCATCGACACAAGCGCCATTCATGGATAATGGCTGATTTGCAAGGGATCGCTAGAGTGACAGCAGACAGCATTGAGTTTTTGAGGCATTGAATTCCACTCTATTGTTTTTTCCCCAGTTAATTATGCTGTCAAGATCGGAATTCAACGTGCTTAACATACGCTGCCGTTCCAATTCTACGGCCGAAGGGCGGGGTCGTGAGTCTAGGAACGAATATGAAAAGCTAAGGGTGCTGTCATCAGCGAAGGAATGGATTGGATTAGAAGTAGCAGACAAGAGGTCATTTATAAAAATGAGAAAGAGTCTCGGAGACAGAACTGAGCCTTGGGGAACACCAGCATTTATTTGGTGGATATCAGACTTGAACCCATCCAAAACAACTTGAATTGAACGGTTCGAAAGGTAATTTCTAATCCATAGAAGAAGAGATTCATCGATACCATCGGCACGCATTTTCGACAAGAGAGCTTGATGCCAAACTCTGTCAAATGCTTAAGAAATATCAAGCGCAACGATCTTGCTTTCGCCTGAATTGTGCAAAGATTGGTTCCACTTTTCGGTGAGATAAGCTATCAGATCACCAGTGGACCTGTCGCTGCGGTAACCATATTGTCGGTCATTAAGAAGCTTCCGCGATTCAAGATATTTCATTAGCTGACGACTTATCAGCGTGTCCATGACCTTAGAAAGAAGGGACGTAAGTGCAATGGGTCGGTACGAGGTGGGTGACGAAGATTCGCCCTTTTTAGGGACTGGCTGGCCAAATGCTGTTTTCCATCTACTCGGAAAGAGATCTAAAGAGTAGGATAGATGAAAAAGCTTACGCAGTGGTTTTGCCAGCACAGAAGAACACCTCTTCAGAAGTATAGGGGGAATACCATCCGGCCCAGCGGATTTGTTTACGTCGAGATCTTTCAGTACTCGGGTGCGGAAGTGCATTTATCCCATGGTGAAATCAACGCTCTCAAATACGGGTGGAGTCAAATTGGAATCTGGCAGTGTTGAGCTGGCTGCAAAATGAACCGCAGGCAGATTAGCTATATCTAAGGAGCTGACTGCTGGAATGTCATGAATGTGTAAATGAGCTTGGGAATTGAAGACGAGGCGGAATTCTTTATGTTTTTTACAAATAACCAAAAGTTTTTGCTACCCTTGGGACATTGTAGCAATTTTTGCCTCAACTTTTGCTCATAAGAGAATTTCACACGTCTGATAGTTGCTTTGCAGTAATTTTGGCCCGTTTAAACTTGTTCCGGTTTTTCTCAGTAGGGTTGGGGTCCTTCTCCACCTGTCTGCGCCACCTTAAACGCGGGCGTCCTCTGTTGCGTTGTCCCATGGGTTCGGACACGGAGACTCTTCGGGCTGGAGCTGAGTTGTCCTAGCCATCTTAGGCGTTGGCTCCGTAGATGCCTGACTAGGCTCATGTCGCTGTACAGCCCTACAGCTTGTGAAGTGAATCTTCTTCTCCAAAAACCGTCAACGAGAGAGTACGTAGAACTTTTCTCTCGAAGATACGAAGTGCTTCCTCATCCGCTTTTGAGATTGTCCATGCCTCCGCGCCGTACAGCAGGACTGGGATGATCAAGGTCTTGTATAAAGTCAGCTTGGTCCTTCGAGATGTAGCTCTACTACTCAATTGCCTCTTGAGCCCATAGAAACAGCGGTTGGCAAGAGTTACTCTGCGTTTGATCTCTGTTCTGATGTTGTTTGTACTATTTACTGCGAAGCCTGGGTAGACGAAGTTCTTGACTACCTCGAAGTTAAAGCTGCCCATTGTGACGCTCTGTCTAAGACGTCGATGATGTGGGTCCTTCCTCGATGACAGCATATACTTCGTTGTGCCCTCATTCACCGCTAGACCCAATCTAGCCGCTTCCGTCTCAAAGCCAGCAAACGCCTCATTGACGGCTCGCTGTGTTCTGCCAATTACGTCAATGTCATCCGCGTTTGTTAACAGTTGTACGGACTTCTGAAAGATCGTGCCTCTAGTGTTGGCGTGTGAGTCTTGCACGATCTTTTCCAGGATGATGTTTAAGAAGTCACATAACAGCGCGTTGCCTTATCTAAAACCTTTTTTGACATTGAAGGTCTCGGTGAGTTCGTTACCGACCTGGATGAAGAAGCGAGAATTCTCCATCGTCATCCTGCACAAACTGACGAGTCTGACAGGAATGTCAAAGCTAGACATGGCGTTGTATAGCTCATCCCTACGCACGCTGTCGTATGCGGCCTTGAAATCGACGAAAAGGTGGTGGGTGTCGATCTGCATCTCTTGGGTCTTTTCAAGGCTCTGCCGTAGTTTGAAAATCGAGTCGATGGTGGACTTCCCAGGCCTGAAACCACGCTGATAAGGAATTATCAAGTTTGTTGAAGAATGGTTTCAGTCGCTCACACCAAACGGCAGAGAGGATCTTACAGGCGATGTTAAGGAGACTTATGCCTCGGTAGTTGGCGCAGTTGAAGGGGTCTCCTTTCTTGTGGATCGGGCAAACGATACTGAGGTTCCACTCGTGGGGCATGCTTTTCCCCGACCATATCTTACAGATGAGCTGGTGCATGCGTCAAACCAGATCATCTCCAGCTGCCTTAAACAGTTCCGCAGACAGTCCGTCTGCACCAGCAGCTTTATTCGACTTTAGTCTCGATATGCGATTGTAGCTTTCCGGCGTCAAACTGTTTTGGTCTTGCTCTACTCCGTTGATCTATCGATATCCGTGGCTACTTACCTCTGCTACACCAAGGAAGTGATCCGAGTCGATGTTGGCTCCTCGGAATGTTCGGACATCGACAATACTGGAGGAGTGTCTGACGTCGATCTGATTGACGGTTGATTGATCAGGAGTCCGCCAGGTCCCTTTGTGGATGTTGAGGTGAGGGAACCGCGTACTGGCTACAAAGAGGTTTCGCCCCGTTACGAAGTCCAACAGCCTGAGTCCGTTCCCGGACGTGTTGTCGCGCAGGCTGTGCTTCCCGATGACTCTAGCAAAGATGTCTTCCTTGCCCAGCTTTGCGCTGAAATCTCCTAGAACGATCTTGGTGTCGTAACTGGGGCATTGATCGTATGTTCTTTCTAGATCGTAAAAGTCATCTTTGCTGTCGTCATCTTTATCCTCCGTTGGGGCGTGGGTGCAGATCAGGCTGATGTTGCCGAAAGTAGCCTTGACGCGGATTGTTATGAGGCGCTCGCTTAAGATTAAGACTTCTTGCCTAAGTCTGCCTTGAGCAACAAACCCGCATCCGAACAAGCACTGCGTTCGCTCTTTGTAGCAATCGCCGAAGTAAATATCGCAGATTTTCATCCTCTTTTTGCCCGGCCCATCCCACCGCACCTCCTGAATGGCGGTGATATCTGCCTTATAAGCTTCGAGGGCTTCCGCACGTTCACCGGCTGCACGTGGTCTGTTCAGGGACCCCACATTCCACGTGCAGAAGCGAAAATCGTTGTCCTTATTTCGTTGTCCATGGTCGTCAGCTGTAGGGTCATCCGTCTCCGAGACTTCTCGTTGTTTCTGAACTGTTGGTTTTTTTACACGGTGGAGTAGTTAACCCCACGCGCAACCCCCGAACCTGGAGGACCGGGTCGTGGTTTTAGGGCCCCTTGTCCAGGGGTTCAAACCAAATCTACTACAACAGCATATATTTCGTCTTATCCTCATTGACCTTAAGACCAGCTCATTTCTGCTGTTCTTCAATCGCCGTGAAAGCCTCCACCACAAAAAAAGGAATGCTGGATGAACTCTTACGACTGTGTGCCAGGCGTTCAACTTGATGCCCCTGATGCAGCCTTTCTTCACTTCAGAGAAATGTAAGGTCTCAAGCTATACTCAAAAAATTACAGCTCCAGGCGATTTAATGAGCAGACAGGCCGTTAAGCAGTTACCACTGTAGTAGGCCAAGATATGCATTTGACTGTTTCCATCATACCTAGCACCACATCTTGTCTTCACCAGCAAGCCAAGCAAACCATATACTATGACTGCCCTGATAGCCGTGGGATAAGTGAGCAGGAGTTGAAAGTTGAGTATGCTCCCAATCTTCATCCCTTTCATTTTCTAAACGAAAATCAAATGCTTAAGCCAAGGGGTTACAAATGGAACAAAAGGGGGTGTCATGACTCAGAAGTAGGTTAAAAGATGTCGAAACATTCTTGTCCCTCACCCCTAACCCGGCTTATGTCATTGCGGAGAATCATAATCCTTCCCTCCATTCTCATCCGTCGCAAACGACACACGAATCATCATTTTCAGCCCAAAATAATTATGAGACAAGAGTAATCCCAGACAAAAGTCAGGCGTCATCATGTCCAAGGCCTTCGCCCGCACCAGTAGTGCTCCCAGCTGATGGTGAAATACACACGTAATCTCGCCTAATCGCCCGCCTAATGAACTTTATTCCAATCTTGGCGTCTCTCTTGGGAATACGCTGAGCTAGGTTGCCTCAAAATGAACACGCCTAAGCCCACACGTGCACACTCGACGGCATTCACATGAAACTTCATTATGAACCGACGCCCCAATCGTGTCAAGGCAACTCTCCTCGCCACCCCCTGACCGTGGCGTCGTGGTCGCAGCGAATGCAAGGTAATCGTCGTCCTTATCTTCCCATTAAACACAACCACATTTCATGAACACAATCAGTTTCAATTTCCCGCCTGTGCGATTATTCAGATTACCCGCACCCCAAGGACCAGTGTCGATGCCGCCTGGCCGCTCGGTTGCCTGCGAAACGGTCAATAATCACACGTAGCGTGCTAAACAAAGTCCATTTGGATGTTTGCCATGCAAGCCATACACGCCGCCTTCCGTTGACCCAAATAGAACGCAAACCAATTTTCGCCGCACCCAGGACGGCACAATACCAATTGTGTGTCCTGTCTACTGCCTGCCCCTCAGCCGCCCTTCGTGGGCGCTCTAGTTAAGTCAACTTGTTGCCGGCGGCCCAGTTACATCAACCTTGTCCTTGTCCATGCCAACGAGCCACAAATAAGCCGAGTTAACAAACTTGTATCTTCCATTTGCACGCGAGTTCGATCAAGTTAAATTTCATGTCCTTTTCGAGGATTTATGACGGTCGCGACCGAAAACAGCGCCCCACCAGCTGGGGAAAGTTGAGCAGAATTATTACCTCTTGGACGACTGCCAGTTATTCTCGAAACAATGGAAGGCGATTAGCATTCAAGTGGCCAGGTTGACGGTCAACTGTCGTTCGAAGGGCTCACCCCCAGGCGTCCGTCCTTTGCCGCGCCTCATTGAGTCCGATTCAAAAGAGCACTGCATTGGCCCTCGTCGAGTGTGGCAGCTCCTTGAACAGCCCCTTGGAATCACGAGAAGGCGGCAAAAGGAGAATCGAGGTCAATGTCCATGCTAATAAATGAGAAAACGGCACGGAAGCCCACACCCGCTCTCGTATCGCCCCTGTGGGCCAGAAAGGATGGCGATGAGAGTGCAAGGAAAAAATCGTAAACACGAGGATTGCGTAAGTGAGTTGTTATCGGGATTTCAGATGGCGGTTGGACTGGATAATGCTCAGTAATGGTTTATGGCTGAATGTGACAAGGACTTTGCGGTGCTCTGGCGTTCGGATTACTGCTGGAAGGACGTTTAGACGGAATTAGTCGTGTCCTGAACAAGGGGATTGGCTACTGTGACAGGAAGTACGTTTCTGTGTCAATCGGAAGGAGAGGATCAGGACGTCGTTTGTCGATTGAGCGAATTCAGCCACGTGGCGGTGTCCCTGTTAACGTCTTAGACTGGTCGATTTGTTAACCGATAGCACATGTGATGGGTTGTGGGTTGGAGTTAAGGTGGTTTCACATTTAAGTCTTGCCTGCCATATAAATCTTGCCTCATTCTCTCGTCTTCCTCGCAAATTGAACACATGATTCGTAGAGCGTATGGGCGTGTGATGTGGGCGCCTTGACATTTTAACGATCCGACGTAACTCTGCTTCAGGCATAAGAATGACTTGACTGAGTCTCTATACAAAAAGTCTGGGCGCTCGAAGACTTTCGGGGCAGAACCTGAACTAGAATAGGGAGTGCATATAAACACGTGCGTTCAATCAATTCCATAAAAAAATTTCTTCGCTTAAACACTGTCGTTCGACAGCATCTCGGCATCACCCTAGCTGAGACCAAATCTTGTCCACCTCATCTAAGGGCCCCAACAAATCCGGTCAAAAAGCCTTATTCTCCTTACCCCCTAAGCTGAAGAAAAAGGAATCTATTTTCAATACTTAAGCGTGATTTTAGACGGCAAGTTAAGCTGGAAACAGAACATTAAGGAACGCTTTAAGAAGGCGGCGGCAGTTGTGCACGCATGTAAGACAATCCTTGGCCCCACGTGGGGAATTAAACCAAGAATGGCTCACTGGATGTATACGGCTGTTGTTTGACCCATCTTCACGTACGGTACCCTCGTTTGGTGGGTTCAGCACTGAATAACAAATCCAATCTTAAATCGATAAGCAGTATTCAAAGATCGGCGTGCATCCGCATCACAGTGGCATTGCGATCCACCCCCACGCCATGGTAACATTGCTAAGTTTCTTCCCATGGACATCTATGGGAAGCTGGTAGCCACCAAGGCAGCGTTAAGGCTACGGGGGTGCAACCGCTGGAACTGATCAATTAGCTTAGGTCATACAGAGATAATCAGTAATGCGAGACTACCAACGCATACAGGTTTTACAGCATACGCTTTAGACTTCGAGCTTGGGGTCTAAACACGCATCGCAGACAGAGAAGATTGGACAAAAGATCTGGTAAGAAAACCAGGCTACCTGGAAATCCACACAGATGGCTCAAAAACAGACGAGGACACCGGTCTAGGAGTATCCGCGATATCGCCGGACATAATCTTTTCACTGTCTCTTCGACTGCCCAGCCATTGTAGTGTACTCCAGGCAGAAGTTAAAGTTATCCAAGAGGCTGAACGCTTACTGTCGATGAACCCCATAGAGGGGCTGTTTAGTGCTTCGGCGGAGGAAGTCCTTAGCGCTCCGCTAATGCATGCGCAAGCCATCCTCTGCACTCTAGCGGGGTGATGGATAGCGGGGGTGATGTTGATTTTCTTATCGAGTATTGCGATGCCATACAGCAGTATGGGTTTGACTACTGATTTAATGATATAAATAGCCAGTGAACCATTCGGGGCTGCAGTCCCCATTTTCACCTAATGGCCCTTTTGCAGCAGTAAAGAGCCGTGGAGGCATTCTTGACATACTCCTGGATATTTAACGAGAACCTTTCAAACACGAAACCTCGGTTTTCAAGCTGTCGAGCTCTCAGCGGACGAGACTTGAATTCGTTGTTGACGTGACGCTTTTTCCTGGCTGTCTCCACAACCTCGCCAAGTTCTTACTCCTTATGACTTCAGAGCCAATTTGGAAGTCGATAAGCGTCAGAAGGACTATCTTAGTTTTCTATGTTGCCAAACTAAGACCTTGCTCATCCGTTCAAATAGTTGTTCATCACATGACTTGGTTGAACTTTCTTTGCTCATATTCAGGGTCGCTTGCCGTGATCACCGCTGTGATGTCGTCTGCATACACAACGAGAATGGTGTCTTCGGGCATCTCCATCCGCTGGACCAGATGTCCCAGAGGTCTGGTGTTACTTACTTCCTTCGTGAGCCTTCTGTGCTCTCATAGATCAGCTCCCGATCCCTGACATAGTCCTTCATATCAGATATCAGATAATCAGAATATACAGATTATACAACACCCACTTTAGACTTTGAGTTTGAGTTGAAAACACTCATCCCAGACAGAGAAGATTGGGCAAAAGATCTGGTAAGAAAACTAGACGACCTGGAGATCTACACAGATGGCTCAAAAACAGACGAGGGCTCCGGACTAGGAGTATTCGCGGCATCGCCGGACATATCATTTTCCCTGTCTCGTCGACTGCCCGACCATTGTAGTGTATTCCAGGCAGAAGATAAAGCTGCCCGCTTATTGTCAATGAACCCGATAGACGGGCTTTCTATTGTCATCTACAAAGATAGTCAGGCGGCTCTGGATACACCATCAATTAAATTGAAGATGGTAAAACTTTACCGTCTATATCTTAGGGAGATAGCGGTTAGATGCAACCTAACCCTATGCTGGGTACCTGGGCACAGTAGTTTTCCAGGCAACGAAAGCAAGAATAGGGGTGGGACTGCCACTGGCGAATAATCAGGACACCCCATATCCCTCACCCCAAGTAATAAACACCCTGCTACTTGCAGATGCCTTCGACTCGGCTAATCGGAGATGGATGGAATTAGATAGATGTGAAACTTCGAGGCTTATTTGGGCCTCACTAAATCGAAACAAAACAAATACACTCCTAAACCTAAACAGGAATGTAATAAGGAATGTAGTCGGCATTATAACCGACCAGTGCCTTCTCAGAATCCCTGCCAGAAGCATGATAGCCCCCCACAACAACTACTGCAGAAGCTGTAGAGACGAGGAGGAGAAACCTATGCTTCACCTCTTCGGCACTTGCCCACCTCTTGCAAAAACTGGAAAAGATATATTAGGCACCTACTTTTTCAATAACCTAGAGAAAATGTCACACTTAAGGATACAAGACATAGCTAAGTTTACCAGGAAAACAAATTGGCTGTAAATCAGCACAGGAGTGGCTTATTTCATCAAAATAGGCCATTCTAGTGGCCTACCATTAGGCGGTCTCCAGGCTTATTTTCTTTTCTTTAGTGTAGTCCCTTTGAATTAAAGAGGAACCGGTGTAATGCCTGAAACACAATAGTGCGCTTGCGCTGGCATTGCCTTTCAACATACATAATTCAATGGCCAAGCACAAAATACAGCGTCGACCTGCATCAGTGAATAATGAGAGAGACTGGAGCCATAATAAAACGTAAAACGTAGTCCATCGCACGTCATTATTCAACATGTTGAATATTTTTTGACAGAGAGAGAAATTTTCTCACAGACAGAGAGTTTTCTTCCAAATTGAGAGCATTTTGTGTCAAATGTGATTTGGGAAATGAAAACAGCTGATTAAAAATAATTTAACGACGAAAGTCATTTGAAATGAGTGTATGCAGAAAGGCGGCAATTAATTTCATCTCATAGATGAGAGAGAGAACAGCTGATAAATTGAGTATTTATTTCAGCGCAGTGCGTCATCGTAACATGAAGTCGACTGGCGTAGCGCACTATTGTGTCTCAGCCATAAAGCACCGGGAAGTGATAGCACAAATCATCCAACCAGGATCTAGGTGGGCCATAACTGCTATAGTGGTAACAATCACCCTAACCTAATTCATCATAAAATCTTGGCAGCACCGACGACATTTATGACATTTGCTAAGCAGTTAGGGGTGTAGTCGTGTAAGGTGGTAGTTGTTCGTTAATGGGCACACTCTTCGGTTTGTGATTGTGTAGCGTGACCTTCGCTTTAAAAGCCAAGACAATTAATAATTATAAAATAAAAAAAATGTTCATCAAATGAAAAGAATCGATAACGAGACCTAAACGGAATGTATAGCAGAGACACTCTGAGTATACCAAAAATTGCATACTTATGGATGCCAAAACAATTAAAAATGATCTAATACATCAACCACACCTGCAAATGTCAGCCACATACAGCAACCAAAACAATGAATGAATAAATTCAGGAATGAACACACAGAAATTAATGTTTGGAAGCATTGTTTTTATCCGCGCTTATTCCTTAAGCGGCGATAGATATGATGAGTAAATTAAGCGGATATAGGACTCGTTGTTAGTGTATTTTACATGCAAAGTGAAATTTAGGCGTATATACGCTTAATTTTGCTGTATATGGCTTCGATTTGGGGTTATGGCTGAGGTATTAGATTATTTTTAATTGTTTTAGCATCCATAAGTACACACCACAATCGGCAGAGCGGGTTTGTAGAAAATGTGAAAAAACCTGTGCATGCTCGGCCAGCTCGTTCTGTGGCAATTTGGTGCGGTTTATTGACTGGCAGCGTGCTCGGGCCGTACTTCTTCGAAAATGAGGCAGTCACCGTGAATGGTGTTCGCTATCGCGAGATGATAACAGACTTCTTGTGGCCAGAAATTGATGATATGGACCTGAACGACATGTGCTTCCAACAAGATAGTGCCACTTGCCACACAGCCAACGAAACAGTGGCTCTTTTGCGCGAGAAAAAAAATCAATGGTCGTGTTATTTCACGTCGTAGCGATGTTGGATTTCTTTCTTTGGGGATATTTAAAAGAAAATGTGTACGTCAATAAGCCAAGAACAATTCAAGGGCTATAGGATGAGATAATTCGGCACAGTAATGACATTGAACCTCAATTATGTCTCAAAGTCATTGGAAATATGAACCATCGGATAGAGGTATGCCACCGAAGCCATGGCGAACATTTAACCGATATTTTGATTCACAAATAAATGTCATACATCCTATCATCATCAAAAAAAAGAGAACGCTCTGAAAACTTTTCGCTTCATATGCAATTATCATCGTGCGTTTTTGTAGTAATACGATTGAGAGCCAACGTGAAAGTGACAAAGATCGTGTATTCGTTTCTTGGTCCAAATAAAGTAGCGTGTCGGTAGCATGATCCCCTGATTGCGTGAACACTCCGCTGGCGTGAACACCCATTTTTTTTTTATTAGAGTAGAGTACTCTTGAAAACCTTGATAACGTGAACCAAGAATGTATTCACACTATTGAACATGTTTATTCGTTCATTTGCTGGGTTGGTACTTTTTGCATACAATTAGTGTAATCCTCTCTCCATATATATATATATATATGTAGTAGGAATGTGTTTACTTTCAAAAATGTCTTTAAAAAACGAAACTCTTATCGTTGAAAGAAAAAAGAGAAATTGGAATTTGGTTAAAGCGCGAGTTACCTACATGTTGGCAACCCTACCCGTAGATCTGTCCTCCAGTCACCTGATGTTTGTTTGTCTTATTTGTTTATATTTCATGTGCCACGTGGTCCCCTCTCCTATCGTCCACGTGTCACCTGATTATGTCTCCGCCTACTAATCACCGGATCTCTCCTTTGTCTCGTGGCGTCACTAATCCTGATCTGATCTTTTGTTTGTGTTACAAGTTTAATGTCACGAGATCCTTTGTTTGTTCTATTTACGTAATGTCACGTGACCCATTTCTCCTTGTGTATAAAAGGAGGACAGTTGGTGGAGAGCGAGTTAGTTTTAGTGAAAACTGTTAAAGTGTAGAAAATGAAACCTAATTAGGAACGTAATCGCTGTTTTATTGAGTCCATAACTGGCGCAGTCGGTACTCTACTAGCAATGCGGTGAAAGGTAGTAGCCTCCGTTTAGCTAGTAACTTCGAAAATATTCGAGGTGAATCTATATATGTGACGAGAAACGAGGAACGATTATTTAAAGTACAATGATATACATATACACAAGCAAAAATATGAGCAAAATAAAATATTAAATATCAGCAAATGCAAACGAGAAAACAAAAATAAGTGGATAGTGTTAAACTAAATAATTTAAAGAAGTATAGTAAAAAAAAGTACACATATGGATGTAAGACTGTATAAAAAGAATAATTAAAAAAAAGCTACAGAAAGGCTACAAATTCCATAAATTCTCTTGAAGAATTTTTTAGTGAAAACAAAGCAAAAAAAATCTAATACTCCTAAAATGTACGTACAAAATAGGAAATACTGTATAATAGATAACAAAATATATATAACAAAAAGATACACTATATTATAAATATATTATATAATATTACATATGGTAAAAATAAAACGTAACGAGGTAGTATCGGAATGTTATTCAAATACTTTTAGTGCTTAAAATTGTTCATAAAATAATAATATGTAACAACAAATATAAAAATAACATAAACTAAATAAAACCTGACACCTATTTCAAGGGAATATTGAAAGGGTCGTTTTTTCTTTCTCTTAAAAGTGCGATACGTGGTGAACGGTTGCAGTAACCAACCTGCATTTGTAAAGAAAAAGGAGAAGAACCAACGCAACGCAGCAAAACAAATAAAAAAATTATTGAGAAAACCATAAAAATGGCAACCCATTTTAAGGGAATTGGAATGATGGTAATTTGTATAAATTCGTCTTCTTCATTTGGCGCTACAGTCCGGGGTGGACCTGGGCCTCAACCAACAAGCCCCTCCAGCTAGCACGGTTTCTGGCTAGCTGTCTCCAGTGTCGCACGCCAAGTTGATTGAGGTCCTTCTCCATCTGGGTGCGCCACCTTAAGCGCGGGCGTCCTCCGTTGCGTTGTCCCACGGGTTCGGAGTCGAAGACACTCCGGGCCGGAGCTGAGTTGTCCATACGCTCTACATGGCCTAGCCATCTTAGGCGTTGGTTCCGAAGACGCCTGACTAGACTGATGTCGCTGTACAGTTCGTACAGCTATTGAATTGAATCTTCTCCTCAAAAAAACCGTCAAAGCAAGCAGAAAGCCGAAGGACTTCCTAATCCGCTTTTAAGATTGTCCATGCCTCCGCGCCGTACAGCAGGACTGGGATGAGCAAGGTCTTGTATAAAGTCAGCTTGGTCCTTCGAGATGTAGCTCTACTACTCAATTGCCTCTTGAGCCCATAGAAACAGGGGTTGGCAAGAGTTACTCTGCGTTTGATCTGGGTACTGATGTTGTTTGTACTGTTTACTGCGGAGCCGAGGTAGACGAAGTCCTTGACTACCTCGAAGAATCTGTATTATACATCTGTATAAATACAATACTCAAATAGAAACTATATTATATTACTTAAAAATGAAAAACAAAGATACAAAATAAAAGAAGAAATAAAGATTATACAATGTCATAAAAAATATAAGATACAAAATTTGCACCCGTTTCGACGGAATATCGGAATGGCGGCTATATACTTTTAGTGCATTAAATAATTATAAATAACATGGACAATATAAACATTACACAATAAAAACAAACAATAAAAATAAGAGAGGTGAAATTAAATCA
The DNA here is from genome assembly GCA_964034865.1 of Eristalis intricaria. Taxonomy (NCBI): domain Eukaryota; kingdom Metazoa; phylum Arthropoda; class Insecta; order Diptera; family Syrphidae; genus Eristalis; species Eristalis intricaria. The sequence goes on from OZ035877.1 coordinate 75,324,186, forward strand.
GCAGCCTATTACTTGCTAGAATCTTCCCGCTCTAAGTCGTCGTCTAAGTCGTCGCGTTTATCGTTGTTCTCAGAATATAACTCGCGCTCAGTTTGCCTCAATTTTAGCGAAAATAAAAGATTAGAAAAAAATCTTAAGTAGTAGTGACCACTAGCCAATTCGTTAAAAAGAAAAACCTGGATAAATGAAAAAATAAAAAATAATTTAGGTATTGCAACTTATTAAGAAGACGTATCCATTTCTATGTTAGCTATCTTGAAGTACCCCAGTAGAGAAGTCATGGTAAATTGACAATAATTTTGAAAACTTTGTTTTTTAGCTATCTGAAGCCTGTGCAGATGACTCCTTGCACATGTAGATTGAAAGTTAAGCGCTTGTCTAAAAATATATCAACCTAGTTACTTTACACTGAATTTCCACCAATCTGATCGCCGTTGAGTACAAGGTTTTTGCTAGAAAGTAAACAAGCATTTCTTTTACGAGTAAAAAAAAATTAATTGTGTGATTTTCCAGGTTTTACAATATGTTTCGCAAGTATTTATAGTAGATTGCAAGTTGGTTTTAACATTGGAACCAATTGAATCCGACGAATAAATATATGTATCGTCAGTATAGAGAGCGATATCACAGTTAGAAAATCTTGGCTGATCAGAGGTATAGTAGTTAAAAAAGACAGGGGCAATTAGAGATCCTTGTGGAACACCTGCGTTAATTTGCTGTATTTCTTACACCTTAAAACTTCGCGATGAAAGAAACGACTGTATGATCTTAATAAGGTTCATTGAGAGATTGGCAACTAGTAGCTTATGTATGTTCAAATAACATAATGAGTGTTTTACCAGAAAATGATAGCCAATGAATGGACAAGATATAGCTAGAGACCGCATATTCTCTCTGGAGGGTTGTTCCTTCAAATAAAAGCCCTCCCCTAAATGTATGCTAATTTTATCCTGTACTTTGCTCCTACAATGTGTCAGTCACTTGTCTCTACATAACTCTCCTTATCTCTTGGTTTAACACGTTGACTGCGAGATAACTCGTAGATTGCGTTCTTTGCTAGGACGCCGACTACGAGTTATCTCGTACTGTGTTTACATGCCATTTTCGCGCAGCTACGATTGAACTCGTAGCATATCAGTACTAATATGGATAGATGGCTTCTGGGAAGAGAACAAAAAATCAATGCTGGCTACATGAACAGAAATTTTATTAATTAATAAACATTAACTATATAAAATTTATTCAAAATCAAGAAGTAAAAGAATATTTTTATTGTTTGTGAAACTTTTTAAAAAAATCTTCCACACAAAGGGCTGGGTTCTCTTCACAGACGTTTTGCTTGGATACATATACGACATGGCTTTGTCGGACGTTGTTTTTTTTTTCGGTAGGTGGCAGACTCTTTAAATAATGAAGTTCTTGCAATCTCATCTTTTCCGAAACTGGTTGAATATCTTCTCCAATCAACGCGACGGCGAATTCTTCTCTAAACTTTATCAGTTTTATTTAAGAATAAGTTACTTTTTGAAAAATTTTGTGCGCATTGTGTATATATTTGAATATATCTCTATAATATGTAGTGAAACCTTTTTAGGCCATCTAATAGTTATTCTTAGAGATGTGTAGTACGACAGCATTTGATCGGATCGTTCAATTCCAGACATTCCTTTATTGTAATCTCGAATTATATTCGGTTTCATAGAAAGTTTTCCGTTGCGATTGAAATGGTTTGAAATGGTAAGGACATCTCGTTTGTCCTTCCATTTGCACACAGTAACATGTCCATTTTGCTGCCAAATACACTGGGGTTTCCCTTTCTGTTATTTCGTAGAGTTCCACACACGTAAGTTTTTCTTGTATTTAGTAATTTAGTTAGAATAACAGAATTATAAAAATTTTTCATATAAAGCGTGTATCCCTTATCGAGATGGTCCTCGAGTAAATGTAACACAGCACCAGTAGTGTGACCTAAATTATGGTAAATTTTCTCTGATTTTCCGCTGTAAATTTTGATTTTCATTACAAGACCGTCGGACTCACATAGTTCGTACAGTTTGACACAGTTGTTGGAGTTTATAATTTTATATAATTAATTTATTTATTTATTTATTTATTTATTTATTCTTCCGTCTTTCAAGTACAGAGCTTTTTTAAGACTACTGATAATATTAATAACATTTCATTTCTTATTAATAATAATGCCTAGTATAAGCAGAATTTAACATACAATTATAATGTAATTTAGAGTAAATTGCTACTCAAAAAATTTAAAATTTCATTTTTACATTTATCTCTACTCATATTTAAGTCTATAACATTTGCAACTAAGTTGAATTTTATGCAAGCATTAGTTATAGGATCATTTTGCCCATAGTTTGTACTATGCCTCGAAACATAAAAGAAATCTCTAGGCCTCAGATAACGAGACGGGGTGTAAACACTGAACATGGAAAGCAGCACCGGACAATCAATGTGAGCAGTAATGACGTCATGAGCGAAAAGAACTGAATAATAAGTCCTTCTTACATGCAGTTGCTTTAGATCGATAAGCTGACATCTAGCATTATAATCCGGCATATTTGAATTCCACGACATCTTTCGAAAAGCAAACCTAATAATTAACACAGAATAAACACTACATTATCGTATTGAATTCCATATGTATAACAAATATAACATGTATAACATATAATATGTATAACAGAAAGGCAACAAGTGTCAAATACAAATTGTTAATAAAGTAACATTGTTAATCACTTAAAATTGAACATTCATACCGAACGGAACAATTAAAGTAATTATTATAACGTACTCTAGACGTGTTTTATTTCATACGTATCTATATATATATATATATATCACTCAGACTCAAAACTATTTCAACAGTATTTGTGTTTTTTATTTTTTATGTACTGGCGGAAATGCAATCGGGATTGCGGAAATGCAATCTTCCACGTCACAGCATAATGGATTCGTCAATACAAATATTTTTATCTGGTACATAGTTTTCACGCCTAATATTGTTGAAATGAGTTAGAATTGGTCTCACCTTGTATAACCTGTCGGCAGATGGTATTGTGTTATCAACCATATGAAAATAACGATGTACCAACTGGAATCTATTTCGACTCATATTTGAGCGCCAAAACATTACATTATATAGCTTGCTTGTGCTCCAGTAAAGAACAAGGCCCCATTTGTAACAAAAGTCCAATAAACACTTTCATCTCTGCAGCACTGACGTCTGTAAACTTTGATACCCTGTTTGTTTGCAATTTCTTGCGCAGCATATAAATTAGTTTGTTCGACCAGTAATGCAAGAAACTCTTCCGAAAAAAAAAATAAGTCCCACCAGCGTTTGCACTGTAAAATTTGACGTATACAATTTCAAACCAACATTTTCTTGGAAAATAAATAGTTCAGGATTTTGTTGAATTTCTGTCCACAAATTATTATTCGTATTTGATGTTGTTGCATGGGAGTCATCATCATTATCATCGGGATCGGGAACAACTTAATCTTCAGGTTCGGAGACGACTTCATTGTCACTATCACTTGAATTCTCAGAAGGTGCATAATCGCTACTGTCGTTACCATCCTCGCCGGAAATCTCGTCAAATTCTGAATCACGATTAGCGTAGTACTCAAGTTCATTTTCAGTCAGTGGTCTTTTCTTATGCATATTGGTTTCTTGATAATTTAATTATAACAATAATTATAAAACAACACACTCAAGAAAGATGTAAATGTGTGTGTATGTGTATCTGATTCAGCTTTAACGAAGCGACAGATCTTTACGTGTCTGTGTACGAATTAACTCGTACTTGGCTTCCGCGAACAGATTTCTGTTACATAAGCCAACTACGAGATAATTCGTAAGATTATTAATATAATTAGAGTTTTAAATAATATAAAATGATTAAATGAAATTGGCTTTTTAGACCGGAATTCTGAAAATTGCCGTGGCAGTCAACGTGTTAAGAAACAGTTCTGCTCCATTGTTGAATTACCACATGACACCCCAGAAGTTCCTAAAACTAACTTCCTTCCCATTATTTCTAAGCTCCTGCCAGTAAACGGGCCTTAAGCTCAAACTCAAACAGACGCGCCGCGGAGTCATCTGTCCTTGATATCCCCGCTCCCATCCTGTCATGCCCCGATAAACTGTTAAAACGCACCCTTCCATCAGAAAAGTTATCCGTTATGACAAAGGGCCGATGGAAACATACTTCCTCTTGCCTACCCCTTCGCCGTATTCATCAGAGTCCATTAGAAAAAGTTTTCCCACAATTTTTATCAGAAACCTCCGCGATAAGTCCCCGTCAAAGGCACCCTGTGTGGTGGTAGTTCAAAATCCTTTAAAAATGCCCAAGCACTCGCATAGTACGTTCTCCTCGCCACCCACACAATTCAGAGAGAGAAAGATGAGAGCGAGAGCACCGCACTTACTGCGCTGGTGACTTCCACTTCCACGTCTTGACGTCTTTTGCAGTGTTCGCGTAGGGCTCGTGAAAGGAAAACAACTTAACCCAAATTCGTTTAGGCACTCAAAGGAAATGAAAAATTTCTGAACAAGTTTGCGGCGAGCGGTTGCGAGTGCTTCTGAATGAAAAGAGGAAACCACTCGCTGGATGTGGGATAAGACGTTCACGTTGTGCTTGAGCTTGTTACTGCGTTTGCCCTTTTCAGACGCGCTTTCTAATGTGATTGAAATGTGGTGTCGTGTGTAACGCTTAAGTGATTCCCCCAAAAACTGATTAGGTTCACAAAGTTCCGCCTTTGAAAGCAATTTCCAAAACAAACGAATGTGCTTGCAATCACGATACATTTTCTGTTTTCTTTGTTTCGTTTCAGCAATTGGATCGGAAGCGACAGTGCCTTCCAGGAACGAGTAGTCGAGCAGGGACTGCCAACACATATGCGGATAAGCACCACTGTTACACTTTAAGCAGCCAAACCGTCAACATGTTTCTACCTCTAAGAACAAACGCGTAAGTACACCGCCCCGCTTGTTGATAATTCAGAAGCTAATTTTAGATCAGTTGCCCCGGAGATTACTCGGGGTAACGCTGCGATGGGTGGGGACAGAGAAGCAGGTGTGTTCGCCTGCGAGGAAACCACAGTCTGGGAGTGTGTCCTGGAATTGTGAGGCATTCACTGTACTCTGTGTCAAGGGAGTGACAATGTGTTGACATTTCTTTTTCATTTGAAACCACTTTCTGGGTCGATTGGGGTCTGGAAAGAATGGTGAAATGGAGTCAAAGGGACGAGAAGATGTGTTCTTGACAAAAAATTCAACTCACTGCGTGTGAACACTCACTTTTGTAAAACAATTTGAATTTGAAACAAGGATCAATCCACTCAAGCAGAAGATGAAGTTGATTTGACAGTCAATTCTGGTGCTACTTCCTTTAGAGGATATTTGGTCAAATGCATACATAAAGACATTGTTATTCTAATACAACTGCCAGCTGCCTCTGATGATATCTATTAATGAAGTCTATCGAAGCTTGCTTTTCCACTACACACTTCTGTACCGAAAGTGTACACAAGATATGTCAAAGAATGTTGCGTGACATTTCACATGAAACTATTGGGAAAAGGCATTACACCTGAAACACAATAGTGCGTTGCGCCAGCCGTCTTCATGTTACGGAGAGAGCGCGATGACGCACTGCGTTGAAATAAATACTCAATTTATCAGCTGTTCTCTATTTCATCTACGAGACGAAAAATATTGCCGCCTTTCTGCATACACTCATTTCAAATGACTTTTGTCGTTAAATTATTTTTAATCAGCTGTTTTGATTTCTCAACTGACAGTTGACACAAAGTTCTCTCAATTTGCAAGAAAACTCTCGATTTGGGAGAAAATCACTCTCGCAGTGCACCCCTCTGTCAAAAAATATCCAACATGTTGATATGTTCATGTGAATAAAATTCCTAGAAAAAATTAATTACTTGCACGAATAATCGTCTCAGTCCTTAAATTCAAACTACAAGATAAATTTAAAAAAATTGTTTCACAACTGTCAATATCAGAGAGTAGGGATAGTAGAAATATCCAACCTCGGCCATTTTCTGTCCTAGTCCACATCGGAGAAAAATTAAAGATATACTTTTACACAAACCATGGATCCACCACACAATGGCGGCAGATTCGTCGATTTAGTGGGAAAAAATGGCGACAGATTGCCGAATTTGTCCACGATCCATGTATCTTGTTCGAAGGATGTTCAAAAGCTGTCTCATATTTAAAGAGCATATACTTATATTGTTATATGCATTTTCGGGAGTAAAAATGTATTGCAATGCCCATTTAACTGGAACTATTTAACCTCAATTTAATTCTATAGCATATATGCTCACAGACTATAATAACTTACCATATGACATTAGAATCGTTAGAATTAAATCCGTATTTCTAAAGATGATACAACTATGGCTCTTGAATAAAAGCTATGATGAAATATCCAACCTGCTTTGTGTTTTCATCTGATTAATTCTCTTCTTATCATATATTATATTAATATTTGTTCATTGCTTTGTTTAATTTCTATTACGCACATACTTATCGTTTTCTATATTTTTTTGTTGTCAACGTACTAGTAAATTTGACAATATACTTTGCGACCCCACTATCTTTCTTTCTATCATTTTATTTACTTTTGTTATTAATATTTAAATGACTCCCTGCTTTCGCCTCTGGTTCCTTCTCAACTGCAGGTTCTCTTTTCTTAATTCATATATTATATTCCATAATGTAATTCTTCTATTGTATTGTCATAATTTGAATTTTTTAAAGAATAAATTATTACTACTCTACTACATACATATGTATACAGCGTATTCATAAACTATACTTAAAAAATTAACTTAAAAAATTATGCTTGATTTATGAAATCTGAAAACTCATGTGTACAATTTAAATAATTTGATAAGAACAATGGTAAGATATTAAAGCTATAACTAATGCATAAAAATTGTTGTCAAAATTTGCAATTAATTTGTGTCGCTATAACTGAACGTTTCATAGGTATTATTCACATACAAAAATGTATACACTAGTATCTCAGATTGTAACTTGCTCAAATGAGAGAATAAATCGAGTTCATGAACATACGCTTTGTGCCTTCATTTACCCCTCCAAATTTTATTGAACTTAAACGAATAACGAACGAATTTTCAAATAAGAACTCTAATGCCTGAAACACAAAAGTGCTGGCGTTGGCTTTCAACGCACTCAATTCAATGGCCATGCACAAAATACAGCCTCGATCTGCGTTTGTGAAATATGAGAGAGATGGGAGGATCGTAATAAAACCTAAAACTTAAGTCCATCGCACGTCATTATTCAACATGCTGGATATTTTTTGACAGAGGGGTGCGCTGTGAGAGATATTTTCGCCCAAATTAAAAGCTGTTACCAGGCAAAAGGGAAAACAAACGAAATAAACAAATTTCGTATAAGTATATTCTTAGTTTTTGACTAATGGATTTGTTATATTGGTCTTTGTTGACTCACACTTTCACCTGGAATGCAGCATCATCTAACAATTCTGTGTTAATCTTTTAAAATGACACATTTAAAGCCAAAGAATGTTTGTACATTTAGAGTATTGAGTGGGACAAATTTACAGGTTTTTGCGTTTTAAGGCGACTCTAGCCATATACCGAATACTCCATCAGTGTATATAAAAATGTATCCCTATTTTTCAATTGGTTACGCGATAACTTGAGAACGATTTTCTCGATTTCACATGCGATTTTTAAGAATTGACAGCTGCCACCTTTAGTTGTCTGCTGTATTGACACTCATATAGTTTGCGAGATTCCAAGCATACCTATGATTCCAATGCTGTTTGCATTTTTAATGCCAAGCTCAAAGTTCAAACTGAGCGATTGAAATTCCGTCCCAAAGAATATAAATATTATGACATTTGTCTTACCGGCTTTATTTATCTGCATCATATGAACATAATCCACAGTGGAAAAAAATTAGAAAGTAATAATTTCCTCGCCAATCACTAATTGATCGCCATGACATCACTGGAAGGGGTGAATAGATCCAGCGTACTAACTATAAGACGTTTTTTTTTTTCAAAAATCTATAAATAGTGATCTATAATAGTTTGCACGTAAAGCACATACAACTACCTACTGTCTATAACTGCATATTATATCGGCAGTGAAAAGTGGCTGCCGATAAAAATTCGAGTTCGAATTTTTTTCATATATTTTGACAGCGATTCGAACATATAAATTGTTTTCTTCATTTATTTTGAAAGATAAAAATCAAAGCCACTGCGAATCGTTTTTTCGCATCTTAGTTCACTTCACTATGGATAGCGATGAAAAAACGCGGCTATATTTACAGAGGCATCATAGCAACGCGTGGCCGGGTCAATACAGAATAGATATATGCAAAGTAACGCAATTCGAAAAGTGCCCTTTTTGGGTAGTGGATAAATGTGGCAACCCCTATGTAAAATATCAATAGAACGCACAATAAAAATTACTGCTACAGAAGCTGTTAAGTTTGACTGTAGTAGCCACACTAGCTTCTCAGCCAGGCCTATCTTATCAGTAACCACTCATGTTGTGCGTACTATTGTTCTCTCACGAGTGGAACCAAAAATAAACTGTTTTGTAAGACCACCATGTTACCATACCTAAACATTTCTTAATACTATTAGAATTATATAATATTGTAAATTGGCATCACCGAACCAGGAAAATACAGTAGTAACCAGAGATAATGGATGATAGAGATATCCAACTTCGGCCATTTTTACCCCTAGCCCACAACGAACATGTAGTGGTAATCCCTTGTATTTCACTTATACATTTACAACGCTCGTCAATTCACCACAATATGGCGGCCGATTCGTGAATTTTGTGGGAAAAAGCGGCAGATTCATGAATTTAGTGGGAATCCATGTACTTTCCATGTAACGTACATGGGTATATTGTTCGGAGGGTGTTCAAAAGTTGACTAGTATTTTTAAGGGAATTTTCTTACATTGTTATATGGACTTTCGTGAATAAAAATGTATTGCAATGTACATTTAACTGGAACTATTTGACATAAAATTTATTCTTAAATGTATATATAGCCTATTCATAAACCATACCTGACAAATTAACTCAAAAAATGAAGCCCACTTTATACGCTTAAATCATGAATTCTGAAAAACTCATGAATTCAATTTAAACTATTTGAATAGAACAATGGCAAGATATTGCAACTTTTACTAATGCTAAAAAATGTTTGTCAAAACATCTTATTTGTGATTCACGCTTCAATAATATTTTTATTATTGGTTAACTGACCGTGTGAATGTATTATTAATTTTTATTCACATGAAAAAATTCACACTATGTTGTGCATTCATTAATTATGTCCAAGTATTTCAGATTGTAAATTGCTCAAAGTTTTAATGAATCGACTTCATGAACATAAGCTTTGTTCGTTCGTTTACCCCTCCATACTGTGTTGAAAATTGAACACCGAAATTTGAAAAAACGTTCAAATAACGAGCGAATTTTCAAATAAGAACTCTAATTCACCCCATTACTAAGGTGGGGAAGGGTATCAGCTGTCTCCACAGCTGTTCTCAAGAGCTCACACGTATTCACTGACAGGGGACAAAAAGCGTATAAAAAACGCTGTCAGATGAAATCAAGGGGCAAGGGAGGTAGAAGTTGGATATCTCTATTATAGGTTATCTCTGGTAGTAACCTTGTTCCACTCAGGATGAAGACAAACACCAGAAATGAAGTATTACAGAGATAGCCGACTTCACAGCTGATTGCCTCCTAGTCCATCAACGAATTTGAGTGCTTTTTTGACAGATATTCATGAATTTTTGACGGTTATTCACGTGGTCGCCGTGGGGTAGTGGGTAAGTGCGTCGACTCCTACGCAGTGGGTGCCAGGTTCGAACCCCCAATCTACCACCTTTCATAATTCACGGCTCCACCTCTTTCGAGTCACTGACAATGCTCAAAGAGTATTCCTGTCTAGAAAAAGCTTCTCAACTTCGCCGTTCGGAGTCGGCATTAAACTGTAGGTCCCTTCCACTCGTGAAAGAATAATAGCACGCACAACACACGTGGTTGCTGAGAAGCTAGGCCCAGGTCCACCTCGGACTGTCGCGCCACCCATATTATTATTATTATTCACGAAATAATAAAATGTTTATGAACACGTTATAAAAAACAGTTGTCAAAAATGTTAAGGGGCAAGAGAGGTCGAATGCATATCTTTAATACTTCATATCTGCACAAAACAAACGGTAGAAGAGCTTTATTCTTTATACACATTCAAATCCCTCTTGTTTGGTGGTTCATTTAACGACGGCTTAATTACTGCCCATGAAAAAGATCTTACAAAAGTCTGTGGTGTTATTTGAGCACCAAGGAACACAATACTACATTCGATAGTGCCGGGGTTTTGTACCGCACACTTACGAAACAGTATTGCCTGGGCATTTGGTTGCTTGCTAGCTAATGACAGATACTAATATAGCGCACCCAAGAAAGTCGACGGGACATCTTATTCCGCTCCGGTTTCTTTGAACCGCACGCATACGGGTGTACTGGGTTACTTGCTTACTTACTCACTTAAAATTGTTCGCGCTGTATAAGGAATTTACTTGTTTTCATTCAAATTTTAATTGTCAATCGTTTATTTGTTCTCTCAATTGTTGCTCATTCTTTTTCAATAAATAATAAATTGATATAGTTACTTATACTTGTCTATTTGCCCGTTTATCGTTAACTATAGGACTTCGGACTGAATAAACGAAAACAAAGAGTTAGACAAGGCACCGTCATATGCATATGGAAGCGAGGTGGACTGAGGAGTGTCACCAACCTCCCAACCCACCTGGCGTAGAAACGCCATCTTCACATTGTGAGGACTAACCTCTTACAGTATGGTTCTAATTCCCTCTAAATGTGAAATCAATTCCCACGTTCAAAACCCCGAGTGAAATAAACCCATATTTGAAATTTGGCCTGTAAGCAGTTTAAAGTGTGAGATGGGTGGCTCGCTTCGTTCGCTAACAGGATTTCACCCCTTTTTCCTATCGCACCGGCCAGACAGTTGTTGACATACCCTTAGCTGAGCGACGTCGCGTGAGCGGATACACCCTGCTGAAAAAAGGCTTAAAATCCTGTTAGCGAGCAAAGCGAACCACCCTTTCCCTACTTTTTTTCTTCATAAATGTCAAATTTAACCTTATTTCGATTTGGAAATGGGATTAAACACAATTTGCCCTTATTTCCATTTTCGAAGCGAAATTAGGCCAGATTTTATATTTAGTCATATTTTCTGGAGCCTTATTTTTCGTCACCCAGGGGAATGAGTGCGCTTGGGTCACAATAGGATTTAGGGTAGGTGTGGTTAGTTCCGTCTACGGACTTTTGAGTGTGTTCTTAGTTCCCATTTAATGGGAACTAAGTCTCTCAGTGGACTTAGTTCCCGGGGACTTAATTCCTTGCACCGGCCACATATGCGTGCCACAAAAAAATTCGGAAGTCTCTATTCCTGTGTAGTCCATAACTCCCCCGAACGACAGTCTGGTAAAAGGTCTAGCCACTTTAGTCATTAAATTTGTAAAATTACTGAGCAGGCCCACCTTGGTCTACAGCCTGTAAAGTGAGTAGATGGACCTTCTTCTCTAACCCCTACCAACGAAAGCAAAATCAAAGGTGTCTCGCTAGAAAATACAAAGTATTTGTCCATCAGTTTTCGATATTTGCCGTTCTGAAGACGCTGCTCGCCATACACTCAACTGGCCACAATTTTTCTTAAAATGAAAACAGAGACTTACCTAAAAAGACGCATTTGTTACCTAAACTTCTCTGGGCTGAGCTTTGTTAACTTGGTCGCAAGAATATGCACGCCAACAGGACTCACTTAAACCTTTGATTCATTCATTCACGATTGATCAACCTCAGAGAAGTGAGCAGGACAAAGACTAAAGGCTTCGAATGGCCAAATCCCCGGCATGACGATGTCCTAATATTAGCTCTATCGTTCGCAACTTTTCAGCTCGGGAGGGAGTGCTTCCGCAGCGCGCCGCCGCAAGTTCCAATCAAAAAATCCAATCCAAGAGAACCAGACTAGATTAGACCTCTAGAAGCCGCAAAATTAATTGGAAATCAATTACAACAAACAGTCATTTTAAACCGACTTCCATGGCTCAGCAGTGTCTCCCCAAAACCACCTCGAATTCCCAGAGCGGCTCCCACACATGTCGTTCATTCCATCACCATCAACACAATTTGATTAAAATCACAGCATTCTCAGACAGATTACCGATTCCTCGGCATTCTTCGCAACTTCACAGACATGCCACACATCCTGTGTCATCCTCGGCCCCAGAATTAGAATCTCGCCCTCCTCGGCGGCATCACGGCGAGTTGTGTGCTCCCACTAATGGCGGTGTCCTCCTGGCGCCCCCTCATGGCCGACTTTATTCGTTTTTCAAGTTCATCTCGTCTCTCGCCTCTCGTGTGGCACGGAACTCCTTGCAGGTACTCAAGACTTAACTGTCCCTTCCAAGCGCGCCAGGGGATCGGAGATACATGAAAACAAAGCCCGAACTAATGGCTTTTGCGTAAATAAATAGTTTCCCGGATGACTTGACATCAAATCCGCTTTGTAAACATCCTGTCGTGGGGTTCTGACGAGGGGGAAGGGGATGGGATTTTAGACCCCGACCCAGTTCCTTCAGCGACTCCTTTCTGTCGAGATCGTTAAAGTGCAGAAAACTAGAGCGAGACCATGTCTCATCCCCCGTCGCGCAGCCACGAACACAGTCGTGAACATTTTACTACCCCGAGGGGGATTCTACCAGGACGCCCTTGCGAGTCCCGTCTTAACAATCAAATCGATTCGACAGGATTTTGAAAAATAGCGACAGAAACGCTGGCCCTGCTTCCTTGCAATCGATTTTCTGTTCGCCCGCCCAGCTGGCTGCGCAGCGAGGGTGTCAGCCCGCCAGTTCACCCTCGGTGATGTCATATCCGACTGTCGGCAAACGGAAAATTTATCATCCACCCTCGGGCGATTGGAAAATCGATAGAACATGAAAAAGAGTGAAACAAAAATCCCAGAATTTTTTGTTGAATTTCCATTTAAAGCGGCGGCGGGCATGCGGAAGGACTCCCTCCCGAGCCGAAAAGTTGCGAACGATAGAGCTAATATTAGGACATCGTCATGCCGGGTATTTGGCCATTCGAAGCCTTTAGCACAGGCGGGGGGGGATGTGTATCTGTGTATTTTTGGAGCTGAGGGTGACTTTAAGGGAAATGGAATGAATGTTAAATTAATGGCGGTCTCTTTTCCCTTTTTTCTTCTGCAGAACCACCGACACTGACCGAGGCAACAACGAGGATGTGACCACAACTAGCAATAATTCAACACAAACGCCCAGCGATCTAAGCCCACCGGGACCAAATGAGGAGGTGCTGCCGCAGGCCCATCACCAGAATCCGGGACACTGCATTGCATCCTTCTCCGCCATCAATCAGATGCGAAATAATGCACAGGTGAGTAGTGTTTTTTTTCTGGAACCCGAAAAATCTATTCCGGGCACGTCGCTCGGGGGGCGGGCGGTTGGAGTTGCCGTGAAATATGATGTCTGATGGGCTGCAGTCTATGAATACTAATTGAGGTGTGTCCTGCGACCGGGGCGCTGTTACAGATGATGGGAATTTATCTGCTGAATGCGAGTTTTGGAATTCATTCAAACTTTTGGAGCTTGATTGACCTATAAGTTGCGCCGGAGGGTTTATGGAGTCCTTTCACTTCGTGTGTTTGACTTTGTAGATATTCAGCAGACGGGTTTCGAGCGGCCATGAAATGAAGGGGCGGGCATTTCCCCAAGGCGGACTATTTTCTAAACATATGGCATGTTAACACATTTACAACATTTTATCCCGAGGCAGAGTTTTGTCAAACAAATGGCAGGTTAACACGTTCACAACTGTTGTCGAGTTTAATTTTCCCACTGTCGGAGGAAATACAAACGTTATCCCATTGCCTGTGAAAATTTCACCCTTATTTGGAGGACGTTGTTTATTTTGTGCTTAAAATGTGGTTGCTGTCCCTTGATCCTTCCTGGACATAAGAGGCGGCTACCCTTATACTCTACCGTCGATTAGTTCCACCTGAATCATAATTCATATTATCCTCTCATCCACGTCATTGTGGCTTGGTCTGATAGCTCAGTCAATCATTGGACTGAGTCCTTGTGGCAAAACGAACTTAAAAGTCTCAAAAAGCGAAGGACACGATGGACATTTCATTAGTCTGAGACTTTTTCGAGTTGGGTTTAATCGTTGGCACTCAATTTTGAACAATCAAAGTTTCGTACTTCCGGGTTTTTTTGTTCGTTTTTTACTTGGTTTGGTGTAAATCTTCAACAAGACACTATTTAGATTTTAACTGACTAAAAACAACCTTCCCTTTTGGTTTTTCTGTACTACAACTAAGTTTCCTTATCTAGTAGTTCACTTTTAAAGATGTTTTCGCGTGTTGCCCACCTCCCCCGCGTCCCTCCCCAACTCTCCCACCACACCGATCGATTGTGACAAGCCCGAGAGTAGAAAAGCAAGAAAAAAGTGCTGAAGGACGCAAAGGCCGATCGGATTCGATTTCACTGTTTACGTGACGGTGTTGGGTCGGTGTCCTTCTTTTTTACACCGTGCAACTGTATCTGAGAAGCAGGGGATGTTTGTTTTGTCGATTGCTGGGCTGCGTCAGCCGATAACTCACGTTGCCATATGTTGCGTAAATTCCTGGCGGAGAACAGATCACGAGGCGGAGCGGGAATCGATCGGAGCGCAAGCTGTTGGACGGCATATGCTGTTGGACGAAATTCCTGGCCGCCTATGAGTAATGAGAAAAGAATTTCGCAAGTTCACTGGAATTGGTGTTCTTTGTTGAACAGTGACCCGCTTTGAAGCTGCGTTGGATTATGGAAGATGGACTGACACTTGGAGTTGCTGTTCACTGATTGTGGGGGAGGGTGGGCATCAAGGTGGATAAGGAGGATTTTTTTTTAATTGGGATTGGGTCGCCGTGGCGTAGTGTGTTAGCGCGTCGACTCCTACGCAGAGGGCGCCAGGTTCGAATCCCCAATCTACGCACTTTCAAAATTCACGGCTTCCACCTCTTTCGAGTCACCGACAATGCTCAAAGAGTATTCCTGTCTAGAAAAAGCTTCCTCAACTTTGCCCTTTGAAGTCGGCATAAAACTTTAGGTCCCTTCCACTCGTGAAAGAATAATAGCACGCACAACACGGGTGGTTGCTGAGAAGCTGGTCCGCCACGGACTGTCGCGCCATCTATATTATTATTATTATTATTATTATTTGGATGACAATGTAGGTATGGCGGTGTTCTCTTATTAACGCCACAGTGTAGTCGAACGTGCCATATGCGGCCTTCGACGAATAGGTGGTGGTCGATTTGCATTTCTTGGGTCCCTTACAGGATCTGCCGTAATGTGAAGATTTGGTCGATGGTGGACTTCCCCGGCCTGAAGCCACACTGATATGGACCTATCAGGTTATTTATAAACGGCTTCAGGCGAGTACACAAAAGGGCAGAGAAGATCTTGTAAGCGATGTTCAGGAGACTTATCCCTCGGTAGTTGGCGCAGTCAAAGGGGTCTCCTTTCTTGTAGATCGGGCAAACGATACTCAGATTCCACTCATCGGGCATGCTTTCCTCCGACAATATCTGACAGATGAGCTGGTGCACGCGCCCAACCAGATCTTTTCTAGGTGCCTTAAAGATTTCAGCGGACAGTCCGTCCCGGCAGCTTTGTTAGACTTCAGTCTTGATATTGCTATGTTGACCTCGTCTAGGTCGGGGGACGGAACTCTCGTCGATCATCGTCTATATTGAGTGGGACATTCTGCCTGACAGCGGTATGGTCTGTCATCATCGCCGTTTAGCAGTCTGCAGAAATGGTTCTTCCGAATTCTCAGTATCGACTGCGACTCTACTACTAGTTGTCCATTCTCGTCCCGGCAGGTTTCTGTCCGAAATTTATATCCACTGGATAGCTGTTTCACCCTCTGGTAAAACTTTCGGACATCGTTCCTGCCGTAGCACCTCTCCATCTCCTCGATCTTGCGCTTCTCGTGCTCTTTCTTCTTTCTCCTGAGAAGCCGGGTCTCATCCCTTCGTCTCTGTTCGTAGAGCTCAAGAACAGCTCTCGTTGTTCGTTGCAGCGTGACTTTGTAGGCTTCCAGCTTCGCTGCATGTGCCAGCCTACACTCGTTGATTGACTCGTGATAGCGTAAGACACAGCATATCAGTGCCAGCATCTTTGATGGCTTCTTGACAACGCCTCCAATCTTCTTCGATTGTTTGCGCAGGTTGCGACGATCATAGAGAGATTCCGGGAGACTCGATAGGCAAAGATCCTAGCTTTCCGACGTGAAGCCGAGGTGTCCTTTCTCGACTCCTTTGATCTCTTGATATCCGAGTTCTTACCTTGGCTACAACAAGGAAATGGTCCGAGTCGATGTTGGCTCCTCGGAACGTTCGGACATCAAGAATGCTGGAGGAGTGTCTGATGTCGATCGCAACAAGATCAATCTGGTTGATGGTTGATTGATCAGGGGACCGCCAGGTCCCTTTGTGGATGTTGAGGTGTGGGAACCGCGTGAAGAGAGATTACGTCCCGTGACAAAGTCCACCTTCCTGAGTCCGTTATCGGATGTGGTGTCGTGCAGGCTGTGTTTCCCGATGACTTTGGCAAAGATGTCTTCCTTACCCAGCTTTGCATTGAAATCTCCCTGACACCAAGATCGTTGTCGAAACTGGGGCACTGATCGTAAGTCCTTTCTAGGAGATCATAGAAGTCATCCTTGCTGTTGTCATCTTTCTCCTTCTCCTCTGTCGGGGCGTGGGCGCAAATCAGGCTGATGCAGATTGTTATGAGGCGTTCGCTTTTACAGACAAAGCTTAAAAATGTTTTCCTAAGTCTGCCTCGAACAACAAATCCATATCCAAATAAGCACCTCTCCCTGTTGCAAGTAGATGCAGTAGATGTCGCAGTTTCTCATCCTCTTCTTGCCCGGCCCATTCCACCGCACTTCCTGGATTGCGGTAATGTCTGCTTTGTAGCCTCCGCGAGTTCTTCGGCTGCACGTGGTCTGTTACAGGACCTAACATTAGACGTGCAGAACCGAAAATCGTTGTCCTTGTATCGTGGCCCCCCTACCTTACCTAACCTAAATTTCATGACCATAGGTGAGACTTGGAACAAATACTGAGTTGAAAACTGCTAACTTGGCTTTCACACTAAGCTCGGCCTTCCTGATTACAGATCTCCCAAGCTGTGTCAAAACTCACCCAGCTTGACCAATCCTACAGGAAAGTTCAGTATTACTCCTCCCATCACTCGTGAAGAAGACCCCGGGATGCTTAAACTCCTCCACCTGCTTCGTCGGCAAGTACATACGTCAAATTCATGCAGCACCACGGAAGCAACAGTGAGAATGTGTATACGCATACATTTTTAATTCATAAATCACTCACCAGAAGAAGCGGCCAGAAGTTGAATAACGCGTGATGGCTGAACAAAAATACGGTAAAAACTAAAATTGCTACCATTGCGTTCTTCCGTTTATTTTGTTGGAATTCGGAACACGGATTACAAATCGGGGCAGTTGTGGATTCTAGAGTACATAATGAGAAAAAATAGAGGTTCGAATTAGCGCGGATTTAATGTGATCCGGATTAGCCTTCTCTTATCTTCGTTGGCTTAAGCCACTTTGTCGGCCACAACCAGAATTAATTTCGTGTTAACATTTGCTTAACAACAGGAAGAGTCAATTCGCACAAATTCACTCAGACAGCTAGAAACTAAATTAGGATTCAAGGGGCTCGCGCTCCAAATAATTTATGCTCGACAGCGCTACCCGATTGATTAAGCCATGCTACAAGCAAACATACGTGGATTGTGTTGTGAATGCGTTCCAAAAGTAATTGCATGGTTATAGGGTGAGCTGTGGCGCCTGCTGACTACTTGCTGATTCAAATGGGAATTTAATGCTCTCGAGGCTATGCTCCGCTTTCGGCGATGAAGGCTGCAGGCAGTGGAAGGAAATGGAATAACTCATGACCAATCAAGGAGCAAATCCCATCATTTCTGCTGCCTCATCAGCGATCCATCGGTTTCCCGGAGAATGTCCACAACAATAGCCCTCAGTTGTGCTTGAATCCACCACTCGAACGAGAACCGAGGTCAATAACACACTTCATCGGCAGCAATTAATTTTAACAAGCCAATCCAAGATGCTGGGGTGACACCCGCATCCTTGAGCATTTTTGCAAGATAGGCAGGCGAAGTCACTCCATCCATCAGACTGCGACACAGAACTTGAATTAATTAAAGTGAGCACATCCTTGTCGTCTTCAGGAAAAGCACATCATTATTCACGTCCGCATGGAGCGTGTCCTCCCAGACACAAGCGCAATCTCAGTCTCCTCTGACAAGTTAACGACACCTAGAGTGCAAAGCCATGCTCCTCAATAAAATACACTTCTAAAATCAACTGCACCAAACGACTCGTGTCTCGGGGGCGTCCCTTTGCCGTCGGTTAACACCAACCACCTCCACGTGCTTTTCTCGAGTGCAATGAATCAGAGAAAAGGGACAAAGGGGGTGTGCACACAGACCAGCTCCGGGCGCTCGAACAGGCATCCCCGTCGGAAGATCGATATGTCCTGTCCCACCCTCCGTTCCTGTCGGAAGTTCACTCAACGCGCTTCAATCATCAAAGGGATCATCACGGTTTTTTGGTTTTCATGGCGATGGCAACAATATGTCTCGTCTGCGATGAAAGCCCACTGTCGTGGTTCGCCCCAAAAAAGGCGGGGACGACGAAACCATCTGCCTTGTGCCATTGGCAATTGTTGTCTCCGCCGGCGGGACGACCTTTCCATGGCAATGCAACAGAGTGCACGGGTTTTCGTTCTGCACGCGCACCGGGCTGGATGCACACCACATTAGGCCCAAAGGACTCGGGATTCAGCCGTGTTTGTGTTTCTAGTCTCGCTCCGCCGTCTGCCACTCTATGAATACGAAATTTTGCATTTTAATTATGACGATGGAGGGCAGAGGCGAAGGAAAAAAAAGTCACGTCTCCCCCGGGGAAGGATGAGCGCCATGGAGCAGGAAGCGAAATGAGATTTCTGGCTCTTGCCAAAGTGGTTTGTAAATAAAGGACGAAAAAAAACGTAGGAAGTAAATGAAAGTCATTCACATGCAAATGGGCGCTCTGTGAACCCAAGCCAGCTCGGGGCCGTCAACAACCCGGAAACGATGATCCACCACAATCCGAAAAAAGCGGAAAGGAATGCTCGGCCGACACAAGTTGTCCGACGCCCACTTGACATTCCCGGCATTCCAACTTTGACGCCCAGTTGTCACGAAACGGCGAAGCTTCGCGGCCTCGCTCCACCGTTTTATGGGACCCGCCCCCACCTTGACACATTTCCATTTTCAGTAAATATTGATTTTGACGAAAAGCCACCGCACGCACCGGCCAACTGCTTCATTACGGACGTGGTCTCGACGGTAGCATAGCCTCGGCTAATGGCCGCCGGTAATGACAAGGACACGCTTTCCTTTCGCTTTCCGCTGGAAGCGAGTGGTCATCGCTTCAATTAGTATTCCAATGGAATCCACGAATGAATTCTTGTTCTCTTTTTTTTGTTTTGCTGAACTTCGTCTAATCGAATTTGTCACGAAAGAGAGCTGCTGTGACACAACAAGTGCCGGCAGTTGTTTATGCCATGTGACGCGTATCACGGGGCAAATTAGTGACAGAGGAGGCTTAGAGTTGAATGACTCCTCGCGGGCAGATGGTGATTGTAGCCCACGCAGGCCGACGTCTAGTGAGCTAAGTTGAAATTGATTGACACGAAATGACGTGAGATTGAGAGTGCTTACTGTTTAGTGCTTAGAGCGAATTAGCTTGATGTTGCGGTGGGCCAGGAGATGTCGTGTGTGAAAATGGCTCTTAATTAAAAACTGGGTCAACAAATTACGTCAAGACCAGATCGGAATTAAACAATGACTGCACGCTCGATGATTAGAGCGATGCGGTTGGAATTAATCAGTGGGAGTTGGGATACGAGGCAGATGTAGGTCGGGAATTTGAATTTAGGTGGTTGAGTCGGAATGATGGTTAAGAAAGAATGGAAGAAGGTGGTTGTGTGTTGATCTAAACACTCGCCTGGGAGCAAGCATTTTTTATAAAGGGAGAGGGGCCCGATTAGGAGATAGGGGCAATTTTAGAAAAAAATTACTTAAAACAAAAAATGGGATTAAAAAACAATGACAACACTTACAACGAAGTACTATGCCAGAAACATGTTCTTTAACCCCATAGTGCAAGGATAATAAGGTTTGCTGGGCAGTTCTGTTGAAGCCCTGCGTGACGTCATCGCGGGAATATCTGTGTCAACTTAAAGTTGGAAACAAATAAACAATTTTCACGTGTTTAAAAACAAAAAACGCTGTTGCTTTTCAACATTTTCTCCTCAACACCAAAAATCAGATTAATATTTTCTTAAGAACACAGTTGTTTCCACCTTAAGGAATTGCAGTATCTTCATGCAATTTGAAACATATCTTCCTTTTTTGATGTAGAATAGAGTACACTAATTGAACAAGTCCGTGTACTTGTGTAAAGTACCATTAACTTGGGTTTTCTATGACTGGAGACGAAAAGTTGATTAAAGTGGAACTATGCTACTAGCCTCTATTTAGAATTACAGCTTGCAAACTCCGAGGCATAGACTCAACATGCTTTTGGCAGACGCTCGGTGGAATGTTCTCCCAACTAATGTTTGTTTCCTCTTGGAGGCAATTGAAGTTTCCAATTTTTTTGAAGGTTGCCTTTTTAAGTGTTGCCATAAGGTCTCATTTGGATTAAGATCAGGACTACAAGAAGGCCAGTCCAAAACCAACCACTTTTTTGTGTAAGCCGCCATGTGTTTTTTATCATTATCCTGCTGAAATGTCCATGTAATGGGAAGATGATCCTCGGAGTATGTTTCCTTGTTGTAGCCAAGGTAAGAACTCGGATATCAAGAGATCAACGGAGTCGAGAAAGGACACCACGGTTTGACGTCTTAAAGCTACAATCGCAACGGACTGCTAGGATCTTCGCCGATCGAGTCTCCCGGAATCTCTCTCTAAGTTCGTCGCAACCTGCGCAAACAATCGAAGAAGATTGGAGGCGTTGTCAAGAAGCCATCAAAGATGCTGGCACTGATATGCTGTGTCTTACGCTATCACGAGTCAATCAACGAGTGTAGGCTGGCACATGCAGCGAAGCTGGAAGCCTACAAAGTCACGCTGCAACGAACAACGAGAGCTGTTCTTGAGCTTTACGAACAGAGACGAAGGGATGAGACCCGGCTTCTCAGGAGAAAGAAGAAAGAGCACGAGAAGCGCAAGATCGAGGAGATGGAGAGGTGCTACGG
Organism: Eristalis intricaria; assembly: GCA_964034865.1. Lineage (NCBI taxonomy): Eukaryota > Metazoa > Arthropoda > Insecta > Diptera > Syrphidae > Eristalis > Eristalis intricaria. Next base: position 75,345,718 of record OZ035877.1, read on the forward strand.
CAGGAACGATGTCCGAAAGTTTTACCAGAGGGTGAAACAGCTATCCAGTGGATATAAAGTTCGGACAGAAACCTGCCGGGACGAGAATGGACAACTAGTAGTAGAGTCGCAGTCGATACTGAGAATTCGGAAGAACCATTTCTGCAGACTGCTAAACGGCGATGATGACACTCAATATGGACGATGATCGACGAGAATTCCGTCCCCCCGACTTAGACGAGGTCAACATAGCAATATCAAGGCTGAAGTCTAACAAAGCTGCCGGCGCGGACGGACTGTCCGCTGAAATCTTTAAGGCAGCTGGAGAAGATCTGGTTGGGCGCATGCACCAGCTCATCTGTAAGATATGGTCGGAGGAAAGCATGCCCGATGAGTGGAATCTGAGTATCGTTTGCCCGATCCACAAGAAAGGAGACCCCTTTGACTGCGCCAACTACCGAGGGATAAGTCTCCTGAACATCGCATACAAGATCTTCTCTGCCGTTTTGTGTAATCGTCTGAAGCCGTTTGTGAATAACCTGATAGGTCCATATCAGTGTGGCTTCAGGCCGGGGAAGTCCACCATCGACCAGATTTTCACACTACGGCAGATCCTGGAATAGACCCAAGAAATGCAAATCGACACCCACCACCTTTTTGTCGATTTCAAGGTCGCATATGATAGCGTGCATAGGGACGATCTATACAACGCTCACCTCCGGCCCGTAGAGTCTTCGACTCCGAACCCGTGGGACGCGTTTAACGTGGCGCACCCAGATGGAGAAGGACCTCAATCAACTTGGCGTGCGACACTGGGGACAGCTAGCCAGAGACCGTCCTAGCTGGAGAGGCTTGTTGGTTGAGGCCCAGGTCCACCCCGGACTGTAGCGCCAAATAAAGAAGAAGAAGAGGACCACTCCACGACATTGCGCATTGGGCGGGTGTACTTTGGGTCAAATGGCTTGGACCCTGGGCGTCGTACAAAGGCTTTACCGTCAGATGAAATTCTTATTATTTTCGTTTCATCACTGAACAAAACGATTTTCCAGTAAGCTATGGTCCAATTACTGTCTTTCCTATCAAACTCGAACTTCTTTCCTGCGATTTCGAATTTTATTTAAGATTCGTCTTAATAGTTCACACGATGAAACACTTGTTTATAAAATATATGTATCGCGTGTATCTATCTTAAGACTTCCACACTGCTTGAGATCTTTCTCAAGACTTCTGTTCAGTTTGAGATCTTTCTTAAGACTTCTGTTCACTTTGATATCATTCTTAAGACTTCTGTTCAGTTCAAGATCTTTCCTCAGACTTCTGTTCAGTTTGAGATCTTTCTTAAGGCTTCTGTTCAGTTTGAGATCTTTCTTAAGACTTCTGTTCAGTTTGAGATCTTTCTTAGGACTTCTGTTCAGTTCAAGATCTTTCTTAAGACTTCTGTTCAGTTTGATATCTTTCTTAAGACTTTTGTTCAGTTTGAGATCTTTCTTAAGACTTCTGTTCAGTTTGAGATCTTTCTTTAGACTTCTGTTCAGTTTGAGATCTTTCTTAAGACTTCTGTTCAGTTTGAGATCTTTCTTAAGACTTCTGTTCAGTTTGAGATCTTTCTTAAGACTTCTGTTCAGTTTGAGATCTTTCTTAAGGCTTCTGTTCAGTTTGAGATCTTTCTTAAGACTTCTGTTCAGTTTGAGATCTTTCTTAAGACTTCTGTTCAGTTTGAGATCTTTCTTAAGACTTCTGTTCAGTTTGAGATCTTTCTTAGGACTTCTGTTCACTTTGATATCATTCTTAAGACTTCTGTTCAGTTCAAGATCTTTCCTCAGACTTCTGTTCAGTTTGAGATCTTTCTTAAGGCTTCTGTTCAGTTTGAGATCTTTCTTAAGACTTCTGTTCAGTTTGAGATCTTTCTTAAGACTTCTGTTCAGTTTGAGATCTTTCTTTAGACTTCTGTTCAGTTTGAGATCTTTCTTAAGACTTCTGTTCAGTTTGAGATCTTTCTTAAGACTTCTGTTCAGTTTGAGATCTTTCTTAGGACTTCTGTTCAGTTCAAGATCTTTCTTAAGACTTCTGTTCAGTTTGATATCTTTCTTAAGACTTTTGTTCAGTTTGAGATCTTTCTTAAGACTTCTGTTCAGTTTGAGATCTTTCTTTAGACTTCTGTTCAGTTTGAGATCTTTCTTAAGACTTCTGTTCAGTTTGAGATCTTTCTTAAGACTTCTGTTTAGTTTGATATCTTTCTTAAGACTTCTGTTCAGTTTAAGATCTTTCTTAAGACTTCTGTTCAGTTTGAGATCTTTCTTAAGTCTTCTGTTCAGTTTGAGATCTTTCTTAAGACTTCTGTTCAGTTTGAGATCTTTCCTAAGGCTTCTATTCAGTTTAAGATCTTTCTTAAGACTTCGGTTCAGCTTGAGATCTTTCTTAAGACTTCTGTTCAGTTTGAGATCTTTCTTAAGGCTTCTATTCAGTTTAAGATCTTTCTTAAGACTTCTGTTCAGTTTAAGATCTTTCTTAAGACTTCTGTTCAGTTTGAGATCTTTCTTAAGACTTCTGTTCAGTTTGAGATCTTTCTTAAGACTCCTGTTCAGTTTGAGATCTTTCTTAAGGCTTCTATTCAGCTTGAGATCTTTCTTAAGACTTCTGTTCAGTTTAAGATCTTTCTTAAGACTTCTGTTCAGTTTGAGATCTTTCTTAAGTCTTCTGTTCAGTTTGAGATCTTTCTTAAGACTCCTGTTCAGTTTGAGATCTTTCTTAAGACTCCTGTTCAGTTTGAGATCTTTCTTAAGGCTTCTATTCAGCTTGAGATCTTTCTTAAGACTTCTGTTCAGTTTAAGATCTTTCTTAAGACTTCTGTTCAGTTTGAGATCTTTCTTAAGTCTTCTGTTCAGTTTGAGATCTTTCTTAAGACTCCTGTTCAGTTTGAGATCTTTCTTAAGACTTCTGTTCAGTTTAAGATCTTTCTTAAGACTTCTGTTCAGTTTGAGATCTTTATTAAGGCTTCTATTCAGTTTAAGATCTTTCTTAAGACTTCTGTTCAGTTTAAGATCTTTCTTAAGACTTCTGTTCAGTTTGAGATCTTTCTTAAGACATGATTGCTTCATATTGAAACTCCTATTAGTTGCACAGGAAGTGACCTCAATAAACATATGTCCATGCATTAAAAGAACCGCGACGATTGCATGGGCATTACATTATTGTGGGTTTTTATTGCCAGTGCAAAATTTATGGCAGGATACTGTAACAATTTCGCTCAGTTAAAAGTGGCTTCTTTCTTGAAATCTTTCTTGAAATACTAAATAGACCAGCGTCGCGCAACCCTCGCTTAACCGTGTCTACAGATGGTCCACTATCATCGTCGACAAGTACTTTTGTACGTATGTCATTAGCGGTGGCGTGAGAGCATTTTTTGCTATAACGCACGGTAAGTTGGTCTTCTCGGTGGGTAGTACTTTTCGTGCAAAGCTTACGGCTGATATTTTCCACAGTACCATTATTTTTAAAATATTGAATAGCATTAAAGACCTTCTTTTTGGCACATTTCAGCGTCTTTGAAATTTTGCCATAACTTCTGCCATCGTAATCCAAACTCAAAATTAGCACTCTGGTCTCGACGGTGCAGGATGCGTTTCTTCCCATTGCCTATTGCCGTAAGGATTAATTATTAAACATTATTTTAAATAAAAATTTGTTAAATTTTGAAATACCAGTTCATTCCAACCCGTTCGTTATTAAAGTGATAGCAACAACAGAAATTATGAGAGCGTCTCTAATTAAGTGCACGACCACTTTAATTAACTTTTCGTCTCCTGTCATAGAAAGCAAAAGGTAAAGATACTGTACTGGAGCGCCACACAAAGAAGAGTAATCTTTTTAGGGTAATTTTGTTCACCAAAAGTTTAATACAACCTTCAACTTCTGGATTTGCTTTCATTCACTCAAATTTTATGGTTCAAATTGCAACCCATGAGTGTATCAACTCCTCATTTCTTTAACTTACGGAAGTAGCAGAGGTAAAGGAGTGAATCGAGGATTTTGCTTTCTCTCTCTCTCTCTTTTCTTACATCGATGTAGTTGCTTGGTCACGTGTGTGATACAAGATGGGATGATTGTGTGCGTCATTTATCGCTTTCGTCTCTCAAAGCAGACACAAATAATGGTACTCCAACTAAAACAGGCCGTAAAACGAGAGATTTGCTCTTTAGACTTGATGTGAAGTAATGAAGCTTGCTCAAACATATTCATATATCAGGGACAACAGTTTTTAACAGTTGGACAACTTCTGGATTTCAAAATTTCAGACCGTGAGTTGGACTAGTGAACAAAATCAATTTTCAACGCGCCGATTAAATAACGAGTTGAGACCAATCTGGAAATTGATCAACTCCCAGTGTTCCGAGAAGTTGAGCAATTGTGAACAAAACGACCCTTGATACAGTACCATTACGAATGGATTCCACAAGGTTTTCCATAGCGCCCACAATCGCAGAGTTTATCATGAATTCTTTGCAAAAGGAAAATTCTAAGAAGTGAAAAGAAAAGAGTAAACTTTCAATATTTCTTGCTTCCGTCGCATTCTAAGCATGCACGTGTTTCAATTGTACTAAAGGCCAAGTGTCAGCTCGTTTATCATCGACATTTGGATAATGTTGGGTGGGTCGCCGTGGCGTAGTGCGTAAGTGCGTCGACTTCTACGCAGAGGGTGCCAGGTTCGATACCCGAATTCACGGCTCCACCTCTTTCGAGCCACTGACAATGCTCAAAGCGTAGTCCTGTCTAGGCAAAGCTTCTCAACTTCGCCGTTCGGAATCGCCTTTAAACTGTAGGTCCTTTCCACTAGTGAAAGAACAATAGCACGCACAATACGAGTGGCTGCTGAGAAGCTAGGCCTGGTCCGCCTCGGACTGTCGCGCCACCCATTTCTTTAAAGTCAAAATGGAACAAGGGACACACAAGTCACATCATCTCCTCCAGCATTCCCCAACTCTTCCCACTCAAAAGAAAGGAATCAATTTTTATTACTCGTCACCAGAATTTGTTTCCAAGGATGTCTGTGACATTTTTCAGTTGACTTCAACGAACTGTGGCGCACCATGAATCCCACGTCATGTGCTTGTCGTGTGCTTTGTCTTGTCAAACTTATCCGAGATCTCCCTCTTGAAGCATTGACCTCGTGCGTATCTCCATCTATGGGTACGCCCTTTGTTCGCCAGCACATGTGTTCGTTCAGCACAAAGGCAGTAATGGAATTAAACATCCCTCCACCCAACGAGACAAAGCATCTTGACTGAAAACAAAACTCCAACTCCGCCCCCTCGCAATTCGATACAGTGTTCAAAACTTTAGGGGTTTCTGTGACGTTGAACTCGGCGTTCATTGCAAATCCCTCCACCATCTAACTATGGATTCACACCCCCCTGCCACATCCACTTTTACATCTTTTTCTTCCCCACAGCTCTGTGATGTCATCCTGGAAGTCGGCGGTGAGACCATACATGCACACAAAGTGGTTCTGGCGTCGGTTAGCCCGTACTTTTACGCCATGTTCAATGGTAAGTAATACCATCGCAGCGGAGACAGCAATGACTCTTTAACTGACTTCCCGTCCCCCTTTTTCAGATGACATGCTCGAACGGAACCAGGGTAACGTGACACTCCACGACGTTGACGTTACCGCGCTCAGGCAACTAATTGACTACACCTACACCGGAGAGATAACAATAACCGAGGAGAACGTTCAAGTCCTGCTGCCGGCATCGAGCCTCCTGCAGATCCAATCGGTGCGCGAGGCATGCTGCAAGTTCCTGCTCCGCCAACTCCATCCCTCCAACTGCTTGGGCATCCGCAGTTTTGCAGGTAAGCTCTTGCCCCCATCATCGCCGAGCAGAGCGATTGAATTAAAACCGCAGCACAGTTGCATGAACTCATTCTGGCCGGTTCGCACGAGCATCCCCCGGGGCACGAGAGGGGGTTGTCGTGCACGATTTATTGGGGTGGAAGAATTCATTCATCGTCTTCGTTTCTATTTCTGTTTGCTACCCCAGTTAGCTGAAGTGGTTTCGCCACTTTTCTGTTTATGCTTACTCCCACTCGCACTCGCACTCCCTCCCGGCACTCCAGCTAAGTAAGGGGTTGTCGCACTCTGACAGGTGACACCCCACTTGGGCGCTTGGGTCGGCTCATGCCCTACTTAGGCGCACGTTGAGCCCTAAAACACAATCTTCCATTCGTTTTTATAGATTTTTGCTTTCGGCTTTGGGTCGTTGGACCCGTTTGTTCGGCGTTTGCCGGGGGGACTGCGTCTTGGGGGTGAAGTTCGCCGGCGGCGGGTGGGAACGCTTTCGGCTTCCTTCTTTGACTGCGGTGCACTGCACGGGGCTGCATTTCATGCGATTGGTCGTTGACCAAGCGGTTGTCTGACTGAGGGTAACTGGTTTTTTGGGTTAATATGTTCGCCCTGATTTTGGGAGGGATTTTCTTTCCGATACTTCCGTCTGGAATGGGGGGTAAGTGGACATTTGTTTGAGGGAATTACCATGTTTACATGACTCTAATTGGATGGAAGCAGTGTTCCTTTTCACTCATATCGGATTGATGGCGTGATTGGTGTTAATTGTCGGAGAATATTCTGGTTGGACTGCTAAGAGAAAGAAATCTGAATCGAGACAGATGATGTGTTCGAACATTGTAGAGGTTTCCTTTGTCTGAACTACAGGAGCACGAGTATGTTAACTTTGGCGCAGAGAAATGTCAACTGTATTTTGTTGGGCGTCAAAAACTAGCATTTTTTATTCATCCCTATTCTGCTTGTCGTTTTAATTATTTGACTTGACGGTTTGAGAGTCATGTCATTTTGCAGTCGTTTAAGTATCGTCAAAAGTAACTCAAACGACCCCCTATATTCCCTATATTTATATGTGGAATACATTCCACACCAAAAGCTAATTGAAAATGTAATGTTTGTCATACCAACAGCCTAACAACGATTTTAATGATACAAAAAATAATGTTTGTTAAGCCCTTTTTTGAACAACTTCATTTTTCTTAACGATTTTATTAAAATAAAATTGTAATTGTTCACATTTAGTCTTAAAATAAATCCATAAGTGTTAGCTTTAGTTGGATCCGCAATGTTTTTATTCTTAAAAGTAGCGCGTAGTCGGAATTCCTTTCTGGCGATACACCAACTTTGTCCCCAGAACAGTTCCCTTCGACTGTTTTAAAATTGGTAAAATAGTTAAATAGTGTAATTACACAAGAAAAGGAAAAAAAAAAACTAAAGTTACATTTTCAGTTAATTCTCCCTTGGAGTCGTTAGAAAAATCGTAAACGCCTGATTATGTCGTTTAAGTAGTCGTTTTGTAGAAATACCAAACCATGACAAAAGTATGAGAAAATATGTTCCACAGAACTACAATTGTCACTTAGTGACGTAAGACGACAACTTAAATGACAACTGGAATACCAATCTCACACAGTCGTTTAGTGACATGGCGTTAAACGAGAAGCGTAATATTAAATAAAGAATTTCTAGCTTTTTCTAATTCGGTATAGTCCTTCATTGTAAGTGTTGTCATTGTTTTTTTTATATTTTTCTTACATTTTAAGTATATATTTTTTCTAAAATTGTCCCTAACTTCTAAACGGGGCGAGATGGAAATGTTTAGGTAGTATTTAATCCCTCTACAAAATACAGTTAACATTTCTTGCCGCCAAAGTTATCATAAGTTTTATTAATTTATTTAAGTGCTCAGACCAAGTAGTGCATAGGTAAAAAATAGACAAACAGTTTTGGAGGCCCAACAGATTAGGAGACAATTTTGATTCAACGTATGATGCTTGTGAATAATGTCATTAACTGAAGGGAAGCTGTTTAGGCTAGTACTTCACTGTTGGAAGAGTGGAAGAGTTTTTTGGAACATAGTTATGACACACTGGCCATTCTTACTTATTCGAACAAGACCGTGTTTCGATATTTTGGTCGAGAGCTGAAACTTAATCACACATAGTTCATTTGTTCATGGCCGATGAAATAAAAATCCGTTTGAAGCATATTAGGAACGACTTGTAAAATTCGCACTTACTTGGGATCATCATAGAACGAAAGTAGCTTCTTCTTCGCGTGGCGCTAAACATAAAATTGTTCGACAATTATTTAAGGACTTAATTACTATTCATTATTATCGCGAAGACAATCTTAACTCGAACTGCACACCGACATTTTGTACATCCTCGATTTTTTGTGATTACTTCATAAATGATTATAGACTTAATCGCGTAGACGATTTAATTAAATTAATTCAAGCTTAAACATCTCAGTGTAATTTTATGTACTAAATTAAATTTTTCGTTACATTATGATTAAAAAATTGCGAAATCTAACTTTGTGTTAGATTTTTTGAGAAGAAAATATAGTAAGGACTTTCGGGACAAAACAAGTCTTAAGTCCATAAATGTAGGTGGCCGTGGCGTTGTGAAGAAGAACTATTCCACCATGCGTTACTTAAACCTTTTACGCAGCGCACACAACGGGAACTCTCAAAAAGAAACATTTTTTTTCCCGTTTTTGCAACGTGTTTCATTGATGCTTCGCTCCTATTAGTCGCAGCGTGATGTTATAAAGCCTTTCTCCATAAATTAACTATCTAAAATAAAATATAGATCTTTTCAATTCAAATCAGTAGTTCTTGCGATTATCGCGTTCAACCAAACAATCTCACCCGCTTTATAATGTTAGTATAGATATTATAAGTCCATATATTGATTGTTAGTCAGACCATAGAGAGAATACTCTTTGGGATTCCCCATTTGATACACAAGACCATAGATTCGGAAATCATATTCCTTCGAAAAACTCCCTAATATATGCAATAGATGGAAAATAAAAGACTTGCAAACGTTAAGTTTAAGGTGTTAGCCAGGGTCAGCCATGTTCATCCCAGTATATTCAACAGGATTAGTATTTTCATAAATACATATGCTGCTTAAGCTTACATCACAATTAAATTTGCCTATAAATAAAAAAAATTAATTGAAATGTAAATTGATGTCAGATGAAAGAACTAAGTGCATTAACCGGATATTGTCTAGGAAACTGTCACACTGTGGACTAAACAGTTCCGAAAGCTATAATGAACAAATTTTAAATTGTGTTTGTTAATTTGTTTCCGCCTTTAAGTTCCTGATGATATGAAAATGTCCATGGTTTATATATGTATTCTATTCAGTCAAATATTCCTCAAAATCAAGACTGTCCTGCAAGATGCTCGACACTCCTTCCAAATCGAAATTAACGCCTGCTTAAAATACGAATACCAAAGCACTGCTCCCAATAAGTTAAAACTATATGTCAACAGCCGTGTTTTATTGAGAATCTTTAATCAGCTCGGTAATACTTTTACATGCGAAGCATCAATAAAGCTGTACTGAGTTAGAACTGAGTAAAATTTCTCAATCATCATAATAAAGCTGTACTGAGTTAGAACTGAGTAAAATTTCTCAATCATCACTGACTATAGCGAGTTGAGGAATCGAAATCACAGGTGGCGCCTGAGTCATAGATGCCTAAAATGCTTGAAGGTACACGGGAATTACCATCATCGGAGTTCGTAATATCGACAAAGGATAACGTATCTCAATTTGTAATCCATCCTTTTTTTACTATACAAACGCTTCCAGTGAATAACCATGTTTGTACAAACATTGGCAACCAAATGTCAAAAGTATTTGAATTTTTAAGTCTAGCATAATGAAAGTAAGGTCTCAAACCAACTTTTGGCACAAAAAAGTGAAGTGAATACAAATTGAGTACAGAGCGTTTTATTGAGAATCATTGCTGTGCTGAGTATAGATTCGCAATAAAACACGCCGATATAAAGAACACCGAAATTAATTTCCGTGGAAACATCTGTCAAACGCACAAAAATGTTAAAGTTGACCAACTTCATCGTCGTGATGTATTCCACTTGTTGGCCGCATTAGCTGTCCCTCTCCTCCTCATCTGGAGTAATGAGTCGTCAATTTGTTGACAAGACGCAACGGATTCTATGAGCTTGGGCATTTAACCGTTACTTTTGAATCGGAACGCTCGATGTCGGTGCTGCCAAGTTTGCTCCCGTATCCGAATAATTTTCTAAACGAATACAATTTACCCCACAACCATCATTCCCTTCAAATAAATTCAAAGAACTAATTTATAGGCCTCCAAAGAAACCCCCATTAACTAATCTCATGTTCAAACAATCGGATAAAGAAAATTCCGAAGAGGGGGTTTATTGAGCGAAACACAGAACCAGTCTAAAACAATAATGAACATAACTAACTGATGCCAGTCTCACAACTCCGAGAAGTGCCCCGTAACTCGGCACGAAATACTCCCCATTCTGGGGATCCATTTACTGTGGCTGCAGTCATTACAAGTTTTAATTGTCTGCTGATTCCCATTCAGTGTGCTCGGCTGAGTGGAATGCAAACCCACTCGAAAACGATCCTTTGTTGGGGAGGTTGCCACCCCCTCGACCAAACAGTGAATAGTTACATTCTCTGGAGAGCACACAAACCGAATGCTTACAATGCCGCCCCCATTCGAAATTCAGCTCTCAATCGAATTCTCCACTCGAAGCCGATTCATACGCAAGAAGCCTTCGAACAACAAGCCACTTGTTCCCATTCACTCGCCGAAATAAAGCCGATCCGGAGCGTTGAGGCCAAGCTGTGTGCTGGCTCTGCATTCCTCGGTAATCTTCTGAACAGCGCCGAAACATTCCGTTCTGTCGGAAGGCTAAGCCGACAGGCAAACAACATTTTTTGAGTGAAGTGCATGCCAGCTGGGTAATCCCACCCGCAATTGTTTTTCGTTTCAGATGCACACTCGTGCAAGGAGCTGCACACCCGCTCGCATAAGTACGCCTTGCAAAACTTCCAACAGGTGGTCGGAACGGAGGAGTTCCTCCTGCTGCCCTTCGACGAGGTAAGAGCCCAGCACTTGACCCACTCTCCCACCGCCCACTCTATACCCACAATTTTGTGCTTATTTCAGGTCAGGGATTTGATATCGAACAGCCAGCTGAATATATGCTCCGAGGAGAAGGTCTTCTTGGCCGTGCTCAATTGGGTGAAACACGATTTGGACGAGAGGAAGAACCATGTGGCCGAGCTGATGAGCCACGTCCGCTTGCCGCTGGTTGGCAGGGACTTCCTGATGACCTGTGTCGAGTCGGAGAACCTGATCCGAGAGGACCCGCAGTGTAAGGAGCTGCTGCTGGAGGCCATGAAGTATCACTTGCTGCCGGAGCAGAGGAGCCTCATGAACAGCCAGAGGACCAAGGAGAGGCGTCCCGACGGCATGAAGCCGTACATCTTCGCCGTCGGAGGAGGCAGCCTCTTCGCCATTCACAATGAGTGCGAGATGTACAACCCTCGCACGAATAACTGGCTGCCCATAGCGCCGATGTTGTGGCGCAGATCAAGGTCGGGCGTCACTTCGTTGCACAAGCTGCTGTACGTGGTGGGCGGCTACGACGGCGTCACGGACCTGCCCACGGCCGAGTTCTACAACCCGCTGACGAACCAGTGGAAGAACATCACCCCGATGGGAACGAAGCGCTCCTGCATGGGAATCTGCGCATTCGACGGGCTGATCTACGTGTGCGGAGGGTATGACGGCGCCTCCTGCCTGAGCAGCATGGAGCGCTACGACCCGTTGACGGGGATCTGGAGCTCGTGCCCGGCGATGAACACCAGGAGGAGATACTGCCGCCTGGCCGTCCTGGAGAACTGCATCTACTCGCTTGGAGGCTTCGATTCCAGCAACTACCAGTCGAGCGTGGAGCGATTCGACCCCAGAGTCGGCCGGTGGATGTCTGTCCCAAGCATGCTGTCCCGAAGGAGCAGCAGTGGCGTGGCCGCCTTCGATGGGCACGTCTACTGCATCGGTGGCAACGACGGCACTGTGTGCTTGTCCAGTGGGGAGCGCCTCAACTTGAGGCGGAACGCCTGGGAGCCTATCGCTGGAATGCACGCAAGAAGGTAAATCCAATCCGACTGTCCTCGACAACCATCTAATGTTTGTATTTGCAGATCGACGCATGAAATTGTTGACGTTGATGGGTACATTTATGCCTTAGGAGGCAACGATGGCTCCTCGTCGCTGAACGCCGTCGAGAAATACGATGTTCGACTGAACAAATGGACGATTGTCAATTCGATGTTGGTGCGTCGCAGCTCAATCGGAGCAACCGTCCTGGATTGCTACAATCTGGAGCGGGGTCTCGTGCAGACTACGAACTTATGACCCGCCATTGCGGAAATCTTTCCCACAGCTGCAAATGCGAACGCCTCGTCGACCAGTGGCAACAGTAGCGGTGGTAGTAATAGTTTTAATTTAAGCACCTCAGCTCCCTCGGGTCCTTCATCAAAACCGTCAACAGCTTAATACTGAAAAATCGTGTAGGAAGTGATGCCAGGTGACATGTCGGATTTGTGTGAAATGTCATAAATGTGGGGAAATGTCAAATGAAAGGTGGTTAGTTGATGTCATCTGGCACGCAAATGTTTCTTGGGTGACAGTTGACAGACATTTGACATGCAACAACTTGATGAAAACGTGTCGATTTTGACACCTGTCATCTGTTTAAATGGAACAAAGAAGATAAGATGTCACTTATGACTATTGCGACATTCGTTTCAATTCAACAAACTCGAATAATTTTCTGACAGATGAGTGTACATGACAGAGATTAGCGTGTGCCTAAGCTTCAACTTTAACGGTACTCTCAAATGTGTTGCATGGCCAGAATCATACATATTGGAGAAGTATGTTTTGTTCAAATCCGTTTGTCATATCTTTTTGACATATCTGTCAGTTTTGTGGAGCTTTTTAAGTAAGGACACAGGATAATTTTGACAAGATCATGTTTTAATTGCCAAACATTACACTTTGAAGCAGATTTACAGTGAATCTTGACATCTTTGACGTTTTCTCGAAAAGGTAGTAGATCATGATCAGACTGTCATCTACACTTTGTTGTCTTTACACCATGGAGCACATAGGTTACCAGTGAACATGACAATTAGAAAATACAATTAGCAGCTGATATGTATCAAATAGTTCAATAGCGGCCAAACAAATACTTGATATGAAACTTTGACAGTTGAATACTGCGTACGTCAAATTGACGAAACTTTGACAGTTGAATACTGGGTACGTCAATTGCGTGTAAATTTTATCTGAAGGCAACTACCACCAAGTTGAATACACTTTCAGAGTTTTGATGTGTCAACTGAGTTAATTTTTGACAAGTTTCAAGAAAATGTAAATACGACTTCTGTCAAAAATTAGCCATAGGGTATATTTTTTAACAATTTCTGAGCAGAGATAAGAAAGAAAAGAGCAATCCAGATTCTACCTCTCTTTCCCAATCAGATGAAATACTGACCGCGTTTTTTTATATACGATGATTTGCCTCGTGCTTGTGAACACAAATGAAAAGGGAATCTTGTAAAACCTTGTAACACTCTTATTTGTAACGGCTCTATGCCGTCAATGTCGAGAGTAAAAGTGGCCGAAGTTGGATATCTCTTTAGAAGTTGAATTCTCTGTCGTAAGGTCTATACTCACCTCACTTTTTTTCAATAATATGCTTATGTAAATTTTTTTAACGCAATTGACAGATGGCCTTTGTCTTAGCTTAAGAGTTATTGCAATTGGATGCCATTAGCCTTAGTTTTACAGTTGACATAAGATAGTTTGATCTTGAATCAACACGCATCATGTTGATGATTGTCTAATGGCAGATTGAAAAGCGTCATGAACTCATACTCATACTCATACGGTCGCCTTGTCGACATTTCCCGCATGTGACAACTGACAACTGACACTTCACTCAACAAGCCTGCCATCAAATCCTACATAGATCCTACATTCCATAACTGAAATGATTTTTAGTGGATGTTCTAGTCAAATCAAATGAAACTAATTAAAAGGAGACTAGTCTATCCTTTGACCCTGATTCAGAATGATGGAGGATTTCGAAATAAAAGTATTTACACATTTTAGCATAGAAACAAAAAAAAAACAAACAATATACGGTATTCTTTATTGCTGGGACGCATGTGCAAAACATCAACGAATTTTTGAACATTCATACGTGTTTGTTTGTGTAGACATTCTCGAATTGTATTTTAATCGTTTCACATATAAGATTAATCAAACTGAAGCCACACAAAGTGTCTCATTGTCTATCTAAAAAAAAAAATGCCTTGTCTAAGGAGTTTACAAGAAGCGTGAAAAAACACGCATTTTTTTATAATATCTAAACTAAAATAGCACTCAAGCAGAGAAAGAAACAATGTCATTGCTTCGAAAGATATGTATAACAAGAGAAACAAACAAGAGTATTCTAAGAGTTTATTGAAATTACAAAACAAACACTACCGTCACTGCCAAACTGGAAGCATTTGAAACAAACAGTTGTGGTTGAACAAATTGGACCACCATTGTTTTGTGTTTTACAAAAAAAAAGAAAAGACAAATTTTCTACATCTAATCTAGCAAGCAGTTGCGCAACTGTTTTTGTCATACGATACGCAAAAAGTGGACGATTAATTCTAAGCACCTCCGTCGCAAGACAAACCAACATAATTCATAAATAATCCAAGAAACCGATCAAGTTTTATGCAAATATTTACTTTATCTAACGGTATTGCACACATTTAAAGGCAATATTGAGTTTATCTAGAATGTAAGCTAAGCGAATATTATTAATCAGAACTAAGCATTTGATTAACACATGAATATCTATAAACAAAGAACAAGAACACTTGGCAAATTATATTATACATAAACAATAACATTTCTACATTGTACTACTGTAACTGATTGAATTTCATTTAAGTGTCTTTTTGTATGTTTGACTTTATGTTGTGGGCCTCTTTTGTATTTCATTGCTCTGACCAGCATTCTGCCCGGCGTGCCGGGGTGTGGGAAGAGTAAGGTAAATGAAAGTATTTTTATTGTGAAATGAACTTCGCAAAAAACAAAACAAACTAAATAATTATATTATATTGAGTGAAATAAATGAGATAACGTATTGTACGGGACGTGTTTTCTTTTCGTTTCGTCCAGAAGCACGTTCAGGCACAGACAAATGATACAAATTACATTGTTTGTCTGGGGTTCAAGGTTGATGTGGTTATTGAACTGTTGAAGCTGTTATAGTGGATGACTCAACGTGATTTTAGGTAAACTGGACTTTGTTAAGGTACAGGGTATTCCATATTCACGCATTCTGGAATTAGGAACAGCTTGTATGTGAATAAAATCGTTTGACTTGTCTGCTCAAGTGAGCTGAAGTGTTCTAGTTGAGGTTCAGTGGCTGGCTTCACAGGGCGGTCCGATTTATACCAGTATCAGAAATGAAGTATTACAGAGATGGCCGACTTCTACCTTTCTTTCCCCTTAAGATTTTTGACAACTGTTTTTTATAACGTGTTCATAAACCAAATTGACCAATAAGAGGACGGCATTTACGTTATTTCGTGAATAACTGTCAAAAATTCATGAATATCCGTCAAAAAGGCACTCAAATTCATCGGTGGACTAGGGGGCCATCAGCTGTGAAGTCGGTCGGATACTTCATTTCTCTACCAGTATAGAGCTGTTGTGCTATCCCTCGAATCAGGTAAGTTCTGCGCTAAAAACCAATATAAGGTTAAAATAAGTGGATTCCATTGTTTTGCTTCCCCAGGCTGTAAGCTAGCAAATTAACCTTTCATCGTGCAGAAATCGGTGTGGGAGCAGGGAAGGCTAGTAGCATTTGTTGCTTGCTCCTCGTTTATGAAACATCTGCAGAAGTTGTAACCGATACCTTTCTTAAACGGAGGTGTACCAACGGTTTCCTGCGTTGGATCATTTTAAATTTATATCAGGTGGGAAAAGAAATCTTCAGCGCAGACCGTAGATAGTCCATTAATGGCAATAGAAAAGAATACGAGACCATAACCCCACTTCGTGACCGCAGCCTCCTAATATTCGCAAGATCCCAGGGGATAGCGGAATTCTTCCTCCGAGCAAAAGATCTTGCTGGTATTTGTCCAATCACGGTAAAACTGCACGACTCAACCAATTCAAAAGTATTGGTAACGCTCCTTGTCTAATAAACGTTTCAGAAACAGAAATCACCACCGAAATTAAACATCAAGGTGTCACAAACATCTACAAATTTTTGAAGACAGGTGAAGATGGAAAACAAAAAAAGCCTTCAGGATTAATGCTCTTCACTTTCGATCTCTATCAAATTCCCAAGAAATACGTTTATTCTCAGCGCATTTCCACAGTTGTATTAAATTTACATTGCGGTTAGTGTGGGGTTGTGAGTCTGTTCGTCGCCTTCTAAGGCAGCTTTCACTTCTTCTTCTTCTTATGGTGGCGGTACAGTCCAGGGTGGACCTGAGCCTCAACCAACAAGTCTTTCCAGCTGTCACTATCTTTAGCCAGCGCCATCGATATCGTGGGCGTCCTCTATCGCGTTGTTCAACTGGTTCGGAATCGAAGACTCTTCGGGATCGAGCAGTTTTGTCCATGCGCGCCATTTTAGGCGTTCAATCCGTTGACGCCTGGCTGCACAGCCCTTACAGTTCATGAATGAATCTTCTTCTCCAAGAAACATCAACGCAAACAGGACCAAAGATTGAACGCAGAAAATTTGGCTGTTGCCATTGTCCAGGGCACAGAACAGGACATGGATGACCTTGGTCTTATATAGTGTCAGCTTTGGTACTTCGAGAGAGGGCTCTACTACTCAAAGTCCTCTCCTACGTCGAAGTTAAAGTTGCCTATGGTGACGTACTGGCCAAGTCGTCGATCATCATTCGTTAGGATTCTGGCAACGCCTTTTTCGTCAACTATATCATTTCCTCTTGTCAAATCGTTTCTGTCATTCCTTTCTTGTTTACCTGTGGCGTATTGTACACGAATAAGCATTAATAAATATCCAAATAATAAAAGGAATCGTGTATTATTTCTAACATTGTCCGTACTTTCTCGATGGCAGCATGTAATTAGTTTTGCCCTCGTTCACCGTTAAACCCATTTTAACCGCCTCCGTTTCAATGCCAGAAAACGTTTAATTGACGGCTCGCTGTCTTCGACCAATCACGTCAATGTCATCCGCGTATGCTAGCAGTTGTACGGACTTCTGGATGATCGTGCCTCGTGTCAGCGTGTGAGTTCTGCACGATCTTCTCAAGAATATTGTTGAAAAAGTCACATGACAGCGCGTCGCCTAGTCTAAGACCTTCTTGACATTGAAGGTCACGGTGAGTTCGTTTCCGACCTTGATGGAGCAGCGAGAATTCTGCATCGTCTTCAAAACTAAGCATGGCGTTGTATAGCTCGTCAATATGCACGCTGTCACATGCGGCCTTGAACGAATAGGTGGTGGGTGTCGACCTGCCTCTCTTGGGTTCTCTCCAGGATCTGCTGTAATGTGAAATTTGGTCGATGGTGGACTTCCCCGACCTGAAACCGCACTTATAAGGACCTATCAGGTTATTGAGGAATGGTTTCAGACGTTCACACAAAACGGCGGAGCAGGTTTTACAAGCGATGTTAAGGAGTCTTATCCCTCGCTAGTTGGCTCAGCTAAAAGGGGTCTGCTTTCTTCTCAGTCAGAGATTGTAAAAAGCTGACTCTAGCAAAGCAAGGAGCAACCTTGGTGTTGTCGTGCCGGGCAATATTAATAAAAGAATGTTGGAAACGCGCGATCAACAAGGAACACCAAAAAAGATGGTCGACTGAGAAAGAGTGTGTGCAGTAAGAGAGTAGGTGTACGGGTGCCCTTAGGTTAGGTTATTGTGTCCTTAATTGGTAATGTTCCACTACTACCATGAGATATTCTTTTCTTCTTTTTTCACTAAAACCACCCTGCTTTGTAAGCTTCAGGAGGCTTTTCAATTCTACGCCGCACAGGTCTTCCAGCTCTGCAAAGAAGTGTTTACTCAAGTAAGTATTTCCTTGCTGGGGCTGAGCCTCCTCTCATTCATATTCAATCGCCTATAGCACAATGTCCGGTAATGACTCCAATTAGCTTCCGCACTTCTCTGCGACTAGAGCTGATCAATGACGTTGATATCTTCTTATTCAGCGTCGTCCTTGCTATTGTTCCAAGATCCAGACTGAGCCATCTAGTTTTTACTCTTTTCAGTCTCCTTCGTACGGAACTAAACGGTGTGAGCGCATAAGGGATTCCCCGGATTCTCTAAGCTCAGATCGGTTCGTCGCAAGACTGTCCGCTTTTTCGTTTTCTAGAATGCCAGCATGGCCTGGTACCCAACATAGAGTCACGGTGTTCACCAAGGATAATGTATACAGTAAAATGTCGTAATCCTGGGGTGAGAAGCTTTAAAAGGTCAGTGGTGGTAAGCATCATGTGATTTCTTTAACATCATCCTTTTAGAGGATCGTGCAAGATTCACACGCCA
This sequence comes from Eristalis intricaria, assembly GCA_964034865.1. Lineage (NCBI taxonomy): Eukaryota > Metazoa > Arthropoda > Insecta > Diptera > Syrphidae > Eristalis > Eristalis intricaria. The sequence goes on from OZ035877.1 coordinate 75,364,171, forward strand.
ACACTAGAGGCACGATCATCCAAAATTCCGTACAACTGTTAGCATACGCGGATGACATTGACGTGATTGGCAGAACACATCGAGCCGTCAATGACTCGCTTGCTGGCATTGAGACGGAAGCGGTTAAAATGGGTCTAGCGGTGAATGAGGGCAAAACGAAGTATATGCTGTCATCAAGAAAGGACACAAAACATCGACGTCTTGGACAGAGCGTCACGATGGGCAGCTATAACTTCGAGGAAGTCAAGGACTTCGTCTACCTTCGTACGATCAACATCAGTACCGAGATCAAACACAGAGTATTAATTGCTCAAGAGGCAATTGAGTAGTGGAGCCATCTCTCGAAGGACAAAGCTGACTTTATACAAGACCTTGACTCTCCCCGTCCTGCTGTACGGCGCGGAGGCATGGACAATCTCAAAAGCGGATGAGGAAGTCCTTGGCCTCTTCGAGAAAAAAGTTCTGCGTGCGATCTTTGGTCCTGTTTGCGCTGACGGTTTCTGGAGGAGAAGATTCAACCACGAACTGTACGGGCTGTACAGCGACATCAGTCTAGTCAGGCGTCTTCGGAACCAACGCCTAAGATGGCTAGGCCATGTAGAGCGTATGGACAACTCAGCTCCGGCGTGAAGAGTATTCGACTCCGAACCCGTGGGACAAGTTAACAGAGGACGCCCGCGTTTAAGGTGGCGCACGCAGGTGGAGAAGGCCCTCAACCAACTTGGCGTGCGACACTGGAGACAGCTTTCCAGAGACCGTATCAGCTGGAGAGGCTGGTTGGTTAAGGCCCAGGTCCACTCCGGACTGTAGCCCCAAATAAAGAAGAAGAAGAAGGTGGTCAGCATCTTAAAAGAGCCTCATAAGGATGAAACCTCTAGACTATTTCGGGGAAGAAAGTAAGCATTTCTTCTTCCTTGTGTGGTCTCTTAATTTCGGGTGGACCTCTGGGCTTCCTATACAGCTTTGATCTGATAGTGGGAGTAAACGATAATCCACGCCCGAACCAAGTTGCCCATACACTCTACCCGTCCCAGCCACCTTAGACGTTCGACGATGCCTGGTTAGATTCGTCGTTATGTTCATCTTCTTCTTCATTTTCTTGCTACAGTCCGGGTGGACGTGGGCCTCAGATAATAAGACTCTGCAGCTGGCACGATTTGTAGTCAGCTGACTGTAATTTCCCACGCCAAGTTGACTGAGGCCCTTCTCCACCTGGGTGCGGCAACGGTTTCGTGGCCGAACTCTAATGCGTTGTCCCACTAGTACGGACTTGAAGACTATTCGAGCTGGAGCAGTGCGCCTTACATGGTCCTGCCACCTTTGGCTTTTTTTTCCGCAGACCCCTCGCTCGTGTCGTTGTACAGACTGTACAGTGGTTAAACGTATAGATAACTTGTATCTCCGAGAGAGTAAAGGTTTCTTCATCCGTTCAATCGATTATATCAAGCTCTTATAGCCGCGTTGTCATATACTTAAAAGCCGAACATCTGGATTACGTAAACCGCACCTTTCGAATTAGTGTGCCCATTTTTCAAAACCCTTCATACATGCCTCAAACCTCTTCCGGTTCTATTGACCCAAGAGTTTATTGGCTTGCTTCATGCCAAGGGCGTTATTCTAGGCTTCTTTCTAGTTCCCTGATTTCTTCTCCGAGAAAATGGTCTTCTACAGCGAAGAATGGTTCAGGGACTGTGAAAGGTTTCGATGCTTCTTACCCAGTTAGGGATTCAGCCATTTCATTGCACTCTATTCCTATATGGCCAGGTATCTAGCAGAGTTTTACTATATTTCTCCTGCCCAGCTCTTAAAGCTTCTTTAAGCATTCCCAGAAAAGCTGCTGCTCTTGCCCATGGGTTTAAAATACTTTGTCCGGGGTCCACATGACCTTGATGAATTGTTCATAGTCATCCTGCACAACCTGACCAGTGTGACAGAAATATCAAAAATATGCATGCGGCCATATCCTCGTAAGACCTGAACATGAACGAAATGAAATAATAGTGTTCTGGATAGTTTTTTATAGTTATTAGGGTTAAATTAAGCACACACTTTTAAAGAAAGTATTAAAAAATATGGTGCACATATGTGTAACTTGGGTTTTAACATGGTACACTTTTTTTACAATTGTGATAACTCTCAAAACAATTAGTTTTTAAAATGCATAGATATACATTGCATTTCACACACATGCTGCGGCAGCGTGACGAGCACATCGGATGTCGACATTTAGAGGCGAACTTGTTGACAGATGACCCACATTGTCAAGCCTTATTTCAGGTTGAGGTTGTGGCACCACTGATCGGTGTTTTTTTTTTGCAAGAGGTTAGTTTGTGCATCGTAGCCCATTGTCTCCAGGATCCGAGTTGGAACTTACCGAGGGTTTTTTCAACAATGCCCGCCCCCAGTCCATGATTTTTCATTACATCTTGAGGTAGTGTACCCTTACCAACGTAGATCTCAAAATCCAGTACCAGCCCGTCTCGGGCAGCTAACACGAATTTTTTTTAGTCCAACTGGATTGGGTTTGGCTGGAACATATTGGCGGTACTCACATCTACCAGAAAATGGGATAATTTGTTCGATCGTGGCAAGCTCTGGCATTTTTTCAAAATGGGGTTTAACAACGGCCTTATTTTCCACAGTTTGTCATCAGTATTTGGGTAATGTATGTCCACGAAGTGGAGACAATTACGAAGTTCGAAGAATCTATCTCGACTAATTGTATCTCTAATAACTGGTACTCAAAGATCCCTATTCCAATAGAGTTTCGCTTGTGAATATTTGAGGGTCAATCATCAATTGCACACCGGCAAAATGAATCATTTTAATAGCATTGGTATCTATTGATTTCAACTCACGTGTTTTTGCTGAATATATGTTGCTCTGTTCGGCTACAAGTCTCCAAAAATCGAACCCCAAATATTCAAAAAATGAGTATAACAGATTCATGCCTGAACTGCCATGAGAAATAAGCACGTCATCTGCAATATCGGGTTCACGTCTTAAGAAAAAAAAATATATATATATAAAGAAAACACTCAGATCAATTTTTTAATCAGAACTTTATTTTACACAACCGATTTCGAAGACGATAGGACAGCCACTGAACTAATATTCGCCACATGCGTGGCGTTTACAATTTTTTAAGAGAGTTCTACTACCGGCAGCTCTTCTACTGTATACACACAATACATTCGTGTTTTATTTTTCTTTGTCTCTAATTTTGTATACTCTTACAATTCGTCCATCCTGACCTACAATCGTCCCGATTGTGCCCATATTGGGGCTTATTGCTTATAAACAACTTTAAATTCGCAGCCCCCCATATCCCATTGTAAGGTATTTGACTTATTTGAAGCCCTTCTACATCTTTAATCATATACCTATCATTGGGGAAAACCCGTACTATCTCATACGGTCCTTTAAATTTTGGGAGGATCTTTTTGCATACGCCTGCCTGACATACGAAATTCTTAACCATCACATAATCTCCTACTATGTATTCCTTCTTAACCCCAAAAAGTAGTTGAATAGCACTTGTCCCTATGCCCTTATGGAGTGTGTTATTCATTCCAAACTCAATTTTGGGCAAAGTTTTGTCTAAGGTGAACATTAAACCCCCACTTGACATCTTAAACTCCTATTTATACGTTCAACTTGTCCATTAGCTTGAGGAGATCCAGTAGCAATTTTAACATGTTGTATATTATATTCTTATAGAAATTGTTCAAAAATGTTCGCAGTGAATGCACTTCCTCTGTCCGACTCTAACACTCTAGGCCTACTGTAAACGCAGAAATAGGCCCGCAGATAGGTAATACTTCATTTGCATTAGTGGTACGAACTGCATGCATTTTTTATCGAATTTAAAAGTTCGCGAGCGCCACTTCATGTATATATGTGTACCCACGGTCTGAAGAGGATATCAAAGATAACCTATAACACATTATCCATTATCTCTGGAGGATATGCGTCTCTGAAATCGAATGGAATGCGCGATGGGTCCTTCCTGTGCAGTGTGATGAGGCGGCCACAGATTCCCACAATCATTTTGAAGCTAGTCCATAGACAAATCTATCAAAGCTTTCACTCGAAAACACTTTCACTCCGATGAATGAAACAACTTTTCAATTCGTTTGTACTTGTAGCAACCAGAAATTTGATTCCCGGCGAGGTTTGAAAGCACCATACATACTTTATTCAACTTAAGTAAATCTAATTTAATCAGAAACTAATAATGCACGTAAAAAACCAGAGGCAGTCATCGAGCAGCATGCGGACGCTTATACCAGTTGATCAGCAGTCTTCAAGGCGATTTTTCCAATGTCCCTCGGTTTGGGATCACTTCCCTGTGGGTCCATCGACGACAATCCAAACCATTCCATTCCACCTGCAAAACCAAACAGCATAATTCACTGAACTCAGTCTAACAGTTGAACGTTGTCAGTTTTTCATCGAGCAGTGAAATGGAATGGCATACGAAAACAAAGCGCTAGAAGTCAACTCAAAGAAAAATGCCTTCTCATTCAATTTTATCGCCGTTTTATTAAAATGTTTCTTTTTACGTTTTTCACTGAACTGAAGCCAAATGCATGAGGAACGTGGAAGGGAAGCTCTGTCAACTCTCGAGCTATACGCAAAACCGCGATATAAGAAAAAATGCAAAGCCATCGGCAGCAAGAGGGTTGAACGGAGCCCAATCCCACGTCCATCGAGCACGTGCAAGTTGCTCATCTTTTTACATGGTAAAAACTAAAATCTAGAACAACATAGGATAATGCAGTCCACGCACAATTCGTGAAAAACCAACAAATTTCAACTAAAACTACGAAAATGCAAATGAAAGAACGGCCGAAACAATATAAAAAAAATAATAATTGTGTTTAAGGAAAGCGATATCCTTGGTTTTTCTTATGATCTAAAGGTTAACAAAACATCCGCCGAATTCGGTTAAAGCTTTCCAGGCGACAGAGGTAACAATGAACTTTACTTTTAATCCATTACGCTGTCTAGATATCGAGAGAAAAACACACAAGAAAACAAGAAGAGAAGATTATCGGTTTAAAGACTCTGAACTGAATAGCACTGAGATGTGGGGGGAGAATGGAAATTTATTCGGTCGCGGGTGGAAAGCTTTAGAGGATTACTGGTTTCGTGTTTATAAAAATCTATTTACTTTTGTAAACTTTTTCAGTCATATCATCGAAGGTTGGGTCCTGGATGTTCAACATAAGGCTGTTGGCTGAGAGGTAGACCTTGTTCTGTGAGTTGGCAATCTGTCGGGGGAGGGAAAGAACATTGAGTGTGTACACTTAGATGGCGAGCTGTTATAACTTACGGTTCGTGCTATGCTCTGGGCGGCACGGATTTTCCTCAGTTTCAGGTAGGCTGGGTTCTGCTTGACGGCCAGACCCAACATCTTTGCTGCCTCGGCTTCACCCTCAGCTTGGACAATCTTCTGCTGTTTCTCCTGCTTGGCACGTTCGACGAAGAACACTGCCCGCTGGGCCTCCTGCTGGGCGACCTGTTTGGCTTCGACGGCAGCTGTGTACTCCTTGCCGAAACTCAACTCTGTCAAAGAGACATCATCGAGGATGATGTTGAAGTCACGAGCACGTTCTACGAGCTCCTTGCGAATCAAGAGAGAGACCTAGGAAAGGACACATGAGTTGAGTCGAGTTTCATGTGTAAGGGGGTACTACTAACCTGAGCACGCTGTGTAATCAATTGAGAAGCATTGAACTTAGCCACGACGCTCTTCAGAACCTCGTTACAAATGGAAGGCAAAACTTTCTCGTCGTAGTCGGAGCCCAACTGACGGTGCATCACTGGCAGGCGCAGTGAATCTGGACGCGACAGCACACGCAATGAGATGTTGATCATTTGCAAGTCCTTTGATCCCGTTGGTGATGAGATCTTCCTTGGTCTCGAGCGAATGTCGTAAATGATTGGATACTGGAACCATGGAAGTCTGAAATGCAATCCTTCGGAGTAGATGTCTTCCTGGATACCACCCAAGCGGCTGAAAATGATCGCACGGTGACCACCATCGACTGGAAGAGAACACAGAGCGTGTATAGAAGTTAAATATTTTTTCCACGGGCTCCATGGGGCCCAAAGTTATGCAACCACCCGGTGCGGATTTAACTGATTGCACATGTCAATGGCATCGCTTATTGAATTACCACACAGGCATCAATCAATGGTAGAACATCAATTGCAATTAAATTATCATTGCATCAGAAAAAGTTTTTATTTCATGATTCAATCAGTGATTCCATCATGTAGTTACCGAATTTAGGTTATGTTACGCCTTATCGTTTCGTGTGAAACTTACCTGTGTAAAGTGATTGGGAAACGCCATAGACGGCAGCACCAATTGCAGCGATCACCTTTAGGCCTGTGGTCAGTCCGGGAGGACCTCCCTTACCCAACTTTCCAGCTAAATCGTTCAATTTACTTTGTGCCATCGGTGCGGTGTGATGTTTTCTTCACAAATTAACTGATTGGAAAGATAGTTGTCAAAATTCAAAGGCTATTAGGCGAGAATGACGGGTTGACTTACAAGTAATGAATAAATGCGGGTTTAAATAAACGATAAAACGTTTTATTTTATCGCGTAAGAAATGAAATATTAAAGAAACGACGTGCCGCACGAGACTTTAACCTTTTTTCTGATTGGGAGAAAATTTAATGACAGCCATCGAGGTGCGCTGACAAGTGTGGATACGGTGATGGTCTTCTTGGTGATTTGACGACATCTGGTTGTGAGATTTGTTGTTGGATTTCGAATATGAACACGTTGGGATTTTGAAAAAAAGGAAAAGTCTTCGAAAAGGGCTTTGAGGTTGCCCACAGAAATGAAGCGAACGTTTGCGAATGGGGTTCAAGTTCAGCACATCCCATTTCCTAATGTGTGGGTTACATGTAAACTGGATAGAAAATGGCTGGAATTCGAGAGTCCAAGGTCCATGTGAAAGAGAGCGAGTCCAAGGAGTTGTTTACCACTTCAGCATAAGGCATTATAAGTGATTCAACAAAACTTCGACGTGTCTCAAGAGGAGTAAAGCCTAGTAGTAGTCTTCGCCGACAGGCATGGACGCGACTAATCACAAAACTTGTGTTGTTATAGCGTGATAAGTTCCGACTAATGACAAAACCAAGCCGGTTACAGATTCTACCAACCAAAGTTTTTTCCCAGAAACCCAAATATCAGGAATAAGTTAAAACTCGAAAGACATGTTAGCGATAGGACCCACTTAGCCTTAATAGAAGGCCATTTGTTGATGCTCATACATATATCGCGCAAAGGTCAACATTAGCCGTGTTTTTTTCATCGCTATCGACAGTGAAGTGAAGTAAGATGAAGCTTTGATTTTTATCTGTCAGTATATATGAACAAAACAATTTATATGTTCGAATCGCTGTCAAAATATATGAAGAAAATTCGAATTCGAATATTTATCGGCAGCCACTTTTCACTGCTGAGATTATAGGCAGTTATAGGCAGTAGGTTGTTGTATGTGCTTTACGTGCACAATCCTACTTCACTATTTATAGATTTGTGAAAAAAACACGGCTTTTAATGCAACAGGTTAGGATATTGACTCTGGAAAGATTGCGATAAATAGAGTTGATCCGCATAGAGCTGAGAGTTAACATGCTTAAACACCGATGGTAGGTCAGCAATGTACATATGGAATAGTAAAGGGCAAAAAATTGAACCCTGAGGAACGCCATGTGTAATAGCCTTCTGCCTAGAACTTGAGCTTTTAACAGTTACCTTCAGAAATGAGAGTTACAGAGATAGCCGACTTCACAGCAGATTGCCCCTTAGTCTATCGACGAATTTATGTGCTTTTTTGACAGATATTCATGAATTTTTTCGGTTATTCACGAAATAACGTAAATGCCGTTCTCTGGTTGGTCAATTTGGTTTATGAACACGTTATAAAAAACAGTTGTCAACAATCTTAAGGGGAAAGAGAATTAGAAGTCGAGCGTCTCTGTAATACTTCATCTCCGGTTACCTTTTGTGACCTGTCACTTAAAAAGCTTTATCTTAGTTTAATAGCAGAACAGCAGAAGCCAAGGTAATGGTGTAACTTAAAATGTCATGGTTGACTTTGTCAAATGCCTTGGGCAAATCAAGAAGACAAAGGATGGTTATCATACCTCTATCATATCCTTTTCTTTCCACTTTACCATAGCAGAAGGCCAGTTAGACTTTGGCCTTAACCCGGATTGACAAGAATTCCGCAGCGAGTTGGTGGAAAGTTGTTCTTGAATATGTTAGGCCAAACTCTCTCAAAGACTTTCCAAAGACATCGTAGGATACTGATCAGACGGTAGTCACTTGGAGAAAAAGGCAACAGGACTTTCTTTTGTACATTTCCACAAATGTGGAAAAGTTGATGTCATAATACAATGATTTATGGCGTGGGTAAGGTGCCTCAGCATGTTTGATAGTACTATTTTTATAAACCAAAGTAGTAATCCATACTCTCCAATTGCATTTGATTTTATACTTATAACGTGTCTAGCCACTTCATCCTTGGTAACTGCTCGAAAATCAGATTCAGTGGCTACAGTAGTATTGGCACTTGCATTAAAATCAAAACTTGCAGTTTCAGCTGATTCATTACCTAAGAAACTGTTATTTAATTCATCAGGATCTATCATGCATCTATCATGCACACAACGACCTGACGGAGATTTCTCCAGAGAACTTTTGAAGGCAATGATGTCTTATTCTAAGTTTAGATGAATGAAAACTGCATTTAGACAAGCGAACATTAGTAGTCGCAGCATTTCGATCATTCGAGATGAGCACATTCGAATGGTTATTCGAGCGATAATCGATTGGTACATGTCGATTATTAAAATCATTCGAATGACTACTAGCTCTCTTGAATGACTACTAAATTATTCGAATGAATACTAACAAACCCAATACAACTCGATTAATGCCTCACTTAAGAGCGAGAAAAATTGACAAATATTTCTCGTCGAGGAATACCAATCAGGAACGTACACTTAATTCTGGTTCATTCGAATAATTATGATCAGAGACATTTAACGAGTTCTCGTGTGTTATAATAATAATAATATAATATGAGTGGCGCGACAGTCCGAGGCGGACCTAGGCCCAGCTTCTCAGTAACCACTGCGTGTTGTGCGTGCTATTTGGTCTTTCACGAGTGGAAGGGACCTACAGTTTAATGCCGACTCCGAACGGCGAAGTTGAGAAGCTTTTTCTAGACAGGAAATACTCTTTGAGCATTGTCAGTGACTCCAAAGAGGTGGGACCGTGAATTATTAAAGGTGGTAAATTAGGGTATCGAATCTGGCATCCTCTGCATAGGAGTCGATTTTGTTTGATGTAATTTTATTTAATTTGCAATGTGTAACTTACTTGCTAGACAAAATTACTTAAATCTGTTCCTACTGACCCTATGCGGGTGCTCTAAGCTAATCTAATCTACTTTATAAATGTGCCTTTGTGCTTAATCTATGTTTTTATTTAGTCTTTATGACAATCTTTTATTACTTTTTTTATTTTCCAGGAAAACTTGTGAAAAAATTGGTTATACCTAACTACTTAAACTACCTTAACCTAACATAAAACTTAAGCCTATCTTAGCTATGTCCGTCACAGTACGGACACGTGCAGCAGGGCGTATATGTTGTGTATATCCCTACCATATATAATTTATACGCCGTGATACAGCTTTTTTTTTTGTTTGTTTTTTTTACATTTTTTTTTTTTTTTTTTTTTTTTAGATTTTATTTTTGTTTTATAATTTTTTTTTTAAAACCTACCTTAAAAACTATGTAAGCTGGCCACTATGGTCAACCATCTGATCCTGTGGAAAAGCTAGCGGTGGCGGAGGCTGGTTTTAGTGTAACCACCAGTAAAATTGCCGTTCTTTGGCAGACTCTTTCGAGAGCTAGTCAGTCCACCTCTTTCGAGTCACTGACAATGGTCAAAGAGTATTCCTGTCTAGAAAAAGCTTCTCAACTTCGCCCTTCGGAGTCGGCATTAAACTGTAGGACCCTTCCACTCGTGAAAGAACAATAGCACACAGAACAAGAGTGGTTGCTGAGCAGCTAGGCCCAGGTCCAGACTGTCGCGCCACGCATATTATTATTATTTAGCAGGTTTGAACAAAATAATCTGGTAAAGCTGTTGACATTTACAATACCAACTAGTCACATTTATTGATAAGTTTTCGTTTATCGTTTATTTTTTGACACTCGCAATAGGGGCCTAAGATTACCACGTCGTCCGCATGCGCAACTACTTTGAATCCCTTGCTTTCTAGGTCACCAAAGAAGAAATATAGAACACTCCTCACTACCTTTGTGAATGCCCGAGTCTCTGCCAATTGAGGCTTAGAACACTGGGAGAATGTCGCTGCCAGGAACTGCATAGACTCTTTAATCTATTGTTCAAGTTCATCAAGATTCCTGGATGGCTGGACTAGGCAGGTACAACTTCATCATGGGAACACGAGTATAAGCAGGACTATGAGGTTAACCGTTCCCCATGGGCATCACAATGGGCCCAGTACGACCCAATTGAGACGTGGCCTCCCCACGTTTACCCACTTACCTAAACTAACCTATGGGGAGATGCCATGAATAGTGCTCCCCCTTGGCCAAGGCCATGCAAGTGACTATAAAGTGCAAGTCAACCGGTCGTTACAATAACCCCATTCGCATCGCTTAAAAGGTTGTTCAACAACATCGCCCTCGCATCATCTTCAAGGGCAAACAAATCCCCAACAAACAGATAAAACAGTATAACATCATGTATATTTATAAAAGTATTGCAGATTAGAAAATAGTTAACTAGAAGACAATACATTGCTTACGGAAAATAAAGAGAACTATTCTTAAAACATATGTAATTGTAAATGGATAACACAAATGAACACGCACTCCTCCGCAGTCAGACGTCCGGCATGAAGCCCTCGTTGCGACCGTAGTTGGTATCCTTCAGGTAATGGATTGTAGGTTCGTTCAACAAGGACATCACCGTTGCCTTCAGATTCAACAGCGAAGCCAGTTTGTATTTCAACGCCACAGATTTCACAAAATCAATCAGCGCACAGAGATTCTCCTCCATTTGCCGGGTTGTGGCGTTATTTTGATTTGCAAACAATTGGAAACTGCAAGAGAATCGATAATCAACTTCTGGGGAAAATCTGTTTTTGTCTGTTCGACTCACCCTTTGACCACGTTGTCAATGATTGTGTCGGTAAGGGGCAACTGATTCTGATATTCCACAAGATACGGCTTTCGTTCGAGGATCACATACTGGAAGAGAATAGCCTCAGACCAGTTGATCTCCTGGGAGTAGGCTCGACTCAAGATCATCGCTTGGGGGACTCTGTGGAAGACACATGCAATTGCAGGGGAACTGGCCAGTGTCCGATTGATACATACCGCAATTCAGTGTGAACGAGTTCCCGGAAGTCTTCTCGCGACAGGACACCCAGCACAGAGACACAGCTTCCACTCGGGGTGCCCTTGTGCGACAAATCAATTTGCATAGCCACCAGCTCAGCCATGGACACGCTTTTCTGCGCCAGCAGCAGCTTGTTGTCCATCAAGTAGTTCTCAGTCGCATGTGTGTAGTACTCCAGAGCTTGTTGGAGCATGTTCGACACCTCCTGTGAGCATTTAAGTTTCGGAATGGACGTCGGGTTCGCTGAAGCAATCTTCTCCTGCGCCGGAGTGAGGTCACCTACTTGGGTGTGGGTGAGGACCTTAGCCAACATATTCTTCCCGTCCAGCTCCCACATTTCAGCCAGCTCCTTGTACATGGAGAAGTGCAAACCAGCCAACTTGAGGTACTCCTTATTGTTTGGACAGTACTCCCGAAGGTACGCCAGGATGGCTTGGCGCAGGCAGATGGTCTTGTCCTCCTCGAACTGCCCCAGGAGCGATTCGAAGTGTTCGTTCTGAATCAGCGAATCGAAGCAGTAGAACATCTCCCGGTACCTCGCGATTCCAATCAACATCCGAACGATCAGCGACCACGACTTGGCCGTTGTCAGAACCGTGTTCAGGGCCTTTGCGCGGTTGAGGACGTTTGCAATGCCCTCCATTGAGCATTCGTGCACAAAGCATTGGTGCGCCTTGATCAGGAGCTCCACGTAGATCAGGTTCTGTTTCTTGTGTGAGAGAACCTGCGTCGTCCCGGCCATCACATGCGGCAGTCCATACAGTCGAATTATCTCGGAGAGCTTCTCGAAGACCTTGGATGATTCGTACTGTTTTCCGTCTTGGAATTTCCTGTAAGTCTTCAGAGCGTCACAGTACTCCAGCAGGCTATTGCCAAGCATAGTCGTGTTGGGACAGAGCTCTAGGAACAGATGAAACTCCCGGTCGAGATTGAAGCCCCACAGAACGCTATTCTTGAAGTGATTGGCGCTCTTTGGCTGCTGTTCCACGCCGAAGATGTAGAAGCGAGGTCGGATGACGGCGGTGGATATTTCCAGGGCAAGGTGTTCAGCAATCTGGAAGATGAAAGGGGGTTAGACACGTTCGCAGTGAGAACAAATTCCACTCACTTCCATTGGCGTCATGTGTGTTGAGGTAAATATATCACTGACCACCATCAGCTTGTGCAAGCAGTCTTCGCTGGTGGCTTTTTTGAGCAGAACCGAGCTGTCCTTCGTTCGAAGGACGTCAATGTACTCCCGTTCAAGGTACATTGCCGCCCGGTACGTCATCACGATGCGCTTCCCCAGATTCACGCCGAACTTCAGCTTCGAGGCTATGCCCTGGATTGTGTTCAGTGTGTCCTGCTTCTCCTTTGGGGGGATCTCCTCGAACTCCAGCAACTCCATGGTCGAGCTGCTGTCCGACAAGTCTCCCAGCTTGAACGGCGAACCTTGACCTATGATGCATTGAAATGGAAGCAAACAACAATCACACGAGATGCCAACAATACCCACCACTGTTTCTCAACGTGCCCAAAGTCCGCTTGTTGAATTTGGCAAACGAACTCTTCTCAATGTCGGACAGAATCTGCCGTTCCTCCGGCGACATGTCGTGCATGGTGCTCAGTCCCTCGGCCAATGCCATGCAAAAGACGATGAAGTGCAGGTCGATTGGCCGATATTCGAACAAAGCCTGCAGTCGCAGCGCTTCCACGATGTCGCCCTCGTCCAGGAGGTTGTTCAGCAACATCGCCAGGCGGAGCTTCATCTTCTCGGACAGCTCCGTCTTCAGACTCGTTGTGAGATCCTCAATGCCAGCCAGCTCCTTCAACTCCATGAATGACTTGTACAGCACGCACCTTTCCTTCAGCATGATCTCCTCGTAGTACTCGGAGTAGTAGATCTCGAGCTTGTCCACATCCTCCTCGGGAATTTGCAAGTAACACAGGATCATTTCGTACTCGATCTGGTCCCGGTCGAAGGACTCGTTGGGGAAGAGGTGGTTCTTCTTGATCACATCGAGGGCCTTCTTGAGCAGCACGTACTTCATGCGGCAAGGCTGAGCAAGACGACCGGCAGAAAAGAGGAAGAAATTCACGAGGATCTCTGGTGGAAGACTGTGGTCACGAATTTCCTCTTCATATCGATGGAAATCCACGTTCCCCGAGTCCACGGATTCTACCTCAGAGATCCACTTCGCGTAGACGATATCACAGATGGGAAGATGCAACAGCGTTGACAGTTTGATGGCCTCGTCGTATCTCCTCGAGTCCAGGAGAAACGAGAGGATTTTCTCATACTCCGCGTTGTCCTTCTTGAGCAGGTTCAGGAAGTCGATTTCTATCGACAGAATGGGTCGAATTATGGTGAAGACCTCCTTCAGTAGGCAGAAGTCAACGATGCCGCTGATATCACTGATGCCCGAGTGGCAGATTACAGCAAGCAACTTCTCCTGGTGGAATCTCGAGCCGAAGTTCCCCGACAAGTGCAGCATGAGCAGCCGGATGCTCTGCAACATGAGCGGTTCCTTGCGGGGTTTCTCACAGAGAGGCAATTCGATTTCGTCGTTGCTCCAGGCGAGGAGATACATTCGCAGTTCGTTGAGCACGTCTTCTGTGAATCGGTGCAGATGCGTCTCGTAAAGGAATCTTGTAAAATGTGAGATTGGCGAGTCCTAGTCGGCGAGAGAGAAGAGGATGAATATCTTGGCAAGTTAGAAGGACGCACTTACCTTATAGAACACATCAAAGCTGTGGCTCAGCGTTTGGACGAACCCTTCGCAGACGCAGTGCTCAATCAGTGCCCAGGCCACCTCGTTGACGTCCTTCAAGATAATTTCCTGGGCTCTCGGCCAAAAGTCCGTATGCACAGCCAACCAGATCAGCCAGTTCCATTCGATGTTCATTGAGCAGACAGTCGCCGAGAGCAGCGACAGGATCGGCAAGCCGTACTTGATGGAGCTCTTCATGAGGTTGACGGACGTGGAATACGAATGATTGTCCTGAATTATTTCGAGGGCTTTGGCTGGCGCTGAGGGAAGCTTCTCCTCGGGAATACTGTTTGAACTGAGCAGGACAATCGCAAAGATGTCCAGGGTATCACTTTCGTGGAGGAATCTGATCTGATGCGAAGCCTTGAAGAGAGCATTAGCATCGTTTGAGCTCATCGAGGATGTCATGGTCTCTGCCGAAGTTGTGGAGGTCTGAAAAGAGATCAAGTTACAGTCGAGAACGCGTTCATTTGCGCGCGATCCTCACCATATTCTCGTACTTGGCTTGTCTAGTCTTTTGTCTCGATATGCTGGGGCGTCGCTTCACCTTCTCCGCGGTGGGTTCATAAGACAGAGCTCTGATCATGTGCTCCCCGACTTCTTTGCACGCAAACCGACGGCAAATTTTCTTCACCTGTTCCAGAGGAACATCGAAAAACTGCACCAGCACGAGAATTTTCCACCAATCATTCGCTTTGCAGTACTTGTCCATGATGGCTTCCGGCCAGACTTTGAATTGATTGCACTCAGCGATTCGCATCAGCGCCTGGTACTCGTTGAGAGGGAATCTCTCGAGATTCTCCGCCAAACGGGACTCGCAATTGATGATCAGGTCCCCGAATCCGAAGAACTGGTTCGCATTCTCCTTGTCGTCCACGATTCGCGACAGTTTCAGGAAGCTCCTCAGGTTCTGTGTGTCGAATCCGAGCATCTCACTGAAGGCAACGCAGTGAGCAACTAGGTCCGGATTTCCAGAGTTCTGCAGCGCCAATTCGGCCACCGTCTCAGTGGATGTGAACAATTGCGCCTTGGTGATCTGAGAGTAGCTCTTCAGGTGCTCCACGAAGAAGAAGTAAGCCGCGTAGCAGCTTCTCTGCTGTTTTAGGTAGTGCAGGAAGTTGAGTTGATACTTCCTGGCGTACTTCTCGCAGAGCATTGAGTTTGAGAAGGAGGGCACCTCCTCGTTGCCAGAATCTCGGCAGATCTCCTGGAAGTCAAGGTTCTTGAAGCGCTTCAAGAAGTCATAGGGCGATGGGACTGAGGGCGTGGACTCTAGACGTTTCACAAACGACGTGAGGTACGTGAGCTGATTGGAATGAAGGAATGCATTAAGGGATGACACGCTGTTGGATTCGTTTATGAGAAATTCTACAAATGAAAGCAAAGGGTCGACGAAATTTTCGTTTTTGCATTCGAGGTAGGTTCGCACTGCCTGAGAGATTTTCTGAAATCCTTGAAGACCCGTCACGTCCTCGGACTTAAGAGCAAGGATCAGGTCAAGAAACTCCTTGTCGTGCACAGCCGCTTCACGTATCTCCTCGATTTCCCGCGTTGCAACGAAGTCGCGAAGCAGAATGGGATAGAGAGCGGGATCCTTCATGATGTGCCGTCCAATTGGGAGCTTCTCTATGACTTCTTTGTTCGCTTTGAAACTCTCCGAGGAGCAGATTCTTCGCAGGGCCAGTTCAACGTCATATTTCTCATCGGCGAAGATATAGCCTTCACGGGCAAAGAGATTTCTGAGAGTATCTGGAGGATCTTTGAGGTTATTCACAGCATATTCGAACATTTCTGCCTCTACTGGCCAATTGGAGTATTCATTGTCTCCCTCACTGGCGGCAGAAAGATGATACCACCGGATAAGCTCCAAAAAGTTTTGCGACTCCACCAGACAATCCCAGAGATCCTGCTTCTTGATTCGGCCCAAAATATTCACGTCACGGTTGACTAAGTACAGCTTAGCCATCAGCTTCCTTCGCGTCGCCTCCGACAGTTGCAGGAAGTTCTCCAAGCTGATCTGCTTCATGCCCTCATTGTGAAATTCACGCAACAAATCGGCATTCTCCTGTATCTCCATGGTAACACAGTAATAAAAGTAAAGTTCCAAGATCTCCACTTCGAAGTCGATGGGATCTAGCTTCTTCAGATGGTCAACAATGACCTCCTTCACCTCCTCGTTCTGACACTCGAAACCGTATTGCAGAAAGGCACATTTAACATTGCGGTGCACATTCTTCAGAACATTCTCGGCTTTACACACTAGTTTCTCGCTTAGTAATCTCTCCACATATTCATCGACGACGTTATGAAAGAAATACTTGGATTCTTCGAGTGAGATCTGCTTCCTGTCGGCTAAATACTCAATACAGAGGTCAACATGCTCACCTTTAGTAGCGACCTCCTTAATAAGCGAGACGTCTGGTACACCCGTCCAGGATTTCAAGATTATCTTTCGCGTAAATGAGGCCATTTACAGGGCAGGGGCTTTAAAGATTAGAAACACAAAGAAATGTATTCACAAAATTCGAGGACAAATTATCTAATTGGATCGGAATCAACGTTACGCATCACGGTCCCTGCCACAACACCACCACCGCATCAGTCGCACTGTAAAACTGATTAAAATTCATTTATGCCTTGGTACAGCATTTGGGAATAATAATTGATAAGTGCTGATCATTAATAGCAATTCGTTTGG
The DNA here is from genome assembly GCA_964034865.1 of Eristalis intricaria. Lineage (NCBI taxonomy): Eukaryota > Metazoa > Arthropoda > Insecta > Diptera > Syrphidae > Eristalis > Eristalis intricaria. Next base: position 75,381,092 of record OZ035877.1, read on the forward strand.
TGATAAGTTTTTCATGCAATTTACACGAATGAAGAGGAGGAGAGTCAAACAAAAACAGCAACAGTGAAAGAAGTTTGATGTATTTTCGTTTTGATGTTGTCGTCGAATTGTCAGTTTGACAGTACGAAAAGTCAGAATCATATGATGGACAGTAGGGGGATGAATAAAGTGAACGCGTTGCATTTTATGTTATTTGAAGTGATTTTATTTTATGAAATTTTGAATTGAAATTTAAAAGTTAATCGACAACTGGAAGGAAGGGCGTTTAACAAAAGCAGCGGTTTTAGAAATGCGCTCTAGAAAGTTACTAATGCTAACAAAAATTACCTATCTTGTGTAGCAGAGCTTGTTTGTCACAGGATTATGCTTCGTTCTGAAAATTAACATTCAGAACTATGAACCCAGGAAAATTCTTATGAGACCAGACAGTTTGTCAGTCCACGAGAAGAACAATTCTACGTCCATGTCTACAAAATCAATAAATTAGAGCAATGGAATACAAAGACGGTGACTTGGATTCAAATGTAGTCTTAAATCCACCACCCTAACGGGACAAATCAAGCACCTGAACAGGCTATCCATGACTACCTTAGAATGCCAACATTTTGTGCATAAGCCAGGGCCTGCATATACAGCAAAGTTGTTGATTGCTCCCAACCTGGGGACATCACAAGTTCACAGCGACAACCACGAGGAGCGCTAGGTATGCGTCTAACTTCCTAGACAAAATGGTGTTTATACATCCCCTCCAGTCTGCCAATCAGTGCAAGATTCTATGAAATCCGTCAAGATTGACAACGTCTTGGGGCATGAGATAAGTCAATAAACTCCTTCTCTTTTCTCGATTTCTAGCGCTGCAACGAAGACACACGGCAGAATACAGAGAATACAGTACGGGATCTTTCATAAAGTGGCTTCTAATGGGAAGGCATGATGAGAGGAAGGCAATGTCCCTTGGAGGTCTGAGCTCACGTTGCTGACGGTCTTAGGCGCGTTGTTTCCGGTTATCAAGATGAAGCTGTCTTCCGTTCGCGATGTACTGTCTTCATAACGGAGATTCGGTCTTCGTCTATATCTCGAACTATGAGGCTCGGCTTCGAAGACCCTCTTGGTGTTTATGCGTTCGATGCAGTCAAGGTAGTGTCTTCAACGGATTTTTTTTCCAGAATTCATCCGCATCTTGATACATCTCGTAGATTTCACACTTGTGTCTCCCCCAACTCTCACCTTCTTCGTCATATATCCGATTTGTTTTCGGCTCCATATATATTCAAAGAAACTATAGAGTTACATTCCTGCTCACGCGGCCTATACGATCTTGTCTTCTTCTTTTTCTTCTGGTGGCGCTACAGTCTGGAGTGGACCTGGGCCTCAACCAGTAAGCTCAGACCCCCCTCTCTCGTCTATTGCCGCCAACGACGTCCCACGGGGGTTGGTTACCCCATCTTCGATTGAAGGTGCTCGGCTCCCAGATTTCACCACGTGGAGGTGAGAGTAGGAGTTCGCTGATAGAGGCTAAGTGCAGACGCTTGTGCCTGCATGAGACGCCATATCAACGCTTGAAGTATCAGAATCATACAATGTATTAGATTCATGTTCTGTGAAATAGGCCCCAGATGGAGCATTTACTCCAACGAAATTTTGGCTTCAAGATTATGACGAAGAAGAATTGCCAATTCTGCAAAGTCATTGCTGTGTACATTGTATCATCGACAAATTAAACATAAAAACATTTCATTTCACTTACCCTGCGATGGATATTTCATGCGACGAACTGGTTGTTGCTCAAACCACACAATTTTCCGTTAATTCGAACCAGAAATGAAGTATTACAGATATAGCCGACTTCACAGCTGATTGCCCCCCAGGTCCATCGACAAATTTGAGTGCCTTTTTGACAGATATTCATGAATTTTTGACGGTTATTCACGAAATAACGTAAATGCCGTCCTCTGATTGGTCAATTTGTTTTGTGAACACGTTATAGAAAATCTTAAGGGGAAAGAGAGGTAGAAGTCGGCCATCTCTGTAATACTTCAGACAGTTCTGAAACTGCCTACTATTTGCACGATTGACGACACGCCTGGACTATTCGATTGTAGTGTTACACGAAGCAAACTTTTGATGACGTCGTTTAATACAATCGTTTGAACACGATCGTCTTAAAAGTTACGCGATGAGAGCCCTGGTTCTGTTTGCAGGGAAGGGTGGTGGAAAAGGCTTGACCGTGAACTGAGTGAGCTGTACAAAGATGTGGATTCAGACCACTGGATTGACTCGGAGAGAGCATGGACAGCAATGTTCCAGATAAGTGTGCCTTCGAATCTGAGCCTCCTGGTTCGAGGAGAGTAAGTGCGAATTTCCGGGATCAAGGTGAAGTCATCGCGGATGCAATACTGCTTAGTATTGATGACTGGAAGCAGTGATTGACAAAAGCTATCGATCGCATAGGATTAGGCACATCATGGTTTAAAGGCCTGATAAGTAATAAACTGGTTAAGCTAAGAAAAGGAACGATTGTAAGGCCCTAAGACGTCAACTTTAAGTGCGGCTTCAAAAGAACCAGAAGCGAACCGAGTTTCTAACCAAGCCTCAATTAGAACGAATCAGCGAAGGAACCACTACAAAATTTGATAGCGGCCTTCCCACTCACAGGCCACGGAGGAGAATGGGTCACGTAAATATAAATTGAGTGTGACAGTTTTCTCAGCATTTTGGAGGGAACACTACATTTGACATTTCAGACTTCACTCATGAATATTCATTCGGGGTGTAAACTTACGTTGTTCACATACATGAATCAATCGATCAAGCATTGGGCCCAGCTTTTAAAGAAAGGTTCACATCCACCCTTGTTCCTTTGATTGATCGAAAAGCGAATGCGAACTCAACTGCATTCCATTTAATGACCAAACACCAACCAGCTGCCTGTCCAGTCAGACTCCGATTTGTGCGACTACTGGGTGACTCATGTAAAAGGTGATGTCGACGGCGCCCAAGATGATGCAACGAGTTCGCCAAATGGCAGACCACCAAGGTGTTCTAGATGTTTCCCCGATTTAACGATGCAATTAAGGTCTGCACACACGTGTGCGCCATCTTGAAATCACGAGTCCCTCATCAGCTGCATCGGCAATTAACCCACTCATCTCACTTTCAGCCAATCACCAACTCCCACCAAAGAGCGGCATCTATTCACCGATCAACACCGAGTGCATTAGGGTAGATCACTGCCTGATTTATTCGCTTAACCTGCAACGGGACACGAGTCGAACTCCGAAAACCTGGAAATTCCTCGATTGTGCCGCATACGTGGGCCCTGAGTCATCGGACACGACTGGGAACTCGGCTAAGAAGCCGGTTTCGAGCTCGCCGCACATGTGTAAAGATGACAATGACGATGTCTCTGGTGCAAGGTATCGCGCCTGTGGCGTACTCGCGTACGCCCAAGCACCGTAACACAGCGGATTAATTTCAAACGCTTCAGGCGATGACTAAAGCAAGATGCATCCGTTGCCACACGCCAGTTCCATGCATATTTGCACATGATGTTTGCATCCGACAAATACGCGAACTTTTAGGATTATTTTCAATCTTGTCGCTTCGCACGATTAATCATCATCAGCAGCTTCGGCAGCGGCAGCAGCATCGTCTTCTGGCTGCTGCGTCTTAATTTATTCACCTTCCGTGCGCACTTTGTCTTCGTTCAGCGAACTCTTGGCGCGAAGGTGAACACGACCGGGACCGGGTTTTTTGTGCACATAGGGCGTTGGGTCTGTCGGTTATGGTCTGTGGGTCAGTGAGCTTCGGTTTCGGATTCCAACTGCAGTTCAGCCGATCATGTGTTCAATCTTATGAGCCACTGAACACGTCTCGAGTGTGACTCAGAGACCGGTCAGTCGACCGCAAATACGCACGCTTGTGCGGATTGCTTTTCGCTTCTCGAGAATCTAATTGAATAGACACAGCAAGGCTAAGAGCCTTGACTTGTCAGGCACTCTGCCATCCATCAACACGCGTGATTGGTCGGTTCTTGTTTGTTTTTCGAGTGCGCGTTCGTTGTTTTCCTCTATCTTCGAACTAGATTGTCGGCCGGGCGATGGGGAGATGGGGATGGTGTAGAAATTAAATCAATTAAGTCCTCGTCTATCAAGGGCTTCGATGGCAGGCGATGGCATTTAATCAACTCAAAGGCATTTCAATGATTGAAGCCAGTTGATCTTGAATTGTTGCGTGCTTCGTTGGCGGTGAAGGATCACGGATGTGGTCAATGATCGTGATCCTATGATCGCGCACAGGCCATGAGAGGCAGAGCAGATGATAGCACACAAGTTGTGAATGTCAAGTATTCGCTGTGGTTTTCAAAGTGAAGTGACATCAGCACGTGAGGGTGAAGGTTGCCACGGCTGGGTCTGAGATCTTACCGGCTGTCGACAAAGTTTTGGAAGATGTGCTGGCAAGAAAAAAATACAACCTTTTCAATAAAAATCAATTTGAATTCCGTAAAAGCAAAAGCATTAACCGACTGTTAGGAGACTTTGCAAACAACATGAAAAAGACACTCTCCGAGCAACAATTTGAGTAGAAGAAGGGGGTTATCGCCGCCAATGTTGGCTACTTTGCAGATGTCCAGGATACGTATTTTTCAGACGGGTTATAGAAGTTGGAACATCGCTGGGTCCAGTGTATGGAGCTAAAAGGAGACTAGGTCGAGAAATAAATCCACCCACTTTTCCAAAATGTTCGGTCTCTGCCTGATCACTAGGCCCTCCTTGTTAATCTCATTCCCAGCCTCAGCCATCAATTTCCGACTTTATCCAAATCTTCGTCCTCTATTTTTTTTGACTTCCTTTTCAGCAAATTTGCTCATACAATGAGTCAACAGAAATCTTCGTACGCTCCATTCGATGAACTGCATTACCGACCGTTTGACAGCTCAGCACAGTGAACAACCCTGTCAAGCAGACAAATTGCATCAGAAAAGGACGTTTCATTGTTCGCAGAGTGTCGCAATCAACGCCACCAATTAAATCCGACTGTAATATCACCAAAAGGCCGTAATTTTCTTAACAACCATTCGCAGAAAGGGGCGGCGGCACAGCACCGCCCAAGCGATCAATTAAGCCGCAAGAAATCCAATCAGCGAAAGTTAATTGAGGTTCGTTAGTACCTTTTTATGCGCATCCTACAAACCCATTCACTCTCTGTGCGGGACCCTACAGCCTTCGGCCAGCGAGCGACGATGGGACTGACATTTCTAACCCAGTTCCCAGAACCGATGTGGGCTGGTCATCCGCCGCACAAGACCCCTCCTCATCAGGTTCAACTATCACCCGCATCATCGACATTCAGCAGGCTATCCACGCAGAACGCAACTGACGTCTCAAGACTCTCATTGCGCCGCTCACGGCCCAAGTGCAGGTGAGCTCACAGCTCACAGCTCACACACATTTATTACGAACCCAATGATCGTTTTTCGATCGCTGCTTGTTGTTGCTTTCACTAGTGGTCCCTAGACATGCCATGAATGCCTAATTGATAATCGTCCATGCAGTCATTCAATTCGCGAGCTACCCACACGCTGTGAGTAATCTCTTGCGCCTCGAGCTGAAATGAAACGCGACGCGAGGGGGTGACTGAGCCTGCTAGACCTGATGGACGCTGTTATGCGGCGCGCACCGAGCACTATCTACGACCATGCTCGCTCGCAGCACAGCGGTAATAAATTTAAACATTTCGATGTGTCATCAAATATCCGATTGTCTCACCTGTTCCCCCCATGGTCACATGGAAATTGAAAAATTACTCGTGCCTCGTGGAACCCTTTTGCTTGTGGTGCTTCTTCTTGTGTGTGAGTGCAGACGTGGGGAACCTGCGAGCTGATAGAGTGACGTTAATTGCCGATTAAAAGAAAGGATTTGGCATTGATTTGGTACTGGGACGCGGTGTGCGGACACCCGAGGCTGGGTGATGCATTGCGTTGCGGTGTGTGGAGGAGATTTGCAAATCAACATCGTTTTGGAATGCGATTCGATTGGGTTGTTTGGCATTCTGACATAAATGGAGTCGGACTTGTAGAATCGCGTGGAGTGGTGTGGTTGCACCACTTTTGGTGGCACTGTGTCTGGATGACCGGGAATGGTCGGCGTCGTGTGGCGATTGTCAGAAATGCTTTGCGAAGTGTCCGAATGCAAATGGGAATAGGCACGTTTTGCACCGTTCAAATACACAGAGTCAGGAAAGTTTGATGTTGACAGTGGATCGGATGAAGGCTGTTGAGTTAGACCGCTACTTTTCAACGACATGGCATCTGCATTAAGCACGCTAAAACGCGATTATGTGTTCTCTCACGAATGGAAGGGACCTTCAGTCTTATGCTGACTTCTAACAGCCACCATGAGAAGCGTTTTCAAGACAGTTATGACTCTTTGAGCATTGTCACTTTGGTAGTACCGGGAATCGAACCCAGGCAGCGAGGTTTAGTTGCGTAGGGGTCGACGCTCATACCCATAACGCCACGTTAGATCTTAGTTTTTATTTGAAGTAAGGTACATCTTTGTCGAATGCCGTTGGGTTTTGTATATTAATCAGCGTCGTTAGCGAAGTTGAAGACCAAGCGAATCTGTTTATCCAGCATATCATGATTTTGTCTTCGCTTACATTTTAACAGCGCTCGAAAAATAGCAGCCTCGGTGTAAGGATTGAAATTTCTCGATCGCTATTTACTTAATGCCGGCAATGAGTGGTGTGAATAAAAACTGAGTGTGAGCATATCCTTAGCATTTTGAAAGAAATGCTCCATCTGGTGTGAATAAAAATGTACTTCGTTAAGTTTAACGAATCCTCTCCGCTCACATATTTTAACAGCTGAGTCTTACCTCCGTTTTGGTGTGAATAATGCCTGAAAAACAATAGCGCATTGCGCCAGCCGACTTCATGTTACGAAGAGAGTGCGATGACGCACTGAGTTCAAATGAAAAAATATTGCCTTCTTCCTGCATACACTCATTTGAAATGACTTTTGCTATTAAATTATTTTTAATCAGCTGTTTTCATTTCTCAAATGACAGTTGACACAAAATACTCTCAATTTGGAAGAAAACTCTCAATCTGGGAGAAAATCTCACTCACAGCGCACCCCTCTGTCAAAAAATATCCAACATGTTGAACAATGACGTGCTATGGACTTACATTTTGCGTTTTATTACGATCCTCTCATCTCTCTCAGTTTTCACTAACGCAGGCCGACGCTGTATTTTGTGCGTTGAAAGCCAACGACAGCGCAAACGCACTATTGTGTTTCAGCCATCAAGATGGAATGTGTTCACATATCGGTTGAAGAAGTTGCGATATTCTCAAGAGAGAAAAATGGAAAATACTGCGTCGAAAGAGGAATATTTTGATGGAATAAACCACAATCCTAAAAAAAAAGGAAATCTGGAATGGACGATGACGATTTCATCAAGTGTTTGCATATTTATCCGTGCATGCTGGAAGAAAGCCAAACTCCAGACATGAAGAAAAAAAAGATATCTGCTTTGAAAGCTATGGAAGAAGAAATAAGAAAATTAATGGCTTTAATATGAACATCTCGTAAATAAAGAAAAACATTGAGAACATGAAAGCCTGCATCAAACCAAAAGGTGATAACAAAAATACGGGCAATCTTCCCATTAGATTAAAAGACCAAAAACAATCAAAGGCATGGCCCCACCACGGGTTTCTTCAGGAATATCGGAAAGGAAATGAGTACTTAACCATTCCGTGTTATCAAACTCGAATCTATTCACGTTCTTAAAACTATCCCCTATGTCCGTGAAAGGACATGAGCTATAATTCGTTGCTGTTCGCGTTTGTATGCTTAAAAACATTATTGCCTATACTTTGCACCCACCTTTACCCGACTTTGCACTCACCCTTAAACGCCAAGAACTCTAGCAGAAGTGAAGTATTACAGAGATAGCCGCCTTCACAGCTGATTGCCTACTAGTCCATCTACGAATTTGAGTGCCTTTTTGACAGATATTCATGAATTTTTTTTTTTTGGCTTATGAACACGTTATAAAAAACTGTTGTCAAAAATCTTAACTTCATTTCTTAACTCTAGTTTTCAAACGTCAATTTAAGGGAGGGTACCTACTTTGAGGACATTTTTTATTCACACCAAATTGAGTATTTCCTTTAACGAAAATACTCGGCTCATGTGTTCTTACTCGAAGTGTTTTCTCAGATTTTATTCACCAGACGAGCACTCTTGTCAGACAGTTGTGACGAAATTGGACACAGTTTTTGTTTGGTTGAGTGCACTATTACTACAGTTACAGCCAGGCTTATCCACTTAAGTTGTCTTTCACGAGGTCTGACAATGCTACCAGTTAGTACTATTTAAAGCCTTACTCGTCGTTTTATAAAATGGCAAAAGGAGATGTTAATTTAAAACTAGACATGGTGCTGTACGGTTCGTTCCATGCACGCTGTCATAAAAGGCATTATCTTTGAATAGGTCGACGAATGGGTGATGTACCAGCATCTACCGTAATGTGAATATCTGGCCTTTTGTGGACCTGCGCATGTGATGAAGGAGGAAGAATCGAGAAGAGCTGTACCAGAATGTGCATGAAGTCCCAAAGGAAAAAAATCTGTCGACTACCCTGGCTCGGGCCTTCGACTGTACTGGCTAAAAGGGTCATATGATCTGGGACTCCTAGTTTGAGAAGGAGAGGACGACCGAATCTCCGGTGTAAAGAGAACGAAATCACGGACTCAAGATTGCTTGATCGTGATGACTGGAAATCCACGGCCGTCAGCGATAGAAGACAGTTATTGCTCAGGATCAGAACCTCCATGTGTCGCCGGCCTTATAAATAAGTACTGTGCACATCCCCATAGCTAGCTGTTTTCCGATAAACGGCGTAAAAGAATCATCTACTAGATAAGGAAATAAAACGTTTAACGAAAGGGTTCCCAAAAATATAGGGATTCTTCTTATAAAAACAGTCTTCGCTGAATATCTTATTAAAAAAAATCTTAGTTTTAGAGGAAACAAAATAATCGCTGTATCGCTCACAAGCGCCTTTTCATCTCTGCTTCTTTTTCAAGCCTCTAGAACTATTGTCCTTCATTCGGCTACTCCTTTTCTAAATTTTATTTTATATCCCGTGGTTTCTGCACCGTGTTTTAGTTATCAGTCGTTTCAGAAACTTAGTTGTTGTACAGAAAAACCACAAGGGGAAGGGTGTTTTTAGTAAAATCTGATACTACCATGTGGACACAGGTCACGAGTAATTTCTTCGAGGGTAAGTTATATACCCTCGAAGAAATTCCTAAAAATGACGACTGATCTAAAATAAACGGCTTGCAAACCTTAAGTTTCACGCGTAAGGCAGCGTCAGTCTTAAAGAATTACATTTTCTCATATTTATGAGAAAATAAATATGCTTCCCAAGGATCTCTTAGGGTGAGAAGTTTTGAAGAAAATGCACTTTGCAACGAAATTAGGAGTTTAAAAAATGTATTAATACACTCTTTTTTAATTTATATTGTTTATTTGATGTAATCTATGCTATTATCCAAGTTCGACTGTACACACAACAGATTGCCATTTTTGATCGCAACAAAAGTCGCGCCTCAAACATCTGTTGTGTAATGGCTGAAACACAATAGTGCGTTTGCGCTGGCGTTGACTTTCAACGCACACAATTCAATGGTCAAGCACAAAATACAGCGTCGACCTGCGTTAGTGAAAATTGAGAGAGATGAGAGGATCGTAATAAAACGTAAAACGTAGTCCATCGCACGTCATTATTCAACATGTTGGATATTTTTTGACAGAGGGGTGCGCTGTTAGAGAGATTTTCTCCCAGATTGAGAGTTTTCTTCCAAATTGAGAGTATTTTGTGTCAACTGTCATTTGAGAAATGAAAACAGCTGATTAAAAATAATTTAACGACAAAAGTCATTTCAAATGAATGTATGCAGAAAGGCGGCAATATTTTTTATCTGGTAGATGAGAGAGAGAACAGCTGATAAATTGAGTATTTATTTCAACGCAGTGCGCCATCGCACACTCTCCGTAACATGAAGTCGGCTGGCGCAGGGCACTATTGTGTTTCAGGTATAAAGCGCTACTGATGGCATACACTAAGAGAAGGTAGTGTTTCGTTTTTGCCCTGTGATGGTAAAATAAGTAAAGACCACGCCTGTCGAAAATAAGCTTCTCAAACTTGGGGTGTCGGTAAGTAGGCTGCTATTGAATTCATCAGCACACTTAGACCATGTTGGTCCATTGTGATACTCATAGTCAGACTACTTCCACTGATTGACCAATCCATTAATAGAGCCGTTAATTTGGACCCAATGGAAAATGGTGACCAGATTCGAAAACCAGATAAAAGCGTATTAATTTTGCTTTCACTGGGATTCGAACCGGTGACCCCGCTAACCAGAGGCAGGCACTCAACCACCTGTGCCAACAGTCGATTCGCATTCTTCAAGGCCTGAATTCACTTCGCATTACTTGCATTTGCAACGCAATCCATTCATAGACACGTTCGACTACACTGTGGCGTTAATAAGAGAACGCCGCCATACCTACATTGGGATCCAAATAATTATAATAATAATAATATTGGTGGAGCGACAGTCCGTGGCGGACCTCGGCCTAGCTTCTCTCTCCACTCGTGTTGTGGGTGCTATTGTCCTTTCGTGAGTGGAAGGGGCCTACATCTTTATGCCGACTTCGAACGGCAAAGTAGAGAAGCTTTTTCTAGGCAGGAATACTTTTGAGCATTGTCAGTGACTCGAAAGAGGTGGAAGCCGTGAATTTTGAAAGTGGGTAGATTGGGGATTCGAACCTGGCACCCTCTAAGTAGGTGTCGACGCGCTAACACCAATCCAGATGGAATGGGTTCAAACAGTATCCCCCCTTATCCACCTTGATGCCCACACTCCCCCGCAATCAGTGAACAGCAACTCCAAGCGTCAGTCCAGAATCATCTTCCAGAATCCAACGCCAACTTCAAAGCGGCTCACTGTTCAACAAAGAACACCAATTCCAGTGAACTTGCGAAATTCTTTTCTCATTACTCATAGGCGGCCAGGAATTTCGTCCAACAGCATATGCCGTCCAACAGCTTGCGCTCCGATCGATTCCCGCTCCGCCTCGTGATCTGTTCTCCGCCAGGAATTTACGCAACATATGGCAACGTGAGTTATCGGCTGACGCAGCCCAGCAATCGACAAAACAAACATCCCCTGCTTCTCAGATACAGTTGCACGGTGTAAAAAAGAAGGACACCGACCCAACACCGTCACGTAAACAGTGAAATCCAATCCGAACGGCCTTTGCGTCCTTCAGCACTTTTTTCTTGTTTTTCTGCTCTCGGGCTTGCCACAATCGTTCGGTGTTTGGTGAGCGGGCGGGGGAGGTGGCCCCTGCTGAAATTAAAGATATTGCACACAACAAGCGAGACGCACCCATTGTCGCCCACACGCATACACATTCGCTGTGTGCCAGCCAGCAGTTCGCAATCCATCCGTCTGATCGTTCGGCGTCCGGTTCGGATCGTCATCGTCGTCGTCGTCGTCGTCGTACACCGGGAAACCTTCCCAATTATCCAGGCAGTTCACTTCACCGGGTTCCATTGAAAGCGAATAGCGAATGCAGGCGGCGCGCCGAGCGAATGCACGACTACCAGGAGAGACCACACCGTTCGAATGATTTATGACCGTAGACTTAAGGAATAAGGTGATCGAAGCATGTTGATATGCAGTGGAGAGCTTTCAAAGGCAACCTCTTGAGGGCAGCACTCGAGGCTGTAGCCTCAGTTGCCGCCGCGCCGTTGTGACAGGGTAATCGAATACGCTTTGGCGGTAGCTCTTGGTGTTGAAGTGAGTTCTTTTGTGTGCGACGACCTGCAAGGTCGAATATTTTGGAGAAAAAAAAGAAGCAACGAATAAACGGTGTCACGTTACGTAGTGAATAACCTCAAGGGGATACTCAGCCAGGAATACCATGTGGAGAGGCCCCTTCGAGTTGTGGCTCTGTGTGTTTGTGCAGAGGTGCCTTATGAAGTCCCACAAGGTGAACAGTCTTCACCGATACTTGTTTGTGGACATATCTCAAGACGTGAGCGACAAAACGACTTAAGCTGTTGGAAATGACAAGTCTTTTGAAACTTTGACGCGGACTTTGTGGGCCTTGTTGGGTCAAGATGGGACGATAATGTTGTTGTGTCATGCATTTTGTAAAGGCCAGAAGTATTATCGAATTTGAGTCTCCGGTCTCATATTTAGGGTCCATGCATCAATATGCATGCATAGATGCACAAATAAAGTTCCTCTTCGTCTCTTGTAATAAAAATAATATGGATGGCGCGACAGTCCGAGACGGACCTGGACTGCAGCTTCAACATCAGTCGTGCGTGCTAATGTTCTTTCAACTAGTGGATGGTCCCACAGTTTTATGCTGACTTCGACGTCCCAGCGAGAAAGGACACCACGGTATGACGTCGAAAAGCTACAATCGCAACGGACTGCTAAGATCTTTGCCGATCGAGTCTCCCGGAATCTCTCTCTAAGTTCGTCGCAACCTGCGCAAACAATCAAAGATGCTGGCACTGATGTGCTGGGTTTTACGCCCCCACCTAGAAAAAACCCATGATTTGACAACGAGTGTAGGCTGGCACATGCAGCGAAGCTGGAAGCCTACAAAGCAACGCTGCAACGAACAACGAGAGCTGTTAGTGAGCTCTACGAAGGGACGAGACCCGGCTTCTCATGAGAAAGAAGAAAGAGTACGAGAAGCGCGCGATTGAAGCGATGGAGAGGTGCTGCGGCAGGAACGATGTCCGAAAGTTTTACCAAAGGGTGACACAGCTATCCAGTGAATATAGGGTCGGACAAAAGCCTGCCGGGACGAGAAGTCGCAGTCGATGCTGAGAATTTGGAAGAACCATTTCTGCAGACTGCTAAAAGGCGAAGACCAATAGGCAGAATGTCCCACCCAATATGGACGATGATCAACGAGAATTCCGGCCCCCCGACTTAGACGAGGTCAAGATAGCAATTTCAAGACTGAAGTCTAACAAAGCTGCCGGTGCGGTCGGACTGCCCGCTGAAATCTTTAAGGCAGCTGGAGATGATCTGGTTGGGCGTATGCACGTATGCTCATCTGTAAGATATGGTCGGAGGAGAGCATGCCCGATGAGTGGAATCTCAGAATGGTTGGCCCGATCCATAAGAAAGGAGACCCCTTTGACTGCGCCAACTATAGAGGGATAAGTCTCCTGAACATAACATACATGATCTTCTCTGCCGTTTTGTGTACTCGCCTGAAGCCGTTTATAAATAACCTGATAGGTCCGAATCAGTGTGGTTTCAGGCCAGGGAAGTCCACCATCGACCAAATCTTCACATTACGGCAGATCCTGTATGGGACCCAAGAAATGCAAATCGACACCCACCACCTTTTTGTCGATTTCAATGCCGCATATGACAGCGTGCATAGGGACGAGCTATACAACGCCATGTCTAGTTTTGACATTCCTGCCAAACTCGTCAGGTTGTGCAGGATGACGATGGAGAATTCTCGCTGCTCCATCAAGGTCGGTAACGAACTCACCGAGACCTTCAATGTCAAAAAAGGCTTTAGACAAGGCGACGCGCTGTCATGTGATTTCTTTAACATCATCCTGGAGAAGATCGTGCAAGACTCACACGCCAACACTAGAGGCACGATCTTCCAGAAGTCCGTACAACTGCTAGCATACGCGGATGACATTGACGTGATTGGCAGAACACAGCGAGCCGTCAATGAGGCGTTTGCTGGCATTGAGGCGGAAGCGGCTAAAATGGGTCTAGCGGTGAATGAGGGCAAAACGAAGTATATGCTGTTATCGAGGAAAGACCCACATCATCGACGTTTAGACAGAGCGTCACAATGGGCAGCTATAACTTCGAGGTAGTCAAGGACTTCGTCTAGCTCGGCTCCGCAGTAAATAGTACAAACAACATCAGTACCGAGACAAAAGGCAGAGTAATTCTTCCCAACCGCTGTTTTTACGGGCTCAAGGGGCAATTGAGTAGTAGAGCCATCTCTCGAAGGACCAAGTTGACTTTATACAAGACCTTGATCATCCCAGTCCTCATGTACGGCGCGGAGGCATGGAAAATCTCAAAAGCGGATGAGGAAGTCCTTGGTATTTTCGAGAGAAAAGCTCTGCGTGCGATCTTTGGTCCTGTTTGCGTTGACGGTTTCTGGAGGAAAAGATTGAACCACGAACTGTACGGGCTGTACAGCGACATGAGTCTAGTCAGGCGTCTTCGGATCCAACGCCTAAGATGGCTAGGCCATGTAGAGCGTATGGACAACTCAGCTCCGGCCCGGAGAGTCTTCGACTCCTAACCCGTGGGACAACGCAACAGAGGACGCCCGCGTTTAAGGTGGCGCACCCAGGTGGAGAAGGACCTCAACCAACTTGGCGTGCGACACTGGAGACAGCTAGCCAGAGACTGTGCTAGCTGGAGAGGCTTGTTGGTTGATGCCCAAATAAAGAAGAAGAAGGTTAAATCTCTGTCAGAGTATTCCTGTTTAGAAAAAGCTTCTCAATTCCGCCGTTTGGAGTCGGCATTAAACAGTAGGTCTCTTCCACTCGTGATAGAACAATAGCACGCACAACACGAGTGGTTGCTGAGAAGCTAGGCCCAGGTCCGCCTCGGACTGTCACGACACCCATATTATATATATTATATTAAATCTCTGTAAAAGCTGCGTATTTTCTCAAACATATGTAATACTTATTCTATGACAAAATAAATGTATCTATCTATCTATAATAATTCACAGTGAAGAACTCAAGTTCAGCTGAACCTTAAACTCAGTTTAAATTTTCGGTTTAACACGTTCGGCTTCCTACTGAAATCTGGATGTTCAGTTGAAATTGTTCAATGCGATCGAAAAAAAAGCCAAACTTTCCAACTGGTGCGTGTACGTACAAATACTACTTTTTTGCTACCCTTCAGGTGTGTTTTTTTGCAAGCAAACTGAAATTGCAAATTTTAATTTACATGTAAAATACACTAACAACAAATACTATATCCGCTTGAGTTACTTATCATATCAATCGCCACGTATGAAATTAGCGGGGGAAAAAAAAACGCTTCCAATCACTAACTTCCGTGTATTCGTTCCTGAATTTATTCATTCATTGTTTAGGTTGCTGTATATGGCTTACGATATTAGCCCCTGATCGCTTTAAATCACGCATTTGTAGGTGTGGTTGATGTATTAGATAATTTTAAACGGTTTTGCATCCATAACACTTAACACTTCTTTTATTGTGGCATAAAATCTACAATGCATACAATTTTAAAATTTTGAATTACAGAGATATGTTGAAAGTACCTTACTACTATAATAATAAAAAAAATAAATAAAATTGTTTTAAATAATATCACATAATTTTTCAAATTTAGAAGGAAAAGCCACTAAAAACCTACATTAAACGAGAGAAAAAAAAAGAGAAAGTAATACACATAAGGTTGGAGGGAAGAGAGAAGTAGTTGCGAAACTCAGTTATGAAGCCATGGTTCTATTATTGAATGGTATTGAAGTGATTTGTGTAGCTATTACAATAAATAATTAATTTATTTATTAAATTAATAAATACATAAATAAATAAGTGGTTAAATAAATAAATAAATAAATAAAAAAGGAAAAAAATAAATAAAATAAAATAAATAAATAAATAAATAAGTAACTAAATAAATGAATGAATAAATAAGTGATTAAATAAATAGATAAATAAATAAGTAACTAAATAAATTGATGAATAAATAAGTGATTAAATAAATAGATAAATGAATAAATATATAAGTGATTAAATAAATAAATAAATAAATAGATAAATAAATACAATAAATATACACAAATTATAAAGCAAATTTAGAGATGTAGACATTGTCAGAAGTTTATCTTCAGAAGTTATCTTCTTCGAAATATTGTATTTTAACAGAATTTGTTCAATCCTTTGTGCTACCATTTAAATGTTGGCCATTTCATGTATCCCATTTGTTGGGAAAAAAACCATGGAAAATCCAGAATCATTTTAAGCAGTTTATTTTGAGCTATCTGCAGCTTGCGTAAATGAACGTTCGCCCAATTACCCCAGACAGGAGACCCATAAAATATAATAGATTGAAAAATGGCTTTAAAAATGAGTAGTTTGTTCGCAACATTGAGTTTTGAACGTCTACATATAAATGGATACAGTATTCGCGTAGTTGTGTTAACCTTTTTAATTGTTTCTTGCACATGAAGATTGAATGTTAAGCGCTTGTCTAAATAAATACCAAGATATTTTACATTCGGTTTCCATTCCACCGCAATTCCATTGACAATAAGTCTGTTGCTAGGAAGTAAACAAGCTTTTCTTTTACGGGTAAAAAAGATAGCTTGTGTTTTAGAAGCATTAATTTTAATTTTCCAGTTAATGCAATATGTTTCGCTTGCGTTTTCGTTTTGCATCCATAAGTATGCAATTTTTGTATGTGCTCTACTGTCCATTTATGTTTCGGTATCGATACTTTTCATTGTTTCTATCATTCATTTAGCTTTGAAAAATGTGTGTTCAATTGATAATAATTAAGTGTTTCTCCATTTAAAGTTAATGATCAACTTTAACCTAACGGGATTTTACCCCCTGACGGCCACAATTGTCATAAGGAAACAATTTTATGGAAACAATAATTTGAAGGAAACAATTTTATGGATGAAAAACCACAGAACCTAAAATGACGTATCCAATTTTGCTCGCCACTGTATCTCCCTACTTGTCCAGTCGTACGGGTGAATCTCTTCCAAATAAATTCCCAAATTCAATCGAGAACCTACCTAATTGCCATCGTTTTCCAATCACATGCAACGATTTCCAAAACTGACAGTCACCATCACTGCGAACGTTATATGACTGACAGCTGACAGTTGCTCCCCATGATGTCACCAATGCTCCAAACACGTGCTGTGCATTCTTTTTGCTCTACTATTCATGTATGAAGTTGTCAAAAATCAAGATGACAGTTTCTGATGAAAACGGTCTTTGCCGTCACATGTTCCCTGTGAATCTGGAGACGCGAAGAATGCGCTCGCTTTGGAATGTCAGCAATGCCCGCAGTCGTCTGCTGTTGATGCGAATTTGTGAGTATCTACAACGAGATAGTGCCGTTATCACTCCGCGTTCAAGTTTTTCTTGAACTTTCTTTGAAGGCGTCACTTTGACATGAGAAAACGTCACCCTGTCATTGCCTGCTGTTGTCGAGGCGACTGAGAGTCACGTAGACGCTTGGGCTTGGAAACTGACGAAAGTTTATTGATCGAAAGCCATTCTTCCTCGAATTACAACTTCATGTTCACACGTCTGCTGTTTTGCTCACATACCGAGTGAGATTCGCCCGCCCGCCCAGGCAACGTCTGCAATCTGGCACGGAATCAGCTCTAATTCCTGCCTTCCTTCGGACAAATTATCCCAAAAACAAAGCTAAATGCATCCCATTGTCATCCAATTGCGCGCTCAACAGTTGTAGAAATTGGATGCACGATTGCACGAAAAGAAAGTAAACTCCGCTCCAGAGTTGGCCATTACCCCGCGCCGCGCCGTCTGTCAGTCGCCACTAGAGATGAGCTCTTATTAAGGTATCTCCTCGTTTCGGTGGCTCCTCCATCTCGGGACAGAGAGGTTCGTTGGCGAACAAGAGATTTAATAACTCCCTCGGCGGGGGCAGTTAATTTCTAATAACGCTTCGCCTCGACTCCGAATCTGCGGAATTCATTGTCCGCGCACCGTATGGCCGTACGACGTCGCGTCGATCGTGTTGCCACAAAGGGATGGAACGGCGCACGGAAACGAAGGCACGTTTCTCCGGTGAAATTGGAGTAAAGTGGTTCATTTCGCTTGTCGAGCATGAACCCGAGACGGAGCGCGAAGTTTTTTTTGTTTGCATTCTTCCTCGTTTTTTTTGGCAAGCGAAGCACGCAAACGATTTAGAATTGGGCATTGTGTCGTTCACAGGTTTTCGCTTTCGATGGGAACCTCGCGCACAGATGCAACACGAAACCTTAATCCCCCTCCAGCCGCACTGGACTGAACTGCTTCTAGTGTGGCAAGAACCCCCAAGCCAATTATGCATTAATTGGAATCAAATTTCGGTAGTTTGTCGCGCATTGACAGCTGCGGAAGTGCTTAATCCGCTGACAGCTGTCAAGATTGCAGTGACGTGAGTGTCCGAGTGCGTGTGTGGCTCAATTGAATCGCGGACAGAGTTGTGCGTCGCGGTATTCAACGCAGCTTACGGTGGCGGTGGGATTTGGGAAAGCGTAAACAAAACGACGCTTTAACCGGCTTACGTACTGCGCAGTGCACAGCGTACAGCACACAGCACACCGTAGGGCGTTACTAGACACTTTCACGTTACACGTCGACGGCGAGGCGCTTTTGTTTCGGCAATCGCTGGCCATTACAGTCGCGTGTTCAGGCCCAGAAAAATCAATCAGCATTAATCCTAGAGCCGGTTGCAAAAGAGCGCGCCTCCGTTAATGTGCGCAGATCATGAGATGCGGCGTTAAGGCTTCACATGGAAACACGATTTACGAGAGAAGTCACTAATGGGAGACATTTTTGCAACGGCCCGCCGAAGGAAGAGCTAAACGGTTGCGCAACACGAAGAAGGTCAGTGGTAAGTTCATGACAGTAATGACAGTAATTAATCAGCGGCCAGCAGAAGCTGGTGCGACGCCCGCATGGAGCGTTCGTCGTTCTTGTAACAGTTAATACATATTTTGCTTAATCGCTTTCGGTTGCGTCGCATCGGGAGGTGATGATGCAACTGCCTACATAAGAAGTTGTGGCGTTTGAAGAAGGTTTGTAGACCAAGGCCGTGCTGCGAGAGAAGGTGCATCTCCGGCAGTGACATCTGATATGGGTGGATACCCCACTGCGTTGCAGAGACCTTGAATGGTGGATTGGTTGAACTTGGACTTCCAAGAAGATGTTGACTTTCGATTATCTTAACTTAAGTTGCACTCAAGGTTCGCCTGGATGTGATCATGTGCTGGTGGTTAAATGACGGTTAGAAAGTGATCGGTGTTAAGAAAAACATGATCACTGAAGGTCTTATTCAGGGTGTCGTGAATTTGTAATCAGTTGCAAGGAGGCACAACGTTTAATGGGAAATTCTAATGACGTCGCTAAAAGTGTTAGGAATTGCCTTTTGCATACGCATGAGCTAAAGTTTATAAGTTTGGTTAAATAATTGGGTAGCCACTATTCTTGTGTAGCTCACGAAAGAACTAGAGCTTCTTCTGGTGGCGCTACAGTCCGGGTCGGACCTGAGCCTCAACTATTAAGCCTCTCCAGCCGGCACGATCTTTAGCCAGGTCCTTCTCCACCTGGGTACGCCATCGCTTCCGTGGGCGTCCTCTATTGCGCTGTCCCACTGGTTCGGAGTCGAAGATCTGAATATGTGAACTAGTTCACAATTTCATTTTATTTTAGTTCATTTAGTTCAGTAGTTCAACACACGCAAAAGGGTTCCACCACTTCTGAATTCGAAACAAGATATAATGTCAGTAATAAATTGAGACACCAGCTTTGATTTAAAATGTTGAAGTTGCAGTCAGAAGACAAAATTTGATTTCGAAATTTGTTGTTGTTGAATTAGGTTAGGTTTGGACGATTGCCACCACTGTAGCAATTGTGGCCCACTTAAATCCTGGTTGGATCCCTGCTATCACTACCCGGTTCTTTCCACCGGCTCCTTTGAAAGGGACTACACTAATAATATAATAATAATGGTGGCGCGACAGTACGAGGCGGACCTCGGCCTAGCTTCTCAGCAACCACTCGTGTTGAGCGTGCTATTGTTCTTTCACGAGTGGAAGGGACCTACAGTTTAATGCCGACTTCGAACGGAGAAGTTGAGAAGCTTTTTCTAGACAGGAGTACTCTCTGAGCATTATCAGTGACTCGAAAGAGGAGGAGCCGTGAATTATCAAAGGTGGTCAGTTTGGGTATTGAACCTGGCACACTCTTACCACTTACCTACTACGCCACGGTGACCCGGGACTACGGGACTACACTAACGAAAGCGACCTAGAGACTACCTAATGGTATTTTAGTGGCCTACTTTGACAAGTCCACTCCTGTGCTGAATTACAGCCAATGTGTCTTCCTGATGAACTTAGCTATGTCTTGTATCTTTAAGTGCGACATTTCCCCTTGATTACTGAAAAAGCTGTTGCCTAGTATAACTTTTCTAGTTTTTGCAAGGGCTGGACAAGTGCCGACGAGATGAAGCGTATTTTCTTCCTCCTCTTCGTCTCTACAGCTTCTGCAGTAGTCGTTGTGGGGGGCTCCCATTCTTCTGGCATGGATACCGAGAAGGCAGTGGCCGGTGATAGTGTCCAGTACGTTCCCGTTTAGTCTTAGGAGTGTATTTGTTTTGTTTGGATTTATTGAGGGCCAAATGAGCCTCGAAGTATGTATCTAATTCCATCCTGCGGAGTCGACGGCTTCTGTAAGTAACATAATATTTATTACTTGGAGTGAGGGATATGGGATATGTCCTGATTGATTGCCAGTGGCAGTCCCCACCCCCTTTCCTTTCGTTGCCTGTAAAACCACTATGCCCAGGTACCCAGCATAGGGTCAGGTTGCATCTAACCGGTGTCTCCCTGAGAGATAGACAACAAAGTTTTAACATCTTCGATTTAATTGATGGTGAATCCAGAGCTTTAATGGCTGCCTGACTATCTATGTAGATGGCGACAGATAACGAGTCTATCGGGTTCATTGACAGTAAGCCGGCAGCCTCTTGGATAGCTTGCTAGATGGCTGCCTGGAATACACTGCAGTGGTCGGCCAGTCGAAGAGATAGGGAAAAGGATATGTCCGCGAATACTCCTAGCCCGGTGATCTCGTCTGTTTCTGAGCCATCTGTGTGGATTTCCAGGTAGCCTGGTTTTCTTACCAGATCTTTTGGCCAATCTTCTCTGTCTGCGATGCGTGTTTAGACCCCAAGCTTGAAGTCTAAAGCGCATGTTGTATAATCTGTATGCGTTGGTAGTCTCGCATTACTGATTATCTCTGTATGACCTAAGCTAATTGATCAGTTCCAGCGGTTGCACCCCCGTAGCCTTAACGCAGCCTTGGTGGCTACCAGCTTCCAATAGATATCCATGGAAAGAAGCTGTAGCAGTGTTTCCATGGCGACTGTGGGGGTGGATCGCAATGCCTCTGTGATGCAGGGACACGCTGATCTTTGAGTACTGCTTATCGACTTAAGATTGGATTTGTTATTCAGTGCTGGCCACCAAACAAGGATACCGTATGTTAAGATGGTTCTAACAACAGCCGGTTTAGTTCCCAATGTGGGCCAAGGATTCTCTTAAATGTGTAAAACCGCTGCCTCCGCCTTCTTAATGCGTTTCTTAAGGCTCGGTTTCCAACTTAACCTTTGTGCCTAAAATTACGCCTAAGTATGTGGCCTGACTAGTGAAACTAAGTTCCTTTTTCTTCAACTTTTGGGGCTCTATCGGGGGTATGATACGTGTTCTCGTGAACAGTACGAGCTCTGTTTTGGACAGGTTAACATGGAGGCCGGCTTTTCCTGTCCACTTCTATTTTCTATTCCACTCTATCTATTTTATTCAGTGAGACGTTCGTGATATCCCTAACGGTGTGAAGAAATGTTCCCCTTGCAACTGGGTCTATGTCGACTGCGTAGGCTATTGGCCTTCAGGCTGTACCAATATCCATTCTGAAGATTATCTTTGATCACCTAGTTTGAGTGACTTTCCTTTAAGTCGGACAAATGCGTTCGTACATTGTCATCCAACTGACTTCTGAATTATCAGAAACTACAGGGTGAGCCATATTTCTGCGTTTTCACCGTCAGATCTGGTTGCATTTAACCGAGTCCGTCCGACGTGTACACCCATGTAAACCCTTTAATGGCTCTGTTTAACCTTAACAATTCCACTGCGTTAGAATTTTCAGAGACTCGAGAGAAGTGTTGTCCGGAAGTGTGTCCAGATTCAAGACCGTCAGTGCAGGAATCGACGCACTCACCTACTACGCCACAGTGGTCAATAACACAATTCTAGCCCATTCCAAGTTGCGATCGGCAAGTGCATCAAAACAAGGCAACGACCTACAGTCGCCTCGCATGTCAACCTCTTCAAGTGATGGTAATTTATTTGTGCCAACAGCTCGTCCATCATTAACCACGTCATTGTGGCCTTGACATCGCACAGAAAAACGAACACCGTATCCAGAGCTCTTGAACATAACCAGAAACCATTCCTCAGCTCGACTCCGTCCCGACCATGTCCAAAGATAGTGCGTCATGTCTGCCAGCCAGACTAGGCATATTCCACTTCCACGGATAGCGAACCACTCCATGGCTGCCTTGCCATAAAAGTGAAGGTGCATTACGTGCACTAATTCCCTCCATTCAACTGTCCATCTGCCCTAAATCCACATTTGGAGGGCCAATGGAAACGCTGCGCGCATAGAAAAAGCCCCCAGATGCCCACAAATAAAGATGCATTGTCTAGTTAACACCATCTTTGTGCTCGTCCAACAGGCGGCACATATTAATTTGCTCCACCATGCAATCGCAGAGAGGGAAGGAGAGAGAGAGGGGAATAGAGAGGTCTCCCGGTCCCGGGACGCAGCGCGCGTGTAATAAACAGGCAATCTGCGATCGCTTGACATGTGTGCAAATGTGCATATTCATAGAACCTGGCCGAGTGGTTGACTCACTCCACGGAGACCCTGCCTCCAACGGACTTGGTCAGCCATGTGCGCGCACCCAACGTGTACGTGCACCAAATTCTGATGAGCGTCCATGGGCCATAGTCCATAGTTGCACCAGCTCCGTTGCGTTGGGCGTGCAGGCAGCCACAAGTGGTGGGGGTGGGGGTGGGGCACTTTTTGGACTTGGACTCTCTTGTCGCAAGGAACTGTGACATAAATTTCAATTTTAGATTTACCCAGATTCGCGGGCGCACGAGTGTACAGCGCACACACTCGTAGGCAAATGACGAACATTTTATTTCGGTCGGTCCACGACGCTAGTCGCCCGTCCTTGCCGTAGTCATCGTCGTCATCGCCACCGTCACCGTCGCCGCCACCGCCGCGTCGCCATCGCCATCGACGTCCCAGTTGCTCGTATTCAGTGGAGAGATGGAGCACTTAGTGCGGTGTTCTGCCGTTCTGGTGTTCCTTGGTTCGCGCGTAATTAATTGGACGGGCTAGTAGAGACATGGACTTTTATTGTGGAACTGGTTGGGGATTTAGTGTTCCGCGGAAATGTGAAGTCATTAATTGTTGGTCGCAGTGGGAATGTGGCGTGTATGCGAGCGCGTATGCTGTGCAGCATGTAGTGATGTGGTGCCTGGTGGCTAGTGGATGACGAAGCATGCTTTTGACAAGTCAAGTCGCGCCGATCGGGCGATCAACGCTCGCCAGTCGAAATGGAAAAGTCAGACTCGTGCCTGGAATAGGGCCGTGGTCATTGTGGATTTTATCGGAGACTAAGTCACTGGGACCAGGGTCATGAGGTCGTTACACCAACCGAAGGATCGTGATCTGCTGTTCAATCTTGAAGTTTGCTCTTACGATCAACTCGTAGACAGAAATAGACTGAGGTCGTTGAAATAATCATCGTGACTTATCTGGAAACAGATGGAATGTCGGGACTTGTGACTCATTGAAGAACCTTTTCCTAGATGAGTTGATCTGAATGAGAACGGATTAGTGACTGACCTGCCTTTCAGCTGTAAGTTAGGCCTGACTGTCTTCTTGACGGCCATTAGGCTGAAGCCGGAGACAAAATGTGCTCCACTGCCTATTGGTTACTCAATTTCTATAAAGATCAGTATTCAGCTTCTGATTTGTCTTCAGTCTTCGGCCTCAACCGTCATTTTGTTTTGTGTAAAATTTGTTCAAGAAAATTTTCTGTAGGATCTCATCGCACATACGCAACGGATTCCATAGGTTTGGGCCTTAATTCCCAGAAACCTGTCTTTGCGGACATTTTGTCAACGCTTCGGCAAGAAGATGTGGCTGTCCGTGTATCTCTGCACCCTTACAATGAACCTCGTTATACCATAATGGTCATGCACTTGACCTCTTATGGATCACTTTAAAGCGGCGACCTCTAGGAAGATGTCCGTACAACCATGCTGGTCCCGCGAGTCCGGTAGAGGAGATTCAATCTACATACTTTCTCATCAAAACCAGAAATGAAGAACTGTTTGCCCTTAATTCATCGACGAATTTTGAGTGCCTTTTTGACAGATATTCATGAATTTTTGACGGTTATTCACGTCACAATTATGTGAATGCCGTTCTCTGATTGGTCAATTTGGCTTAAGAACATGTTATAAAAAAAGGTTTTCAAAAATTTTAAGGGGTCAGAAGTCGGACATCTCTGTAATACTTCATTTTTGCTCAGCCCTATTCCCAAATCCGACGGTTCGGAGCTTCGCTTCACTAGTTCAACGTGAACGGATTCGTGCTACCATTGAACCCGTCCGATGGACTACATTACCGGACACCACTTATCTCTTTTTCAACGCCATCCGAACACAACGCCAATGCAAAGAAGAACCATCTCCTTAGGCAGTCAATCTACCATCAAGGCGGTTTCATCGGATTACCCTACCAATGAGGTTACTCACAGAAATTGCAACGAGAAAGCCTGTGAATTGACCGAGCTCGTGCATTTTTGCTAGTACAATCATGAAGTACATCACATTTAAAAAAATGGAAAACCTTAGAATGTTGCTGTGGAATATATAGGAAGACATGACCACAGTACAACATATCACGAAATAACTAAATCCTCTAAAGAGGACTCACACAGACATTTGTGAAATTACAGAGACAAGTTCGGGACACTGACCGATAAGGGATCATGAAATTAGACTAGGAATTCCTCAGTGTTCCACACGACAGAACCCGAATCCATGCAGCGCTTGACAGAGCAAAGCAATGGACTCTAGGCAAGCTCTACCGTGAGCCAGACTGACCATCAAGAAATTGATAATGTTTCTTAGTGCTGTTCCGCTCTATGGGTCTAGCAACATTCAACTTTCAGAGCTCTGGTTTCACAGAAGAACAACCTCACACACACAGCAGGACTTGGATGGACGGTGTCAATTTTTTAAAACTGCCTTGGTTCTTCGAGAGATGGCGCTGTTACTCAGAAACTGCCGGGTGATGATCTGCGAGTTAGAGGACAGGTTCTTACTTTTCCTGCTTCGCTCTTGATCAGGCAAACTACTCGAAGACCCCACTCATGGGAGAGGCTTTTCTCCAGGCATATCTCCGCTCTCAAATGACGGTCGTGGTATTGGAAAGGAATAGGTACGTCGACGTGATTCAATTCTTAGCCGGAGCAACTTTCATAGTGCACGGTTCCACCACCACTTATCCGAAGTCCCTGTTTTGTCTAGGAAAAGCTTTCCAATCTTCGCCATAAAACTGTGGGCACCTCTTCTCCTGAGAGAACAAGTTATACGTACAAAACAGATGTGGTTCCTGGACAGCCTAGGCTCTGGTCCAGCTTAGTGTGCTGGCGCATGCTTCCCGAGCTGCTTCAAATATTTCAACTTATAGGACGGCCGCAACAGAAGTTATGGTGTGATGATATAGTTTGCCAAAATCTGGTCCAAATCGTTACCTGACGGAGTCCACGTCTATTATCGTCCAGATTGTGTATAGCCACATCAGTGTCAAGTCCTCTTCGCTGTTTGAAAGCCTATAGAAGTGATTCCTCCGAATTCCTTTCTCCCATGTACTTGCCCGCATTCGTTGTCACACCAGGGTTTTTCTGTTCCCTGTGTCGTTTGACCCCGGCTCTTGGAGACGCCTCCAACCTTCTTCTATTACCTGTGCAGGCGGTGTCGAGCTTCTATAAGATCGACAATGATCTTAGCAGCTCGCTGCAATTGTAGCTTTACGTTGCCACGACACTCCCAAGCTTCTCACCTCAAACTCAAAGCGCAACCACCTCCACGACCGTCCACCTCCTCCATTGCCGCCGGCGCCAAAACCGAACACGTGAGCCAGCCAACTTAGCATTCTCGAGCGACACGCAGCACCCACATTCCCAGCCACAGCCCGCCCCTCATAGAATCGCCGGCGTTTCTCACACCCCAGCGGCCGTCCGAGTCCGCTGACGTAATTTATTGTCCATCACCCTCCCCATAAGTCTGCCAGGCTTCACCAAAACAAATCATGTACTGTCTGTGCACACCAGCCATCCAATCGATCGTCCCTCCCTCCGGGCCCAATCGGAGACCCCAGCGGGCTCAGCCCAGCCGATAAATCGCCGCAACGAAAGCTGAAACCATAGACTGTGGATTGTAGACCGTATCCATGGCAATTAATGCTCTCATTAACATATTGAATATTTATTACAAATATTTATCGGCGCGAAATGCGACTTATAGCGGTACCCGCGCGGCTCGCTCCATCTGCGCTGTGTGGGTCTCGTTGTGCAAATCAGAACCGAAGAATGGATTTCGAATGCAAAGCCGAACTGTTAAGCCGTTTGTTTGGCGAGGTTAAAGGCCCCCAGACGGATTCGCGAAGATTTATGTCATCGCACGGGGATGTGCGTTGAGAGGAAGAAGAAGCGAACGCAACTCAAACTTGTAGCCCCAAGCGATATGACCCTCGCCTCGGTTCCAAAGCGAAGCACTTTCTATTGGCACTTAGACGATCGATGGGGCAATCTCGGCGAGTCGATGGAGTGCCAATCGAATCCCAAAAATAAACACGAGTCGAATGGAGTGCCAAAAATATGCCCAAGCGAGCACACATGTGGACTCGTCGTCCTAGAATAGCATCTGCCATCTGCAGGCAATGGAAAGGGAATCTGTGTTGTCGATGGACAGCCATAAGCGGCTGTGAGTGAACTTCAAGTGCGAGCAGATAATGGTTCCATGGGAAGGAAGGATATGTGTCTGCTTATGGCCCAATTAGTGGGGCGGCTGCTGGCCAATGACGCCAAAAGACATCAGTGCGAGGGGAGACCGTCGCTTTTTGGTGCGGAGCATCAGTGCCACGCGAGGGGCAGGGGGACTTGCAGTCTGAAGAGGAGAGCAGAACTGAAACCCAAACTCAGTGCTAATGAGATGTGAAAGCTGCAATTGAGGCTGGAGTGGGCCAGATCAGAATGGATGAGTGCCGCTGAGGAGATGTGGTTTATGATTGATTGCCATTTGAGAATGCTCGATGAGTGCGCCTCGTGGGGGGAAGGTTATGGTCGCGCGGTGTCGCGGAGACCTCATTTCAAAAGTGATCTTGGGAACTGAAGGTCGTGCTTGTTTTGTCAAAATCAACTTATCTGTGAATCTGTGAAGAGACAGAAGTTTAGTTTCTACATACCACAAGAAAGGAGAACTCTTCAACTGCGCCAACTACCGAGGGATAAGTCTACTCAACATCGCCTATAAGATCCTCTCTGCCGTTTTGTGAGAGCGCCGGTAACCATTCGTCAACAGCCTGATAGGTCCTTATCAGTGCGGTTTTCGACCGAGGAGGTCCACCATCGACCAAATTTTCACATTACGGCAGATCCTGGAGGAAATTCAGGAGAGATCGACACCCACCACCTTTTTGTCGATTTCAATGCCGCATATGACAGCGTGCATAGGGACGAGCTATACAACGCCATGTCTAGTTTTGACACTCCTGCCAAGCTCGTCAGGTTGTGCGGGATGACGATGGAGAATTATCGCTGCTCCATCAAGGTCGGTAACGAACTCACCGAGACCTTCAATGTCAAAAAAGGTTTTAGACAAGGCGACGTGCTATCATATGGTTTCTTTAACATCATCCTGGAGAAGATCGAGCATAAATCACAGGCCAACACTAGAGGCACGATCTTCCAGAAGTCCGTACAACTGCTAGCATACGCGGATGACATTGACGTGAGGCATTGAGGCGGAAGCGGCTAAAATGTGTCTAGCGGTGAACGAGGGCAAAACGAAGTATATGCTGTCATCGAGAAAGGACACACAACATCGACGTCTTGGACAGAGCGTCACATTGGGCAGCTATAACTTCGAGGTAGTCAAGGACTTCGTCTAGCTCGGCTCCGCAGTAAATAGTACAAACAACATCAGTACCGAGACAAAAGGCAGAGTAATTCTTCCCAACCGCTGTTTTTACGGGCTCAAGAGGCAATTGAGTAGTAGAGCCATCTCTCGAAGAACCAAGCTGACTTTATACAAGACCTTGACTCTCCCCGTCCTGCTGTACGGCGCGGATGTGGAACTCCTTGGTATCTTCGAGAAAAAAGTTCTGCGAGCGATATTTGGTCCTGTTCGCGTTGACGGTTTCTGGAGGAGAAGATTCAACCACGAACTGTACGGGCTGTACAGCGACATGAGTCTAGTCAGGCGTCTTAGGATCCAACGCCTAAGATGGCTAGGCCATGTAGAGCGTATGGACAACTCAGCTCCGGCCCAGAGAGTCTTCGACTCCGAACCCGTGGGACAACGCAACAGAGGACGCCCGCGTTTAAAGTGGCGCACCCAGGTGGGGAAGGACCTCAACCAACTTTGCGTGCAACACTAGAGACAGCTCGCCAGAGACCGTGCTAGCTGGAGAGGCTTGTTGGTTGAGGCCCAGGCCCACCCCGGACTGTAGCGCCAAATAAAGAAGAAGATGAAGAACGGAGAATGTTTTATATCAGGTCATCTTTCTAAGTTCAAAGTTACATTTTTTTGCAGTTCGTTACACCTAACATGCATTATTTTAGAGATACAGAACAAACGTTTTTTACAACTAAGATAGTTCAAAGTATATATAATAAGAAAAAATTAAGTGAAAAAACACTACAATAAAAAATCCATATTATGACTCTTTCAACTAATGACTCTTATAGCTAAATTGAACCTAGGCCCAACTATGCAACATGCAAGAACGATATAACTACGTATAATATTATAGCTTTAAGATATGATTGATTTTTTCTTAATTTATGATGTTAATGTAAGGGACGTTTGGTCATTCGTAAAAAACGTAAAGAATTCCGACTCGTCTTCAATTCCCACGCTCATTTACAATGACATTCCAGCTGTCAGCTCCTTAGACAAAGCTAATCTGCTTGCGGCTCATTTTGCAGCTAGCTCAACACTGCCAGATTCCAGATTGTCTCCACCTGTACTTGAGAGCGTTGATTTCGCCATGGGACAAATGCACTTCCGCACCCGAGTACTGAAAGATCTCGACGTGAACAAATCCGCTGGCTCGGATGGTATTCCCCCTATACTTCTGAAGAGGTGTTCTTCTGTGCTGGCAAAACCACTGCGTAAGCTTTTTCATCTATCCTACTCTTTAGATCTCTTTCCGAGCAGATGGAAAACAGCATTTGCCCAGCCAGTCCCTAAAAAGGGCGAATCTTCGTCACCCACCTCGTACCGACCCATTGCACTTACGTCCCTTCTTTCTAAGGTCGTGGACATGCTGATAACTCGTCAGCTAATGAAATATCTTGAATCGCGGAAGCTTCTTAATGACCGACAATATGGTTACCCCAGCGACAGGTCCACTCGTGATCTGATAGCTTATCTCACCGAAAAGTGGAACCAGTGTTTGCACAATGCAGGAGAAAGCAAGATCGTTGCGCTTGATATTTCTAAAGCATTTGACAGAGTTTGTCATCAAGCTCTCTTGTCGAAAATGCGTGCCTATGGTATCGATGAATCTCCTCTCCTATGGATTAGAAATTACCTTTCGAACCGTTCAATTCAAGTTGTTTTGGATGGGTTCAAGTCTGATATCCACCAAATAAATGCTGGTGTTCCCCAAGGCTCAGTTCTGTCTCCGACACTCTTTCTCATTTCTATAAATGACCTCTTGTCTGGTACTTCTAATCCAATCCATTCCTTCGCTGATGACAGCACCCTCAGATTTTCATATTTGTTCCATGACCCACGACCCCGCCCTTCGGCCGTAGAATTGGAACGATCCTGACAGCATAATTAACTGGGGAAAAAACAATAGAGTGGAATTCAATGCCTCAAAAACTCAATGCTGTCTGCTGTCACTCAAGCGATCCCTTGCCAATCAGCCATTATCCATGAATGGCGCTTGTGTCGATGAAACCGGAAAACTTTCCATCCTTGGTATGTGTATCAACACAACACTTAGTTTGAATGATCACATACAGTGGACTCTCTCCCTAAGTTAAGCAGCCGCTAACTCGAACAAATCAAGGCATCCCGTGAAAATTCGACTTGGGAGAGTCCACTTTACTTGAGGTCGCCAAAAATGCTGCAAAATGTTTAGGTTTCCTTAATCGACGCAAGAGACATTTCAGCCCTTCTGATCTGGCTTTAGTTTATAAGGCGTACATCCGCCCAAACTTGAGTACAACGCTTATATTTAGTCTGGTGCCCCCAAGACTACCTTGCACCTACTTGATAGAATCCAAGAGCGAGCGATAAAACTTACAGGAGACAACAATATCGCAGAGTCATTAGACTCGCTCGAACATCGATGTACCGACTCTTCTTTGTCCGTGTTTTATCGTTATTTCAACAAACGATGCTCAAGTGAGCTAGCCAACTGCATTCCTCCTCTCCATGAATTCACCCCCAATACTCGTCTCGCCAGGAATGCCCATCAGTATACCCTTAAGCCTACTTTCGAACGCACAGTTAAATTCAGAGACTCGTTTTTCAGCCGCACTGCACGAATATGGAATGCTCTTCCCAACCTAATATTTCCCACAGACTACAACCCGCAGATATTTAAGACCAATGTGCACAGGTACCTCCTCTCCCTTTCTCCCTCTATGCCTTCGGCCGTGCTGTGTCTTGACTCCGGACACATAAGGGTATTAGCAATCCCTTGAGCACGCGAAAATTATATAAAAAAAAAAATTTAAGATGTTACGAATAAGCTCACTCTCAGAATGAGAGCATATGCTTAAAGAATTCTGGTGTAATTTATGAATGAGGTGTGACATGGTATTTACATTTGCATTTTCATAGAGCCTCCTGGTGCAGAAATGCCAGGACAGATTTAACATTAGCTTTAGCACCTTGTTTTGACATATTTGTTGTTTTTTAATGCGAGATTTGGCACAATCGGCCCACACAGGTGCACCGTACGTTAAGACTGATTGGAAAATCGTTTTGAAAATTAGTAGTTTGTTATCAATACTAAGTTTTGATTTACGATTGATAAAGGGATATAGGATTTCAATGATTAGGTTTGCTTTCTGAACCATGTTTGATATTTATTTTTCAAATGTGAGTTTTTTATCGAAAGTAACCCCTAAATACTGGGTCGCCGTGGCGTAGTGAGTAAGTGCGTCGACTCCTACGCAGAGGATGCCAGGTTCGATACCCGAATTTACCACCTTTGATAATTCACGGCTCCGCCTCTTTCGAGTCACTGACAATGCTCAAAGAGTATTCCTGGCTAGAAAAAGCTTCTCAACTTCGCCGTTGGGAGTCGGCATTAAACTGTAGGTCTCTTCCACTCGTGATAGAACAATAGCACGCACAACACGAGTGGTTGTTGAGAAGCTAGGCCCAGGTCCGCCTCGGACTGTAGAGCCACCCATATATTGTTTTTGAGGTAGGCATTGCTGTTTTCTGCGTCGAGTAAACCACATAGCCTGAGATTTATCTGCATTCAGTTTGATTTTCCATTTAAAGCAGAGTCACTGAAACGCATCAAGTGCATTTGCTAAGATATTGGATGAGAACAGGGCTGTGTCCTCAGCGAACAAAGCTAGGAAAGTGTTACCATTAGGTACTGGTATGTCGGACATGAAAATATTAAATAAAATGGGAGCCAATACCGAACCTTGAGGTACGTCAGAATGAGTGCTATATAATGATGAGGTCATCTTTCTAAGATTTTACTGTATATTAAATAATATTTATTGAAAGTAATGGTTTATAAACATAACATTTGACATTTCTTTTATTGTTGCATAAAATCTACAATACATACAATTTTAAAATATTGAATTACAGAGATATGGTGAAAGTACCTTACTACTATAATATAAATACAATTGTTTTAAATAATATCACATAATTTTTCAAATTTAGAAGGAAAAGCCACTAAGAACCTTCATTAAACGAGAGAAAAAAAAGAGAAAGTAATACACATAAGGTTGGAGGGAAGAGAGAAGTAGTTGCGAAACTCAGTCAGAAACAATGGTTCTATTATTGAATGGTATTGAAGTGATTTGTGTAGCTATTACAATAAATAATAAATAAATAAATTAATAAATACATAAATAAATAAGTGGTTAAATAAATAAGAAAGGAAAAAAAATAAATAAAATAAAATAAATAAATAAGTAACTAAATAAGTGAATGAATAAATAAGTGATTAAATAAATAGATAAATGAATAAATATATAAGTGATTAAATAAATAAATAAATAAGTGATTAAATAAATAAATAAATAAATAGATAAATAAATACAAGAAATATACACAAATTATAAAGCCAATTTAGAGATGTAGACATTGTCAGAAGTTTATCTTCAGAAGTTATCTTCTTCGAAATATTGTATTTTAACAGAATTTTTTCAATCCTTTGTGCTACCATTTCAATGTTGGCCATTTCATGTAATTCTTTTGTTGGGAAAAACCATCGAAAATCCAGAATCATTTTAAGCAGTTTATTTTGAGCTATCTGCAGCTTGCGTAAATGAACGTTCGCCCAATTACCCCAGACAGGAGACCCATAAAATATAATAGATTGAAAAATAGCTTTGAAAATGAGTAGTTTGTTCGCAACATTGAGTCTTGAACGTCTGCATATAAATGGATACAGTATTCGCGTAGTTGTGTTAACCTTCTTAATTGTTTCTTGCACATGAAGATTGAATGTTAAGCGCTTGTCTAAATAAATACCAAGATATTTTACATTCGGTTTCCATTCCACCGCAATTCCATTGACTGTTGCTAGGAAGTAAACAAGCTTTTCTTTTACGAGAGCTGGTGTCTTAGAAGCATTAATTTTAATTTTCAAGTTATTGCAATATTTTCGATCGATCGCATTTAAAGGAGATTGTAGATTAGTTTCAACGTTGAGACCAATTACATCTGATGAATAAATGCAAGTATCGTCAGCGAAAAGGGCGATACTACAGTTTGTCAAGTTAGTTAAATCGGATGTATAAATTTTATATAAAACTGGACTAAGGACAGACGCTTGTGGAACTCCTGCATTTATCAGTTTATTTACAGAAGAATATCCATTTATGGAAGCATTAAAACTTCGGTGAGACAAAAATGATTGGATGACTTTGACAAGATACAGCGGAAGATTAACACTTACTAACTTATGAATGAATCCATCATGCCAAACAGTATCGAAAGCCTTTTCAACATCCAACATGACCATGTCAGTACTTTTTCCAATTGTTAAATTATTTTTGATATCACCTGTGATACGATGCACTTGGTGTGTGGTACTGTGTAAAGATCTAAAACCGAATTGCTCAGAGGGTATAATAGAATTACTCTCAATAAAAGACACAACTCTATTCTTTATGATCTTTTCAAGGCACTGTCTGTAACTTACGACTAGATTAGGGTCCTTGCCAGGCTTCAAGATTGGTATTACCTTGGCAGTTTTCCAATGGATTGGAATATATCCCAAAGTACGACAACAATTAGACAGGTCTAAATGGTTTATAAAACTTCTTCGGAATGCCATTCCAGTTGCTTATGCATGTTCGTTGATTTTCTAATCTCCAGTTATGTACTTGCGGCGGAAGACTCGGTGTAGCAGTTTCTTCTAAGTATTTGTTGAAGATTGATATTTGTTTTTTTTTGTCTCCTTGGCTTGTGCTCCTCGTTAAATAATTTAAATTACTTTTCGGGTTACTTTAACTTTTCCTCGAGGTGATACGAAAAAATTGGGCTTTGTGTGACCCAAAATATCAACGCCTTGTTACTTGCGAACATACAGTGAAGTCTCACTTATATGAACTAATGATTGTTGGGCCAGTTCATATAACTGAAAAGTTCATATATTACGAACCTTGTATAGTATGAAATAAAACATTTTTTTTAGGTTAAAAAATTAAATTAAACTACATATTTATTTAATTCACTTAATGTACAAAACTTAAAATAATTTTAATTTAAAATAATAAGTTAAATAATTTAACTTAAAATAATTAAAATTTAAATTAATTGATATTTTTTGAGTTAAACTCGGTTAAGAAAGCTTGATATTTTTGTTTGAAGAGTTTTCGTAAATCTGAGATCGATAACTCTTTCACGGATGTTTCTCAGCATCAGCAGTTCTTCGTAAGGAAGTTAATTTTCTGAACCCCAATATATCAGTGTATGAAGAGCTGTCATTGCCTCTGACAGCTGAACTCTGACAGCTGAACTCTTTCGGATCTTCTGGAGTATCATGATTGAATGAATCATCATCATCATCCGTATCTTCTGATAGGCATGGGATCCTTTGCTAGGTCTTGCCATGCGTGTTTGCCGACATTTTCACCAGGGACAGCTTCTCTTATCATCTTGAATTTATGTGAAACAGATTTAGCAGACTACCCATTTTCTAATGCCATGATAATTTCCCCTTTTTTGCTCCATATTTAAACACTTACGAATTTTGCGTCGGTTCCGATCGTGCATCGACATTATCAAGACGTTTTTAAATATGTACAAACAAATTAACTAACCACACCGAACGTTTTTTATCTTCGATAAAAAAGACAAACTGTCTTGCACGTGCAAATGCAAATGAAACAAAAGAAAATTTTTTTAACACAAAATAACTGTAAAAACTTCAACAGAAATTAACTTATACGACGATTTGTACTGTACACGAGTCATTTATTAGAGCATCAGTTCATATAACTGAATTCCAGTACGAAAATTTGGCGGTTCACATATTGGAATAAATCATATAACTGAGGGTTCATTTAAGTGAGACTTCTCTGTAATTTTAAAGCCTCCTTTTGCCGACGACCACTTCGCGCCAATGGGAACATGTTAGTATTCCTTTAATGATGCCTAATTTCTTATTAATATCAGTTATTAGAGTCGAGTCGAACCAGTTAGGATTGCTTATTTTCCATTTTAAGATCCAACTTAAGTTAGGACATTCGTAGAGCTCCAGCAAGTTAAAAATCGCAAGTTACTTCAGCTAGACTTAGCATTTTCGCTCAACACGTAAGAGATCTGAAATGAACAATAGAGAAAATAAAGCATGATGTAAGTTCCCAATTCACGTGCCGTTTTAACTGCCAACTTCAGTGCACAAAACCGTTGTCGCTTGCAAATCACTAGACACGCTGACGCGGCCATTCTATTTTGTGGCATTTCCATCCACACATGCATACATTATTCAAATCTCGACATTCTCCTCTGCTGGGTCTCGGCTGGGCACTGGAGGAATCTTCGATTCCAGGTCAACCTGTCACAATCAATAAGATATTCGATTCGAACGGGAAGATGTCCCATAAAGCAAATCAAACAATCGACGCTCGCATAACCGCATTGCGTCATGTGTTTAGGCAAACAACAGCCATTTTTGCTCCCCAACAGCGGGACAGTTATGAATACAAACACTAGCACCAGGAGAAGCACCAGCACCCCATATGTAGATCACGTCCCATCTTTCGCACCTCGGTTTTTGGCGAACCGACTTCCGATGAGTCAGTCGAGGCGAGCATAATCAAATCGCTCGCTCGCTCGATCCCAAAGATACACACCAGCGAGATTCTATCTCGAATGTTGCGTGTGATTTATGAGTCATTTGGCTCCAAATGAACCAGAACGAAAAGGCCCAACCCATGACGGGATGCGGTGCTCACGAGATGATCTAATGCCAGTCACAGTCTCGACAGAGTGTCAAAAGAACACGTTTGTTGGCTGATGCCCCTCGCCCCGACCCACGCAGCGCCCGCTGACGACCGGCTTGAATTCCAAAGTTAATCGAGAGGCGACTTTGCTAATTTCAAAGTCAACTGAACCGTGGGAAATCAACAGAGACGGTGATAAACAAAACGAACGACGGTCGAGATCTCGGTGGGATGGCGGCGAATCAGATAAAGTATCTGCGACAAGTATTTGTGTCGCAAATTAAGAAAATGTTCCGATCTCGTCCACTCTGCCGGCCGTAAGCCAAGAAGCCACTCGCTTGTCATATATTTCAAAAATTTTCGCATAAATCGCTCGTCTAATCGGTGGGCAATCTACCTGTGTGAGCAGACCCTCTAAACTGTAGGTCGTTCAAAAGCACTTTATGGCTCTCTTTATAGGAAGTCGTCGTCTCTCTCTCTCCCACACACACACACACAGGCACATCTTGTGAGAGATGCAGAGAGCTCTCTGAGGAAAGAAAGAAATGCGAACGAGGAAACGGACAAAATAAACATCTCTCCCATGGGCACCTACCTGTTCTCCTCGCCAACGCACACTTCAAGCAAACCTGCTCCAAATGAAATAATCACAAAACTGCACACAAGACCAAAACAAAATAAAAGGCGACCGAGAAACACACCACAGCAGGCCAGCGAAAGGAAGAGCAGGAGGAAGCATAGAGCAAGAGCCAGAGCAAGAGACGACTAAAACAACAATAAAGCGAGCGAACGAGGAATCAGATACAACTCTACTAATAAATAAACCGGTGTCGTGTCCATTGTTTAATGATGACGACGACGACGACACGACCAAGAGACCAACAACGCAAGCGACGGTCATCACGATGGCGGCGGCGATGGTGGCTAAGTAGAACCTAGAAGAACTCTCGAGCTGGCCAGAGAACGAGCGGAACAGAGGGAGAGACAGAGAGAGAGAGAGAGAGGAGAAGTCCACTCCACCTATGCAGCTGACTGCTGACCACGAATTCAATTCTCATTTTCATCCGTTCGTGGAAAGCAATGCAAGGCGAAGCCCCGAAAATCGAATCGAATTCGGCCGAGGAGAAGGCGAAGATGAGGAAAAGTGTTAAACGAAGGTGATGTGGTCACACACAGAGAACGACAGACGCACAGACCTTAAGGACGACGCGACACGGTAAAGGTACGAGTCACTGCTGAGACGCAGAGGTGCACGGTGGATGCTTATAACGTGCGATCCTTATCCAGGAACAGAGTCGTGGGTATACCCTACACACGGTCCTCCAAGTCCGAGAGTGCCGTTTGTGGCCGCCGTTGTTGGTACGTCTTGTTCGCGGTTTGCCGAGGTGAGGAACCTAAAGTGGTTCAGTTGCAGTTTTCTGCGCAGCGCTCTGCGGTTCTTGGTCTAAGGTGGATCTATTTTTTGTTTCTTATTTCCCTTCATCCACACACTCACACACATACACAAACAGGCGCACAATCGGTTCCAGAAAGACTGCAACGTTATGTGGGTTGAAAGAGAAACTAGTGGGTTAGAGGTTGTTGTTCCAAGTAAAGTGCACAGAACATCCAGGAAAGGAGGATGTAATGACCTCTGGAGGTTGTTGATCTGTGGTCTATGACGATCGGGAAGGCTGCACGAATGGAAACAGTTGGATTGGTTTTGTATTTCTTTCTTCGGGAGATGTGACTGCAGTGGGAGTGTATTTCAAGGAATGTTTGACTGGCTGGTTCGGGAGAATAATTCCGCATGCGATCTGCGATTAGAGGGGAAGATTGAAGGAGGAATTGCGTGGGCACAAGCTTGACCTCTTGTCAAAAGTGAATGCAAGGTAGTAAGAAGACTTAAAAGTGTGACTATAATGGCTTCAGAGAGCTTCTGTTACTTAGCTCTAATTTAACGAAACTGAACGAAGCGGCTATTATGGTCACAGCGTATCACTTCGTTCGATTCTTGATCTCATTTTGGTTTTTCCACTCATAGCGGAGGTAGGAAAATTAGAAGTGAATGCAAGGTAGTCAGAAGAATTAAAAGTGTGACTATAATGGCTTCTATTACTTATTTATGTACGTAGATATCCCCCACTTAAGTAAGCTTAATTTAACGAAACTTAACGAAACTTAACGAAACTGAACGAAGCGGCTATTATGGTCACAGCGTATCACTTCGTTCGATTTTTGAACTCATTTTGGTTTTTTCCACTCATAGCGGAGGTAGGAAAATTAGGAGTGAATGCAAGGTAGTCAGAAGAATTAAAAGTGTGACTATAATGGCTTCTATTACTTATTTATGTACGTAGATATCCCCCACTTAAGTAAGCTTAATTTAACGAAACTTAACGAAACTGAACGAAGCGGCTATTATGGTCACAGCGTATCACTTCGTTCGATTTTTGATCTCATTTTGGTTTTTTCCACTCATAGCGGAGGTAGGAAAATTAGAAGTGAATGCAAGGTAGTCAGAAGAATTAAAAGTGTGACTATAATGGCTTCTATTACTTATTTATGTACGTAGATATCCCCCACTTAATTAAGCTTAATTTAACGGAACTTAACGAAACTTAACAAAACTGAACGAAGCGGTTATTATGGTCGCTGGGTATCACTTCGATCGGTTCTTGACCTAAGTCTTGTTGTTCCACCCATATCGGAAGTAGAGAAATTAAGTAAACTCAAACAATCGAATGAATACCCAGAAACTCTGTGAACATAATAACTGCCTCGTTCAGTTTCCTTGATGCTCTAAGACTTGGCAGTCGTCGATGTATGCAACGACTAAGGTGATGAGCCGTGAATAATGTGTGAATCACAGCTACTGTGTGGGAAAACGAACAGATAACTTCCGAAAGAATACAGAAGAACATAAACTTATTTGATGTGTGAAATGGGTGACATCCAGCAACATACCGCAACAACAGGGAGGGACGTTGTGTGAGCCTGTGGGCCATCCAGTCGGTGCAGGGACATAAGTCCACAAGTCATAAGTCCATAATTGAACTTAGGATGTCATGTAAGAGATAAACTTGGGTGGGTTATAAGCCCACAATGGTTTTTGTGGATTTTTCATAAAATGTCGGGCCATAATTCCACAACATTTAGTAATGGGTGGGTCATAAGTCCACAATTGGCCTGTCCAAGAAAATTATATGAAAAGAAGAACACCGATACAAAATTATTTATTCCCATTAATAATCTTCTTCTTCTTCATTTGGCGTCCGGGGTGGACCTGGGCCTCAACCAACAAGCCTCTCCAGCTAGCACGGTCTCTGGCTCCAGTGTCGCACGCCAAGTTGGTTGAGGTCCTTCTTCACCTGGGTGCGCCACCTTGGACGCAGGCGTCCTCTGTTGCGTTGTCCCACGGGTTCGGAGTCGAAGACTCATAATACACTTTTTAGAGGTCATACATCTAAAACAAGTAGTTCAAAATAAATTGTTTACTTTGGGAGGGGTGGTCCTGCCGCATGCGGAAAGGGAGTTTAAATCCCTGATGCGGGCCACCCGGGTACTCTTAGACCCGGAGGGCCTTATTTCAAAGAGGTTTTTCGAAATAAATACTAAAGGGTTGACTATAATGTGCATGTGGGAGTATAAGTTAGTGTCAGATGCACGTGGGTGAGAGTAGGCGAATACACCTACCCCTATGAGCTAACCTATAATGGTCGTCGACGAAAGAGTGTGAAACTTTTGTTAAGCATGTGTGAATTTGGCAGATGGGATATTGTGTGCACAAACCGCACAGAGCTAGTGCGCTTTAAGGTTTTTTTTGGCAGATGGCACAAAAACAAACAAGAAATTAAGGAAAATGGCCGGTTTGCAAATTGAAAACGTCGATGACTTCGTGGGCAGTGTGAGGAAGCACCCGTGCCTATATTACAATTTTCGACAGAGTTTCTTTACATAATTTGAATGACCAGGCCACTGATTTTAGCGGGGTTCCTTTCGACAAGAAATTAAACAAATAGATTAGATATGTTCTAAGGATACCAGTTATGAGGGATTGTACTTTCAGTAATAGCACCGCCAAACGACATTCCGGACTGATAGCTTCTCTTATTGATGTTTTAATCATTTACAGTCACACTATGTCCAATAAAACGACGGACCTATCCGAGTATAAATGAAGAATTGGTCTCTATCATGTTTCTTTATTTTTAGGAATATTACTTTTAACAAACCATTCCTTTTGCTGTCCCTATTTATTCGCCTAACACAGCAAGTACGTTTTTTTTCTTTTGAATAACAAATCTCTAATTTTGTTAAGAACACAAACTGCTCTAAGCGTGGTTTCTAATTGTTCCAATAACTCTATTTGCTCGTTGTATGTCATTTTTCGACTGAATAAAAACAAAACATACAGTAACGGTATGGTTCAAGCGACAATTATTGTTGTCTTCACTTGTTAATTGCTTATTATCAAAACAATTTATAATTCTCACTTAAGCTGGGCGATACACGTCCTTACCAACTGCTAGTACAAGAGGAAGAGAACGAGTGTCCTCAGAATAACCAACACCAAGCTCGAAACCAAGCGAGCTATCATACGGTACTTAAAGCTTAATGTCCAAGCCTGGGGAATTGTGGAGCCACATATTACTACATAACAATATGAAGAATTTCTGACAGATTGATATGCGCGCATGCGTTCATTATAGCTATTAAGGTGTTTTGTGCAAACATGACGAAGCATTTCGTTAAAATCGGACACTAGCTCATGTTTCTTCATGCGCATTATAGTTGTTCCTTAATTCTTGTGATTGTATAAAGCTGAAAAAGCTGACAGCGGGACTAACAGTACCTGGGAGGGTTTCAGGGACTTATACTCCCATTCCGCATGCGGCTGGACCCGTTCACGCAACTTCGTTACTCCACTCAGGGTAGGTGCTTTTCGCCTGGCAGGCGCCTATTTCAACAATTTTCTACCTCCTAAATGGGGTAAGATGGCTGACAAAGTAAAAAATTCTTGTTTTTGACATCCTATTTTGCGCCTAAGTTATCGTACTTGCGCCTGCTCTGCGATCATTTTTTTTGACTTTATGGACTTATGACCCACTTTGGTTAGTCATAAGTACATAATGGATGGGTCAGTAGTCCACAAAAACTTTTGTGGACTTATGTCCCACCTAAGTGGGTCAGGTGGTCCTATGTCCCACTTAGGTGGGACATAATATGGTTCAGTAGTCCACAACAAATTTTTGGCGACTTATGTCCCACCTAGGCGGGTCATGTGGACCTATGTCCCACTTAGGTGGGACATAATATGGTTCAGTAGTCCACAACAAATTTTTGGCGACTTATGTCCCACCTAAGTGGGTCATGTGGTCCTATGTCCCACTTAGGTGGGACACAATATGGTTCAGTATTCCATAACTTATGTCACCTAAGTGGGACATAAGTCTATTGTTAACTCTTAACTTGTAGACTCTTGTCCCTTTTGTCAAGGTTGCCACTTTGGTAACTTTTTAACCAAATTTGGTGACTTTTTTTCTAACCTTGGGATTTTTGGTAATTTGTATCTCGTTTTGGTGTAATTCAGAAAAGAAATAAAAATTGTTAGTCAAGAATTTACCGAAATTCATTAATTTACTTATTTTGTCGATGTCGTACCAGTTATTTCTCATTCTACAGCCATTGGAAATGTGAATTATTTGATCAAAGGGTGGTGCAAAAACCGTAAGTTGTTTTCCACATGCTCGTTCTGGAAAACAATTTTGCACCAATCCACCGATCTTTTGGCCCGTGACGTAACGATATCGTTGTATCAAGTTCGGCAGAAAGATTAATTCTGAATTAACAAAAGAGTTTTGTGTGAAACTAATACATTTTGTAAGTTACATATGTCCTTTGTCCGTTGTCGTTTAATCCCCGCACGCACTGTTGTGTGCATCGCTTGACTTCCCTCCCATCCCCCCTTAGAATCTCTCATTTCTGATTTTTTGGTTTAGGTTAAGTTAGGTTTGATAGGCGGGCTGCTAGTGTATTCTCCAGCACACTTAGACCATATTGGTCCATTGTGATATCTCTTGTCAGACGACTGATTGACTTCTCCAGTGATAGCGCCGTTAATTTTATCCCAACGGCAAATGGTGACTGGACCAGATTTGAAAACCAGATTAAAGCGTATTAACTTTGCTTTCACTGGGATTCAAACCGAGGACCCCGTTAACCATGGGTAGGCACTCTTTTTTCTTCAATGTATTTTTATTTAATTCACTATATTTTTCTTACTTGTTAGACAAAACTACTTAAAACTAACTATGCGGGTACTCTAAGCTAATCTAAACTACAATATAACTGTGCCTTTCGGCATAATCTGTTTTTTTTTTTAGTCATTAAGACAATCTATAAAATGTAAGACTATCTTGAATATGTCCGTAACAGTACGGACACGTGCGCCAGCGCATACATATATGTTGCGTATATGCCTTTCATATATAATTTATGTGCCGTGATGCACTTTAGGGGCAGACACTCTACCAACTGCGCCATCCAGTCGTTCTATCTTTTGGTTTAAATGTTATTTATTTCGGTGTTAATGTTGGTTTCATATTAAAATGCTGTCTTATTATTGCTTCTTAGTCTTTATGTCATCTTACACTTAACTTTCTTGACACACGTTCTCTTAATATCAACAAAAAATATAGGTTAAACTACCGAGTAGCGAGCCCCCTTAAGGAAAGTTTTGAGTTCGCTGTTCTCTTAAAATCAATCAATTAGATGAATCAAAATAATTTTACCATTTCTAGAAAGGATTAAATTTAATAAATTTAAAGAAAGTAGAGAATGAGACATGAGCCGATACCAAGCCCCCCCTGTTCCTAATTCGAGCTCTTAGCGTTCCACTAAACTCCACTATTATAAATCATAGCGAAAAAATGAAATCATCGTTATCTTACAGCGAATTTATTTAAAAGGTACAAAAGGAAAACATATTATTTCATAAATTCATGGCATAAATTAACAAAAGCAGTCAAAAACATAAAAAATTAACTTTTTGCGTCCATTCTTTTCTGGTTGGTATTTCAATGGGTTTTGAATGAATAACAAACGGAAGGAGAAAAGTTAATAATAATAATAATAATAATATTGGTGGCGCGACAGCCCGAGCGGACGTGGGCCTAGCTTCTCAGCAACCACTCGTGCTGTCCGTGCTATTGTTCTTTCACGATTGGCTGGGACCTACAGTTTATTGCCGACTCCGAACGGCGAAGTTGAGGAAGCTTTTTCTAGACAGGAATACTCTTTGAGCATTGTCAGTGACTCGAAAGAGGTGGAGCCGTGAATTATCAAAGGTGGTAAATTCGGGTATCGAACCTGGCACGCTCTGCGTAGGGGGCACTTACCCACTACGCCACGGCGACCCATACCCCATAAGTTAAAGCTCCAAAATATATATTTTATTTATATTTTATTGAAATATTAATTATGA
This sequence comes from Eristalis intricaria, assembly GCA_964034865.1. Taxonomy (NCBI): domain Eukaryota; kingdom Metazoa; phylum Arthropoda; class Insecta; order Diptera; family Syrphidae; genus Eristalis; species Eristalis intricaria. Next base: position 75,424,440 of record OZ035877.1, read on the forward strand.
AAATAGTTATACATATGTATTTACACGTTAAAAAAGTACAACATAAAACATAATTGTAAAGTATCCGAAAAATCGGTAGCTGTACGAAACAACAACAAATAGGTTAATTAAAATTCGAAAACATAAAGGTTTTCATAAGTAAACATTAAAAGTTTGTGTGCTGGTATTTATAAATATCTAATTTGATCTTGAATCCAAGACGATCTCGAACTAGGACGGTCGGATAAAAATTGCATTGTGTTGGTTGTGAACATATACCTTGTAAGAATTTTACAATTCAAATGTCATTAGTCATTAATTCTATATGTAACAACTTTTATTGCAAAGCTTGGAATTGATATAATTAAATACTTATCACACATTGCATAAAAGATTTAATAAAAAATGCGATTAGTAAAAAGTCTATCTACGTAATATGCCGTATTTTCATTTTTGGTTGAACATTGGCTGGACTTATTACTGGAACTTGACTGGAACCCAATAACGAGATCCCCCCATTCAAAACTATTGCTTGATTATAGAATGTCATATAAAATGTTTATTTTTAAAACCTTTTTAATTTTATGTTTCTATAACTTTATTATATTATAACAATGTCTACAGAAATAAATATGTCTATCTATGCATCTTCTCCGAAGTGGCAACTATGCATTATGGTACTGTTACGTCCTTCTGAGGTTCGGTACTAAATCCTTGGTTCAAGAGGTTTCAGAATGATTCGAGACAGTATGGGTGTGACACAAGGTTGCTATTTAAGCCCTCAACTGTTTTCCTTGTATATTAACGACCTAATGGACTGTCTACCAGGAGGAATTGAGTTGGCCGGGGTGTTGCTAAACGCGCCCCTGTTTGCTGGCCACGTGTTTTATTTGCCCATTCAGCCGAAACGCGGTTACTCATGATGAACCGTCTCTATATGTATTGTCAGATGTGGAACTCAACGGTTAACGCATTAAAATCAAAAGTGTTGATTTTTCAAAAATGGAGGTGTAGACTATGTCGAAATGAAAAGTGGCATGACAACGGAGAACCAATTGAAGTGATGAAAAATACCTTGGAGTGACAATATGGATTTACACTTGAAGGATAAACTAATCAAGGCAAAAAGCGCAATATGTGCAACCTGGAAAAGGTGTTTCTCACATAACCTTGTTGATCAAAGCATTAAATACAAAGTCTTTGTGGGTGTGTCGCGGAATCGGTATTGATGTACGTAGCTCAATCTTGGGGACATACGCAACATGAAACTGTAGAACAACTACTAAGATACTCCATCAAACGAACCTTTGGTTTACCTAGAACGACGCCTAACTACAAGATTATAATAAAAAAAACTGGAATTTCGCCATTATTTGTCAAGACACTGAAGCTTCATATAGATTATATATTGAAAGTTCTTGGGATGCCTGATGAAAGACTTCCAAAAATTGTTGCTATGAAGGCCATACAAAGAAGAAATCTCTGGTTTAGGAAACTGGAAGAGCTTGCTGGTTACTGTGCGAAGCAATTTAATTTTACGATGACTAACTTCAGGTTATTAAAATATATGCTCTACGAGCTTATCTCCAAAGAAGATGAACAATACATAAGAGATTGCATTAATATGGCTACAATCTCCGTACATCCGTACATTCCTGGACACTCTGGTGTCCAAAAGAACTTGCACCACTGCACCACTGCAATCCTTGACACTCTGGTGTCCAGAAATACATTGCACCACTTAGTGCAAATTGTTCCTGGACAGTCAAGAACTTATGTCTACCATTTTCAAAATGAGAGGAGAACTCATTAACCCCACATCGTCTGCAGCCCTTGCAACCTATCGGTGAGAGAAGGCATTGGGCATTTTATTGGTGGATGTCCAGTACTTAAGGAAACGCTCATATTTTATGTAGGCAGTGACTTTAAATCGGCCGGATCTTTGAAATTGTGATGATAATATAAAAATTCCTTTAAACTATTAGAGAGAGGCAGTTAAATACAGAAAAAATATTATAGACGAGGAGTTTTAAAATTTCATAAGCAAAAGCTATATATATTGATATGTATGTTAACTTGTAATATGTACCTTTTAATTATTCGAATAGAAAACTTTTATTCATTATCAGGCAGACGAAAAAAACATGCTTTTATGATTTATGTAAAAAAAAAAACATAACTTGTAATTATTAATAATAAATTTTAAAATCTTAGGGTAAACCTACCCTAATTCGAGCCCCCTGCCAATAGCGAGCCCCCTTCACGAATTCTGTCCAAAAGCAAAGCCCCTGCTTTTCAAACAATAACGGTATTTTAACAGAAAAAATCTATCATATCATTTTTTTGTATTGCATAATTCATTTTCAGGTAATTCGTCCTCAGTTGGTAAGGAAAATTGAAAGTGTTGAGTAATGTTCCGTAAGTGAACAAAACTCCGTGTAATTTGTGAAATTTCCTTAGAAACAATAAACTTTGACTGAGAATGTAAGTGATTTTCTTTAATTTTTTAGTTACCTAATTAAGGCTTAATGTAACAATAATAATGTATATTTTATTATTTCAAAAGCAAAAGTAAGAAAAAATAGTTATTTGTTAAAATATGTTGGGGGCTCGTTACTGGGACGAAAAAATGATGGGGGTTCATTACGTGGGTTGACATGAAATAATCCAGTTATAATTCCAGTAACGAATCCGGCCAATTTTCAACCAAAAATTAAGATACGGCATTTTATGTAGAAAAACTTTTTACTAATCGCATTTCTTATTTATGTTTATTTAAGTATATTAATTCGAAACTTTGCTATAAGAGTTGTTACATATAGAAATAATGCCATTTGAACTGTTAGAGTCTTATTAGGTATGTTTTCACAACCAAGACAACGCAATTTCTATCCGACCGTCCGTAGATTGATCGTCTTGGATTCAAGAGCAGATTAAATATTTATAAAAACCCGTCATGAACATGCAAACATTTGATGTTTACTTATAAAAACCCTTATTTTTGTGAATTGTAACTGTCCTATTTGATGCTGTTTCGTACAGAATCATAAAGAACAAGGATACTTTATAATTATGTTTTATGTTATACTTTTTAAACTTCGCCATTCGGAGTCGGCATTAAACTGTAGGTCCCAGCCACTCGTGAAAGAACAATAGCACGCACAGCACCAGTGGTTGCTGAGAAGCTAGGCCCAGGTCCGCCTCAGACTGTAGCGCCACCTGAAGAAGAAGAAGGATACGTATTACTATCTCGCTTCGGGCATAGTTTTGTCACCGCTGCTGTCTGTTAAGGGAGATCAGATATAATTTGACTACTCATCCAATTTGCCTGAACATCTGGCACTCACGGTGTAGTAGGCCTTCCAGTTATTCAGTTATCAAGACCAAGTTGCTTGGAATCCACGATGACTTCAAGGCAAGCCATAAGGGGCTTACAGTCATGTTAATAAATTGAAGCGACACATGGTGACTATATTGTTTGTTGTACTTGTTCAGTTTTGGGCCTATAGTCGTTAAGGCTGATATTTGGCTTTCTAAACAGGGATGTTCGATCTCTAAGTCCTATTCTTGGATCAGTCAGAATTATCAATTCGGAACAAGAACGGAGGTAACAGAAGCAAAGGCCAATTCGCAGTGGTGTTTGCTTGAGAAGATCGAGCAAAAGCCTTCGAATTATGCAAGAGTAATGAAAAACTCATTGTCAGGACCTTTGGGTCGAAGAGGCAAAGAAGTAGACTTTATTTTGAACTGCATCTCCTTGCCGTGCACTGAATTCTAGCAGACGACTGTTTGATCCAGCAGATCCGATCCAGAGCGTCTTAGGTAGGTAAAGTGGGTGCACGTGTTGGGTGCACTAAGCTCCCTTGAGACTTACTGCAATTCTAAAACCTACGAAATTTGTGTGCGAATTCAAGGAGGTGGTCGTCGTGGCGTAGTGGGAATAAGCGCGTCGACTCCTACGCAGAGGGTGCCAGGATCGATACCCGAATTTACCACCTATCATAATTCACGGCTCCACCTCTTTCGAGTCACTGACAATGCTCGAAGAGTATTCCTGTCTAGAAAAAGCTTCTCAATTTCGCCGGTCGGAGTCGGCATTAAACTGTAGGTCCCTTCCACATGTGCGAGAACAATAGCACGCACAACACGAGTAGTTGCTGAGAAGCTAGGCTCAGGTCCACCTCGGACTGTCGCACCACCCATATTATTATTATTAATAAAATTATTATTAATAAAATTATTATTATATTATTATTAACATATTAAATTATGTTTTGGATCTATAATTTTTTCACTCCATCCGTTGGTTAATTATTCAAAACCAATTGATCTATCAACAAGGAAATAATGGACGCAAAAAGAAAATGCAACGTTACTTATTTTTGTTCTTTTTGAATGCTTTTGTTAATTTTTGTCATGAATTTATTTAAAAATGTTTCCTTTTTACGTTTTAAAAAAAAATAACTAAAAAATAACCATGATTTAATTTGTTTGTTATGATTTATATGGGGGGCTCGTTACTGGAACGCTAAGGGCTCAAATTATGGTTCCGTACTGACTCATGTCTCATTTAGTTTATTTAAATGTATCAAATTTGAGTCCAATACTCACAAAATGTTATTATTTATTTCAAACAGTAATGCATCAAGCTTTCCTTACCTCATCAAATTGTTTTCATATATCTAAGTAATTAATTTTGAGAGAGCAACTGCTGTTATCCGTGAATTCAATTTACAAGTAATTTTATTTTATTTTATTTAAAATAAGACAATTTCGTCCGATCGCATTCGATCCAATCGCAAAAAAGGCCCAGCAAAGAAAGGAGTTGTCCGTAGCCAGCTCAATTTTAGATTTTACAGGTTGGTGTTCGCCACTAGGTGTCGCTGGAGTCATTAACGGGGGGGCCGCACAATGGTGCCAAATCTCGATCAGCAACGAAGTCACAACTTTCCTTAAGGGGGCTCTATCATATCTTACTTGATCATTTCAAGGATTTCATCATAAGGAAGTGCTAGTAGAAGTTCGTTGACAGAGGCTTGTATGGGCATCAGTAATTATTATACTCTAAATATTCACTTTCGATCCATAAGAAAGGAGACCCCTTTGACTGCGCCAACTATAGAGGGATAAGTCTCCTGAACATCGCCTACAAGATCTTCTCTGCCGTTTTGTGTACTCGCCTGAAGCCGTTTATAAATAACCTGATAGGTCCTTATCAGTGTGGCTTCAGGCCAGGGAAGTCCACCATCGACCAGATTTTCACACTACGGCAGATCCTGGAAAAGACCCAAGAAATGCAAATCGACACCCACCACCTTTTTGTCGATTTCAATGCCGCATATGACAGCGTGCATAGGGACGAGCTATACAACGCCATGTCTAGTTTTGACATTCCTGCCAAACTCGTCAGGTTGTGCAGGATGACGATGGAGAATTCTCGCTGCTCCATCAAGGTCGGTAACGAACTCACCGAGAGCTTCAATGTCAAAAAAGGATTTAGACAAGGTGACGCGCTGTCATGTGACTTCTTTAACATCGTCCTGGAAAAGATCGTGCAAGACTCACACACCAACACTAGAGGCACGATCTTCCAGAAGTCCGTTCAACTGTTAGCATACGCGGATGACATTGACGTGATTGGCAGAAGACAGCGAGCCGTCAATGAGGCGTTTGCTGGCATTGAGGCGGAGGCGGCTAAAATGGGTCTAGCGGTGAATGAGGGCAAAACGAAGTATATGCTGTCATCAAGAAAGGACACACAACATCGACGTCTTGGACAGAGCGTCACAATGGGCAGCTATAACTTCGAGGTAGTCAAGGACTTCGTCTACCTCGGCTCCGCAGTAAACAGTACAAACAACATCAGTACCGAGATCAAACGCAGAGTAACTCTTGCCAACCGCTGTTTCTATGGGTTCAAGAGGCAATTGAGTAGTAGAGCCATCTCTCGAAGGACCAAGCTGACCCTATACAAGACCTTGATCATCCCAGTCCTGCTGTACGGCGCGGAGGCATGGACAATCTCAAAAGCGGATGAGGAAGTCCTTGGTATTTTCGAGAGAAAAGCTCTGCGTGCGATCTTTGGTCCTGTTTGCCTTGACGGTTTCTGGAGCAGAAGACTCAACAACGAACTGCACGGTCTGTACAGCGACATGAGTTTAGTCAAGCGTCTTCGGATCCAACGCCTAAGATGGCTAGGCCATGTAGAGCGTATGGACAACTCAGCTCCGGTCCGGAGAGTCTTCGACTCCGAACCCGTGGGACAACGCCACAGAGGACGCCCGCGTTTAAGGTGGCGCACCCAGGTGGAGAAGGACCTCAACCAACTTGGCGTGCGACACTGGAGTAGCTGTCTCCAGAGACCGTGCTAGCTGGAGAGGCTTGTTGGTTGAGGCCCAGGTCCACCCCGGACTATAGCGCCAAATGAAGAAGAAGAAATATTCACTTTAAATTTAATTTGAATTAAAAATTTTGTTCCGAATTTTTGCCAAATTTTGCAACGTCATATTTTGTCTTAGTTCAATTCTTACTCTTAAGGAAATTATAAATTTACTTAAACAACCTAAACGATCTACTTGCGTTAGCCAAATCAATCAAATTTAAAATTCGGTCTTACTTACCGCCACCAACCCAAAATGGCCTTGTAAAGCTAAGAGGGAATATCTACAGCTAATTGAATTCCATTTAACTGGAAACAGTGTCGTATCTGCTTTCACTCAGTCAAAACAATTCAGACTATTTCGAAGACAACCCACAAACGATTAAGATTATTAATGATAATTGACGAGGAAGAAGAACGATGACTGATGGCTTTTCACGTGGGCTACTGCATGCAGTGAAAGTTACTAATTGTGCCTGTTCGCTAAATGGGGAAGGATCGTTGATTCAAATTACTATTAAGATGTTTGTCTTACAAGAAAAAAAACACAGTTATTACGTGATTCAATTACGAAGGTGACGGTGATGCTGTAGACGTAGAACCAAAAGCCGTGGATGCGCTTACAAGGCCACCAAGTGGACAAGGTCATACGATTGAGAAAATCATAATCCGGTTTGCGTGTAATCGGCAATTTAATGTGCTTAAGATGTAACATGTCGGTTATTTTTTTTGAACTCATTTTTATTTCAGGAATTCATAACAGACTTATCATGTCGGTATACTCAAGCTTGGTTCATGCATGGGTGACGGTACTGATAAGTAAATAAGATCTAAAATGTGCTCCTTTGAGCGTAGCTTCTTAGTAGTAATAATATGGCTGACGCTACAGTCCGTAGAGGGCCAGGGCCTAGCATCTGCACATCCACTTGTGCTATCTGAAAGGGACCTTACAGTTTTATACCGACTCTGAAGGCGAAGTTTGAGAACCCTTTTCTGGACAGTTCTAACTCTCTGAGCATTGTCAGTGACACAAAAGAGGTGAGGCCATCAAAATAATTTTAGTCATACCGGGAATCGAACCCAAGCAGCAAGGTTCAGTTGTGTAGGAGTTGGCGAACAAACCCACAACGCTACGCCCACGACAAGGCCCTAATGAGCTATCGGCACGTTAGACTAGATACACTCCAAGCCCTTCAAATTGCCTATAGGCCTTCCCATATCCTGGAGAAGACTACCAAGTTTCAGATCGACACGGACCATCATTTTAAATATTTTAAAGCCGCATGCGACAGCATTCATGGCGGTGGCCGGTTTCGGGCTCTCTTGGGAAAATCGTTCTGATTTGCTGCTCCAAGGTAACAAATAACGGATGCAGCGTTCAGTCCCGTTCAAGGACTTCGGAGACGTCTGAGAAACCTGCTTCGGACTTCGGTTAGCATCAGATGATCGAGTGATTTCTTCAATCTGCTGCTGAATGATAGACCTTTTTTGACATTGAAGGTCTCGGTGAGTTCGTTACCGACCTTGATGGAGCAGCTAGAATTCTCCACCGTCATCCTGTACAACCTGACGAGCTTGGCAGGAATGGCAAAACTAGACATGGAACTGACAACTGAGCAGGAGTTGTCATCCACTATGATGAGGCCAGCTAGGCTCACGTCCGCTGCTAAGCTACCAGCTGCAACAGAAGTCTGTCTGGTGGGGGATTTCAAGAGGAGTTCCTCCTCTTGTCTTTAACTGTAGAGCCGGTTTTATGGATACCTCTGGTGCCCGACTCTTTTGCACCAGAGTTCCTTGAAATATTTTTGTTTGGGGATCTAATTTTGGAGTAATTGGGAAGAAGCTGTCGCACTACACTCACCCCCGGTATGTAGTGAAGAGGACTTAGCTTAAACCGGTGTGCCCCAGAATCCGGAGTTCACCGATAGAAGATACGCTCACGCTGTAGTTACACACCTGGGATTGCTGGTTTTTAGAGTTATTCCCCTCTAGATCCGCTATATTCGATAAAAGCAAGAGCACCCCGTGCAGCTTTTGACTGCGACTGACTGTGACAGACGTCTTTTATAATAGAACCTCCCTGATTCAGATCGAATCTCGCTCCCTCAAGTGTTTCACTTCTTATTGGATTTGTAAAGCTCAGAAAAAAAAAACACCCTTTATATAGACACCATATACTGACAGAAAATATCGACAAAACGTCATGGTCGATAGCTGCTATTTAAACCTGGTAAAGTAATTTTTCGAGTCTATCGGAACTTCAAAAATGACATCCTAGTGAAAATCTGACTTAGACTAACCATTGGCCAACGTTGTGAATTCGGTTTATCAAAACTTCTAATTCGAGGCACCAACCTCTGCTCCTCTCTGTGCGGGGCTTCACTTCAGGGTGGACATGGGCTACAACCAACATCGTGCGGTACAAAATCTCAATTTGCCTATCCTTGGGTATATATCTGAAAGTTGACCGACAAGCAAAATAGCAAAGCTGATTCTTGGAGTATTTAAAATAGCATGTTGCGTCTCAGCAAGTGAGGATTGGCAATGACGTTAAGTGTAGTTGCGTGCACGTCTAATCTTACGCAATTGAACCTATGGTGTCTAGCTTCGATTTCCGGTACGACAGACAATTATTAAGTGATCCACCAAATCACTGACAACGCTCAAGAACTTTAACTGTCTAAAAAAAGCCTCTCAATCTCGTGAGTCGACATGAAAGTGTGTGTGAGTGGTTGCTTACAAGCTAGGCCCTATACGGACTGTAGCACCACCCATATTTGATCATTTTCATTTTTGATTTTTGATCGTGTCAAACTGGACACAGAATTTCTTTCCACTGACTCTCGTAAGCTTTGCGGAGTTAGAAAGCTACTCAGTAAATTATCATTTTCTTCAGCCCAGTGATCTCAACTGTTTACTGCTTGAATTGCTGACCCTGCTCTAGCTCTTGGTAGTGGGGATTCTCCAACTGCGTTCTCGTCATCAGTTTCGATTCCTGCTGCTCCCTGATTTATGCTTTTCGGTTCAATATCGGGTCATTTTCGGCAATCCAATCGATCGTGTCACAGGAGGGGGCAATCTGGAATATCCCATGAAGCAGAGGATTTGTTCACTTATGACACTCAAGGGTAGCACATCATCTTCGTAGAAATCTCTCATTGGGTGCATCAAAGGGGTTCCAGCACTTGTCTTTTCCCTGTAATTTACATTGTCCCATGGATTGGACAAGAGACATACCGCCAGCTCCAAATTAAATGCTTTAATTTAGTTCCCAAAACTGACACTTGGCTTCTGACAAATTGAGCCATGTCACCTATTTTGAGGCCTGTTTTTATCAAGGAGTTGCACGCATGGACGGTTGCTTTCATGGAGGCAGCGCTGTAGTGTTTTAGTTTTAAGTCTATGACAGAACTGAACGAAAAGTAGCCAGAAGCATGATCAAATTTCATAGTCTCGTAAGAGTCCACAGTATCTAGAGATTGGTTTTGTCACTTCCACTAAGGTAAGGAACAATTATATAAACTCAACGACACTTAACGAAGCTTAACAAAACTTAACGAAGCTTAACGAAACTATATGTAACATAACAAAACTTAACGAAATTGAACTGAAAAAAGGGGTTATTATCAGTACATCATTTTTGTGACTTCGATTGCTTAAGTTGACTTAAATCTCTTTACACAGTTTATGAAAAAGAACTGAACGAAGAGTAGCCAGAAGCATAATCACATTTCATAGTCTCGTAAGAGTCCACAGTATCTAGAGAATGGTTTTGTCACTTCCACTAAGGTAAGGAACAATTATATAAACTTAACGAAACTTAACGAAGCTTAACAAAACTTAACGAAGATTAACGAAACTTAATGTAACATAACAAAACTTAACGAAATTGAACTGAAAAAAGGGGTTATTATCAGTACATCATTTTTATGACTACGATTGCTAAAGTTGACTTAAATCTCTTTACGTCCGTAAAGGTTGGGTCTTAAAACTAAGTTTTGGAAAAAGCTACTCAATTGCCCACCGTGATGTTGGAACTCTTTTCAAAACTACTTCTTAGTTCTTAATGGTCTTAAAATTGCTGAAGACCATTTCAAGCTCTAATGACTTTCTTCAAATTAATGCTTCTAGATGTCACTTACCATCCTTAAGGCCATTGCATGCACGTCTTGATGACATATTTGAACTGATCTTAAATTTAATAGTCAAGCGTGCCCTCCATTGTTAATCGGGCACGTGCATGAGATCGTGTACGGTTTCGGGAGGTCGTGAAGATTTTTATGGTGAGCGATTGCGTAGTAAAAATTCGATTTAAATGCAGGGGGTCGGCGGTAAAGAACAGCTCTTCAGTTTGACTGCATCATCCCTAGCAAGTAGGTTGTAGCCCCCGAAAGAAAACAAACACTTAGAGCTTAACAAATTCTCTCTCTCTCTCTCTCTTGAAGTCGGTTTAAAGTCCAAAAATTGAGAATTGTCTAGTTCCAGATGCTGGACAATGACCGTTCTTTCTTCCGAACCAACTACTAGATATCACAAGCCGCCTTCAAACCATCTTCATCATCATCAGCAGTCACAAGTCAAAATTAAAATGTTTAACAAACTACTTCACTTGATAGCCCGATTGATCTTGCAGCACAGCCAAAGATCAGCCAAACAATTGATTAGAATATTTGAACACATGTTCGTATGCTCAGCAGCTACAGCAACGTAAGTCACGAGTAACTCAAAAGAATGTACCTCAACCCAGTCATCAGCTGTTGTTTGGGGGCAGCCACAGCTCACGTCCCAAGCTGTTTCTCAATCCGAAATGTGAGCCGATGGTAATCAGCTCTTAACTTTGCACGCAAAACCGCAAAACCTTGACAGTTCAGATGCAAAGTGAGAGTCTGCGTCGACCGTCTCATTGTCTTATCAATTTAACAGCCATTCTCCCCCGTTCAATGGCGATCTAGAATCGAAACTTAAATTCGTAACCAGCAGCAGCACATAATCGAAAGACAACAGGCAGAAAAGGGGGAACCAAAAAAAATAAAAAGAAACAGAAAACCCACTCGCCACAAAACCACTCTACACGACATTCCTAGCCAGCACACTAACACCATCAACAAGTCTTTCTCGCTCTCTCTCTGTCCCTACTTATGGCACCTTCCCTACCTGCCGCGCTCTCAGATAGGCAGATACACTTTTTTTATGGCAAACACGAGTAATTTTCTCCGAGTCCTCCTCGCACGGTGTTTCTGCAGCGAGTGGAGGGCTATGTGTGAGTGAGATCGGTGGCTCTCTCGCGTAGGGACTGTGTTGGTGTTGGCGAGAGAGAGGTTCTCGCCGCGCTCTCGCAAGAACGAACATCCAACAGATTCGTTGTTCGTTCGCTACTTCGTGGTTGATTGTGTGTCGCGCAAAACCTCTCCTCATCGATCGCGGACTGGACGTTCCATACGCGAAGCGCACGCGGACAGCATTCATTCGCGGTTCGATTGCTGTATCTCTGTATCTTTGGTTCGTTCGACTCGCTGTTCGGTTCGTTCTCTCAACTCAGAAGCAGTTGTGGTGGTGGTGGAAGACGACGAAGAAGGAGAAGGCGAAGCAGAAGTGGAAGTCCAACGAAGACGGGGTTTTTGAATTTTCCTCTCTGGCCAAAATCAACAGTTGCGCGGACGCGAACAGCATAACAAGATCGTCTCTCGGATCGGTTCGGAACACGCGCAAAAAAGCAAACACCTCAAACTGTTCAACGGAAAGATACAAAATTTCCAAAACAAAAAAACAACAACCATCCTACAGTGCGGTGCAGTGCAAGTGTTTTTATTTTTTCAAAACAAATCCCAAAATCCATTCTCGCATCTCGCACAGATGCAGATGAACGGTTGAAGTAGAAAATCATCACAAACTTGTTGTGAAGTGCACGCGGATATCTGTGCTTCATCGCAGGAGGCGGAGGAGGTGGCTTTTCGTAGGCAAAGCTCAGCCAGAGAAAACGTGAATGAAAAAAAAAAAAATATATTCTTAAAGCAAAAAATTCGTGTGGTGCAGCAGCAGCAGCAGCAGAAATAGTTTCCTCTCGTCTGATGTGGTGCGCGCGGCCGACCCCCCTTACAGTCGAGTCGAGTCAAGTCGGGTTGAGTCCATATTAACGGTGCAGTGAATCGAAAAGATACCGAGAACGAGCACATTCTGCTCGTTCAGCTAGCCGCTAGCCGCAGAAGAAACAACTTGTTTCGACGGTTTTATTATTTTTATGAGTTTTTCTTTTTAAATATTTTTTTTCCCTTGTGTTATTTTGTTCCATCGTGTGCTTCGTTCGAGTGCTTAGCTTTACCACACCACGCCACCAGCAGTCCAATCCAGTTTAGTTTTTGTTGTTTTTCTGTCGATTGTGCGCCTGGGTTCACCTGTAAATGAAATAGATCTCGGCCGTGTCCCTAGCAATGTGTGAGAAAATTATGTAAATTAAATGTGCACCGGGTCTGGTTTTAATTAATAATTCTTCCGTGGTCTGTATTCTGCGTATCCGCGACTAGCTTTTGGTCGAGTGCATCGTCGTGTGCGTGTTGTCGTCGTTCAGTGTCTATCTAAACAACTGTCTTGTGCTAATTTTTCGCCCCCGCTCCCACTCACGGCAAAATAAAAGGAAATACAAAATAAACCCCATCACAGCGACACACGAAAACAATATTTCTGTTGTCTTTTGTTCATTTGAAACTTTCTGTCACAAGTGGATTATCAAACGAGATACAAATAGTGAAAGGTAAGATTGGTCTTTTGGTAAATACAATGTGTGTCAGTGTTGGATTAAAACGTACGAACTCTCAGATAAGTTGGCTTGATTTATGACGGGGCAAGGAGTGGGCCAAAATTGTGCACGAGGGGGCGGTGTCCGACGCTGTGCCGACGCGATACATTGCATCAGTCAGTGACTGGGCCTGTTGAATAATAGAAATTAAATTCAATTGCTGACAGTTTGGGGTAAACAGCGGTCGAGCTACTGAAATGTCAAAACAAATTGAATCGGAATGACATTGACAGCTCCGCCGACGACGTTGGCAATTGGAGGGGTGCGTTCGAAATACTGCGATGGGAATTCCTTCTGGTTTCTGGCAGTGACAGGTTGACAGCCGTGTAAATGTCACAGGAGGAGAGAGACAGAGCGAGAGAGAGTCAAAATTGTGGTTTGAGGAATTTTGAAGAGACTCCCCTTGTCTCATTTTGTTGAAAGCAGAAATCAAGTGTCAAGTTTAAATAAAGAGATCTCGATGACGTCCACTGTCAGTCTCGGCGGTGGATACATTCTGAATGTTAAGTCTGGAAGGATGGGTTGTGACATAATCTTGACAAGTGCTTTCTATTTCTTGGCATGTCAGGGATGTCGTGGTGAAGAATTTACGTTCGCTTGCGCAGGATTTTGCAACGTCTCCTTCTTGGAGGAATGCTTTGATGTGACTTGAATTTGAAGATCTTGAACTTGAGCCTTTACGCTTGAGAGGTTTAGTGGCGAAATTTGATAAGAATCATCATGAAAGTCGGACCATATTTTGAAAATCAGTCGAACCTCCACACTGGAACAAACAAGCAGTGGACTAGGGCGAGTCGAATTGTCACGGGATACCATAATTTGTTCGAGTTAAAGAATGTTTGACTTAGAGAGTGGTTTTTGAAAGGAAAATTGTGGGACATCGATGTAAAATGTGGCGAGAAAGGTCGAGTTGGAGAGTGATTCGATTTATGGAGAGTTCGACTTAGGGAGAGTCCACTGTATTTTGGAACGTTCGCGTTATGAAGTGTAAAATGTGAGCAAATTTAAGTCAAAGTTCTGAAATGCTGTCAAAAAAAGTGACTATTTTCTAATTTGTTGGAAAAATGTGGAAGTATAGTAGTTCTTAGCGACTTGCCGTAACCCCGCCTACAGCCGTTAGAGGGTTAACAAACTTCATTCTACTTATACGTCTTACAGAGGTGTGACTGTATAATCTAAACCCCCTTATAACAATTGACTAATTTCGATTCCTGCCTAAAATAGCCGTGTTTTTTTCATCGCTATCGAAGTAAGATTCAAAAAAACGATTAGCAGAGGCTTTGATTTTTATCTGTCAAAATATATGACAAAGAAATTTATTTTTTCGAAATTTATGTCAAAATGTCCGAAAAAAAATTCGAAGTCGTTTGTTTATCGGCAGCCACTTTTCACTGCCGGTATTATAGGCAGTAGGTTATTGTATGTGCTTTACTTGCTAAATCCCACTTCACTATTTATAGATTTTTGAAAAAAATGTCTTCACTGACAGTGAATTTATCGCCACTTCCTAGTGCCATTCTTGAAGCCTTTTTCTAAAGTCGGAATGAACTGCATCACTCTGTTTTGTTTTGCGGAATAAATCGCTCTCCTCATCCGTCGGTGACAGTTGCCAATGACATATCAGATGAAGAGTTTCCAGAAGGTATTATGTGGCCTTCGATAGTTCACTCTGCTTCTGGTTACTTTTCGTTCAGTTTTGACAGTCGACTTAGGTCTATTGGCACCCGTTCTGTTTTTGACAGATGTCACTTTTTATTTTTGAAGACATGCCTTTCCTAGATAGTTCTCGCAATGTAAACGTTTTCGACATGGATTCTCAAAACAGTCTCAAATCGGAAGTCAGTTTTCTGAAGGTCAGTTTATACGGTTGAGCCTATCGTTGACGTTTATTACGTTCTATGATTAACATCGCCAGCACTCTCAAGAAGTCGGTCATGTAGAGATTTACATAAAACCTGTACTCGCTCGACTGGCTGGGCATTTTACAAAATGTAAACGAGTCTTATTTTGGAGACAGCTGGCTAAAGATCGTGCCGGCTGGAGAGGCTTGTTGGTTGAGGGCCAGGTCCACCCCGGACTGTAGCGCCACTAGAAGGAGAAGATGAGAAGAAACGAGTCTTATAATACGCATGTCCTTTGCCGAACAATTGACTGAAGCAAGATTATAAAAAAAATAAAAGCAATTCGATAAGAAAGAAGGCGCTCATCATTGAAAGTCAAAAATTCGCAAATTTTTCTCCCTCAAATTTGTCAAAGGACTCGGACGTTTATTAGCCTGAAAGACGCTCTGAGCTCAGTCGCTTTTAACTCTAGCACTTCCCTTAATTGCCGCCATCTCATGTGGGTGCCGAGTTACTGTGACATTCGGACGATCTCGCTAGAAAGGGTACAAGCTCTGTGCTCTTTCCGGGTAGTTATCCAGCCTCCATGCCTATCGCTAATATAAAACATCTGCTAAAGCTGGAAATACTTGCCCAAACAAACCGCAGATGGAAAACTGCCACAGGATGCCTCATTACCTCATTAACAACTCTGGCCTATGATCGATCATAAGCGATCGCTTAACCTAATTAGACCAATAAGGTCAAATCTGAGATCTGAGATTCAGGCCATTCTGCCATAGGAACTCACGCCTCTCGACTCGACAATGACTTCTGTAGAAGCTGCATGAGCGAGGATGAGGATGAAACCCTTTAAAGAATTTCTATGCAATTGCAGTGCTCTCTCATCCCGTAGATTCAGACGCCGGGGGTCCAACTTCTGTGATAAACTGGTTGAACTGAGCAATGTTAGTTTATCAAAAGCACTCTGTGGCTTGCGGAATAAGTATCCATAGAACTGAGTGGTAACACAATGGGTCTATGCTGGCACAAGTGTGGCTGCTGTCCTTCTGCATAGTAGTCAGCCACTTCAACCTAACCTAACCTAAGGACGATTATTAGATGCGAAGTTCAATACCTCCTTGTTTGATCTTAAAGTAGCATTCCTTCTCTGTTTCTTGGTTGGGATCTATGAGTGCTGCGCTATGTTGTTCTAGACAAGTGTAACCTCATATGAAACGGATTCATCGAGTGAAAAAGAAGACTTAAGAGATTTAAATGGGTCCGGATATTCCGATTGGTAGCCAACAACAACTTACAGAAGTTAATTCAGAAAAACCTTTAACCTTTGAATCTTTATAATCGACCGTGAATCTTTCCAATTGCATACAGTTGACTGCTCTTACAAATGATGGCTCAATGATTTTTACGGGAATTTGGAGTGCTTGTGAAGAAATTATATTCAGCTTTTTAAAACAGTGGAATTTGACGTACAGTGGACTCTCCCTGAACCGAATTCACCCTTAAAAAATCTCTCTAACTCGAACTTTTTCGTCATATTTTACTTGCATTTCCGTCAATTTTCCATACAAGACCCTCTCTCTAAGTCAAACTCTCTGTCTAACTCGAACAAATTATGGTATCCCGTGACAAGTCGACTTAGGGGGAGTCGACTGTACTTACCATTTTTTGGCTTGAAAAAATTATAGTATCCCTTAGCGGGAGTCCACTGTATTTATTACTATTTCTTGGAAATTAACCTACAAGCAGAATTTAACCTCTCGCCGTAAACAAGCCAACAAACTGTTTCTCAGACTAGGTCAAAATTTGTCTCGAAATTTACTGACTACTGATAAATATAAGAACCGAGATTTTTCAAAACTTTATGCAGTGAAAATTCTCGTTACGGACACCCCTCTATAAGGGCCACCTCTGTTTACGGACAGTTCGTCATGGTCCCGACTTGTGGGTATTCGTGTATTTCAATCCCTTCAGAACGGACAATCATGATGTTCAGTTGCTGTCCGCTATTGAGAAGTTCAGCTGTACAAAAATGTGTAAGAAAATAAAAGACCCCCCGACCAAATTGGACAGGGGACGCCTTGTATCGTTGAGTTTCGTTAATTTCTGCTTATTTTCGTTGAAGCGAAGAGAATCGCTTTCTGTGTGTGTTCAAGATGGGAGGATTGTATGTGTCATTTATCGTTTTCGTCTCTCAAAGGACAAAAAATAATGGTGCTAGAACTTATACATCATTCATTGCCGTGAGAGAAAACACTACGGCTCTTTAATTTGAAATAGTTTTAGAAATAGTGATATAGTTTTGAAGTATTTGATAGATTCTTATTCATTTGTTAACAGACACCGTCAATTACGAGCAAGTACACACTGACCAGTCGTCAATATTATTCGCTCGGATTAATTCAATAGGCGAATGCAGATTTTATTAGTATTAGCATTACAAATGTGCATAGTGCTGTTCTCCATAACATAGCCGACAGGATCTGAAAACCAAAGATAGGAATAGAGATATGCAACCATTATGTCTGCTCAAGACGTCCGCTCTCAATTCTTTTTCTCATAGCGCACACGAACAGCACACACCGTAAGTTCAAAGCAGAAATGACATTGAGTGTGTCAATGGTCAAATTTAAAAACTGAAAATTGGACAAATTCTGGCTTTTAAATTTCAGAAATAGTGAACTAAATCAATTTCCAACTCGCCGTTAAATAACTAGTTGAGACAAACCTAGAAGTTGATCAACTCCCTGTTTTCCGTTAAGTTGAGTAATTGTAAACAAAACTACCCTTGAATACTTTTCTGGGAGCATTCTCCTTTCGAATTCCAAAAATGCTACACATGATGGTCCACTTCCCCATGAACTTCATTGCTAGAAGGCTGCGTCTCTTTGAAGCTAGTCATAGGTTGGATTGAGCTGATTGCATGCGCATGTGGAGGCATAGTTCAACGAAGTGTATGCATATTCTTAACTGCTTGACCTTAGTCTTCTTTCTGGCATCAAATTTCTTGAAGCATGTTGGGACTAGCTGTCATCTGCTTAAAAATCACTAGATTCACTCACCGATCAAACCATTTTTTTTTTCATTTTTATTTCTCAATTCATAACGTATATTCTTACATACTAGACAAAAATGCTTAAAGTAGTTGGACTAACAAAGAATCTATTTTAACTTACTGGCCCTCGTCGGGCTCTCTAAGCTAAACTTAATATTATACTATGTCTTTCGACTTAACCTAACTGCTTGTTTAACGAAATGAAAATCAATTTAAATGTACAACTTTATATTAAGAAAAAATGGCAAAAAAACTTAATAAATAACCGATCAAACCATGCGTCTACAAGCATGTTACTTTAGAACGAAATTGAATAATAATTCAGTGTTAGTGGGAGGAGTTTAGTAGGTTAGGATTTCACGTACGTAACTACCTGAGGTTCGTGAAATCGTGGCATTTAACGAGAATTGAATTACCCGTGAATTTGTCATATTTGATCAGATTTCAAATTTTTCTTGATGCCATGCTGATCTCTGTTTTTTACAAGTAAAAACCAATTTCGTTGTAATCAAAATTGGCAATTTTTTCTGTGTATAGTGTATAGGACCGTAATTTCACGTGATCGCGTGTATGTTTCACGTATATTTGGTATGTACACGTGGCCACGTGAATTAATTTCACTTATATTTAGGATCTATACGTGATCAGATGAATTTAGTATTTTTAAGGTAGCACTTAGGTGTGCACGTGATCACGTGTAGTTAAATGCACCTTAAGAGTCTGAGGCTAGTCATTGGAAAATGCTTGTTTTTTTGCTTTTTTTCTTTACCATCACAGGGCAAACACAAAACACTACGTTCTCTTAGTGCATGCCCTCAGTAGCACTTTACACAGCAGATATTTGCTCCGCGACTTTGGATCATCTACCGATTTTGCATCTCATAGATTACATCAAATAAACAATATTAATTAAAGAAGAGTGTATAAGTACATTTTTTAAACTCCAATCGAGACAAGCTCAAATCAATATCGTTGCAAAGTTCATTAAAAGTCCTTATACACCTTTTAATCGGTTCATTACAACCATAGTTGGCCTCTTATCGTAGAGTAAATTTCACACCCGAACAGATCTTTGCTGAGAAAAAGTAAGTCTGGTGAATTTACACGACTGACACTGCCTTACGCTTTGAAACTTAAGGTTTGCAAGCCATTTATTTTAGATCAGTCGTCATATTTCGGAAGTTCTTCGATCTCGTGAAATTCTTTTGCACTCTTTCGAATCTGAGCTCTTGTGTTTTATATGGGAAATCCCAAATTATGGAAGAGTGTTCTAAATATGGTCCGACTAACGAGCAAATGGTGGGCTTAACATTAGTTATATCTCAAAAATCTTTACTATTTATTTTCAGAAAACCTAACATAGCGTTAGACTTCGGAATTGTAAATTCGTAATGTAATGAAAAATTTAATTCAGCATCAAAAATTATACCGGGATCTTTAACTGTGTGATCACTTATTAAATAATCATAGACAATCGGGAATGTAATTCGATGTGCAGAAAAGACATTACATTTTCGAAAATTCAGCTCTAGTCCATCTTTACACCATTGCACTAGTGTATGGATATCGAATTGAAACTTAATGCAATCAGTTAAGTAATACATAATTTTACAGTATTCGAAAATTTCATCACAACATCGTTTTTGAACAAAGAAATAGTAATGGCCCCAAATGCCTACCTTGCGGCACGCCCGATGTAACTTTTATTACCCGAGATACAGAATTATCCATCCTTCCTGCCCTTTAAGTAATTGGAAAACCACTCCAACTTTGAAGAATGGAATCCCAAAGACTTAAGCTTGTTTGAAAGCAAATTGTGATGTACTTTATCGAAGGCTTTCGAGAAATCGGTGTAGAAGTACATCAACTTGTAAATGATTTTCCATATTTTCATAAATATAATTCGAAATCATCTAGATTAAACTAAACGTTTATGTTATTCGTCTTAAAATTTGTGAAACTGTTGGTCCTCTCAGCGATTCCTTGCACATAGGCTCTCCTGGATATGAACCATGCCCGGTTTATTAACATGGTGTGAAAATATTAGAATCCATGTCCACACAAGCATCGTGTCGGAAACTCTCAAGTTTACGACATGGCTTGAGCGCTGTTCAAAAGTTGAACGTCACAAGATTTTGTTTGAATGGAGTTTTGAAAAATGAGAGGAAAATAGAGTAGTAGTAAAATCAGAAATGAAGAATTATAGAGATAGAGCCGACTTCACAGCTGATTGCTCTCTAGTCCATCCACGAATTTGAGTGCCTTTTTGACAGATATTCATGAATATTTGACGGTTACTCACGAAATAACGTAAATGCCGTCCTCTGATTGGTCAATTTGGCTTATGAACACGGCTTATAAAAACAGTTGTCAAACATTTTAAGGGGCAAGAAAGGTAGAAGTCGGGCATCTCTGTAATACTTCATTTCTGAGTAAAAGTGTTGTGAATGTAATTTTTGGCACCCATTTTAGAGAGATCTAGTTCGTTGATTGGTGGTTGGTTGCTGGCTTCTTGATGTGCACTCTCTCGCAGCCAATCTTGACGTGAAGCGACATGGCATATCTTGGCCACGAAAAGAGGGAGCGCAGATGGACGCGATGTTGGGCAGAAATATGTCCTGTGGAGATGGTGTGTTAAGAAACTATCCGAACGAGGTATCTACATATGCTACAGCTGCTGGTTTGCTAGATCAAAACAGTTCACCAAACTCGCTTGTTTATTAATTTCATCCAGAAAGTTCCTTCTCTTCCGCAACCTCGTGCCTATCTCACAACATTGCACTTCCAAAAGTGCCTCCTTCCACTCTTGCCTAATCACTTCTGCGACTTCAAACAAAGCTGCCACTTGTCCTCACTCTTCAAGAACCTCCTCGCACTTGTGGTCGCTAACTAACCCGAAAAGAGAAAAGAAAAGAAAAACAATTCCCACCTAAATAAATCCGAAAATCAGTGACACTCTCGACTAAAAGGACAATTTTCACCCAAACAAACGAATATGCCACACATTTGTCAACTGCTTACCTCCGTTGACCCAAAAACAAAAAAAAAAAACAATTTCCATTATTCAAGCAGAAATACACACTTTCCACCTACCTGTGGGGAAAATCCTTCAACACCATCGCACGCAGAAGGGAACAACAAATTATTTCAAAACCCAACGCAAAAGGACTTCAAAACATAAACAAGACTCATCTCATCAGTTTTCGGGATAAGTGCGATATTTTCAGATTCTACCTGTGTCCCGTGGAATTATTAGAAAAGCAATAAAATTCAGGGATGCGTACTACTGCGATACCCCTCGGCGCGGCGACTGGATGAAACGTGCTTATGCAGATGCACGGCCGTTGCCGCCGTCGCCGCCGCCGCACCGACACAACCGCCGACGCTGCCATCGCACCGTTGCGAATGGTTACTTTCTAAAAATATGCTTTTATGTCTTTTCAGTTTTGCCGTGTTCTCGGAAGACTTACAAAAAATTTTATGATATCGAAAGTAGATCATGAAGGCGATTGTTGTCAGAGTGATCGCGATTTTCTTTCTGTTTTTTTTTATGGTTTTTCTTTTTTGTTCAAAAGGAAGTTGTAATCTTTTGGCTTGTATTTGAACAAGATCCAATTTTTCTGATCGCCACACGTGCGAACGTGGGAGTTAAGTTAAACCGATTATGGTTGCTGCCGGAAATGTGATCATTGTTCAGTGGAACAACCCGGGGATGCGTCAACGGTCGACGGGCATCGATAGAACGACCTTGTCATTGTCCAAATCTATGACACATTTTCGACACCCGATTTCGATTTAATCTGACGCGATAGCAAGTATGACATTTTGTCGATAAAGACAATTAAAAATGTGATTGCATGCGTCGCCGGAGACCGATTATAGCCATTCGTTCACCTGACACTCTCTATCGGCGTTCGAAATGCCATGACGTGAAGGCTGCTGGCGGAATGGGTGTGTTCGTTGAATGCAAATTATGCCACGGAGTGGAAAAGTGTTTTTCACGCAATTTATGTGGTGGCTGGTGGTGAGACACTTTAAAAATGGCTTGGTACTGAATCGGAGAGAGTGGAATTCGAAGAAGGGGAGGTGCGCCATTAGGGAAATCAATACTCACGTGGTTTTGAAAGGTTTACACAGCTGGTGGAGGAGCATGTCTCGCATTGTCATCAGAACGCATTTGAGAGAGTTTAGATGTTATGACTGTTTAGGAATTTATGTCTGTTATCCACGGTTGACGTCTGAAAACTGAGTATGTTCGCCAAATTGACTAGTAAGTTATTCCATTCAACTGTCAACTGTCATCGAATAGTGAACTATTCCCGAAATGAAGTATTACAGAGATAGCCGACTTCACAGCTGATTGCCCGCTAGTCCATCGACGAATTTGAGTGCCTTTTTGACAGATATTCATGAATTTTTGACGGTTACTCACGAAATAACGTAAATGCCGTCCTCTGATTGGTCAATTTGGCTTATGAACACGCTATAAAAACAGTTGTCAAACATTTTAAGGGGCAAGAGAAGTAGAAGTCGGGCATCTCTGTAATACTTCATTTCTGAACTATTCCATTCAACTGTCAACTGTCATCTGTTAATTAGCCAGCTAAGCTTAGAGCCGTTCGGAGTCGGCATTAAACTGTACGTCCACTCGTGAAAGAACCATAGCACGCTCAACACGAGTGGTTGCTGAGAAGCTAGGCCCAGGTCCGCCTAGGACTGTCGCGTCACCCAACATTAGACAAACTATATTCGAGTTCACGAACGATTTTTTAGCTTTTCGTTTCTTTGGTTATGGTAGAACAACAAATTTTTAGATTTGACAAGACTTCTGCATTTTTTCATACCTAGAATGGCTTACCACAGGGCTACCGATTTTGACCCCAGTTTTTCTGAACTCGATTTTGACTCTAGTAGTTCATCACAAGCTATCCTCTTCACATGATAACCGCTAAAATGTACGTCAAAACGCTGTCAACTGTTGATTAGTGGTAACATTTGATTAGTGGTGACCATTGATTGAAGCTGCATTTAAAAATTTATTCAACACGGCTCGATCGACTAAGCATCTGCGAATCATTTCTGACATTTGAAGTTTCTCCTTGTTTCGCTCAGATACCATGCTCTATTCTCTGAAGGCTCGTATACATTTTTACTTGCAACAGCTTACATCACGAAACATTGTCGTTTGCCTCTTGCATGTATCTGCTGCTACATCTGTTACAACATGCAGACATTAGTCGTCTGCAGACAAGCCATTCTGGCTTTGCAGATAAACATGTGTAAGAAATGCATAAATGAATTGTAAATAAAATTGAAAGAAAAAAATGTAAAATTCTTGACCCTTCGTCAGCGTAATGAATACAAGATCTGCTTAGTCGGCTGGATTCCTTAAATGACTTAAAATTTGGCGTATTTTCTGTATGATTTTGGAGTATTTTTCACCAGTGTACAGCTTGGGCAGTTAGCTCTTAAGGGCCGACTATAATGGCAATGAGCTAGTCTCAAACGCGCAATTACGAGTAAGCGAATACACCTACAGTGGGTCGCCGTGGCGTAGTGGGTATGTGCGTCGACTCCTACGCAGGTTCGATACCCGATTTTACCACCTTAGATAATTCACGGCTCCGTCTCTTTCGAGTTACGGACAATGCTCAAGGATTATTCCTGTCTAGAAAAAGCTTTGTTCGGAGTCCGCATTAAACTGTAGGTCCCTTCCACTCGTGAAAGAACCATAGCACGCTCAACACGAGTGGTTGCTGAGAAGCTAGGCCCAGGTCCGCCTAGAACTGTCGCGTCGCCCAACATTAGACAAACTATATTCGAGTTCACGAACGATTTTTTAGCTTTTCGTTTCTTTGGTTATGGTAGAACAACAAATTTTTAGATTTGACAAGACTTCTGCATTTTTTCATACCTAGAATGGCTTACCACAGGGCTACCGATTTTGACTCCCACTTTTTCTGAACTCGATTTTGACTCTAGTAGTTCATCACAAGCTAACCTCTTCACTTGATAACCGCTAAAATTTACGTCAAAACGCTGTCAACTGTTGATTAGTGGTGACCATTGATTGAAGCTGCATTTAAAAATTTATTCAACAGGGCTCGATCGACTAAGTATCTGCGAATCATTTCTGACATTTGAAGTTTCTCCTTGTTTCGCTCAGATACCATGCTCTATTCTCTGAAGGCTCGTATACATTTTTACTTGCAACAGCTTACATCACGAAACATTGACGTTTGCCTCTTGCATGTATCTGCTGCTACATCTGTTACAACATGCAGACATTAGCTGTCTGCAGACAAGCCATTCTGGCTTTGCAGATAAACATGTGTAAGAAATGCATAAATGAATTGTAAATAAAATTGAAAGAAAAAAATGTGAAAAAACAAGGCTGTACCTTAAAAATGAATACTTGACCCTTCATCAGCGTAATGAATACAAGATCTGCTTAGTCGGCTGGATTCCTAAAATGACTTATTGAAGAATGACTTAAAATTTGGCGTATTTTCTGTATGATTTTGGAGTATTTTTCACCAGTGTACAGCTTGGGCAGTGAACTCTTAAGGGCCGACTGTAATGGCAATGAGCTAGTCTCAAACGCGCAATTACGAGTGAGCGAATACACCTACAGTGGGTCGCCGTGGCGTAGTGGGTATGTGCGTCGACTCCTACGCAGAGGGTGTCAGGTTCGATACCCGATTTTACCACCTTAGATAATTCACGGCTCCGTCTCTTTCGAGTTACGGACAATGCTCAAGGATTATTCCTGTCTAGAAAAAGCTTTGTTCGGAGTCCGCATTAAACTGTAGGTCCCTTCCTCTCGTGAAAGAACCATAGCACGCTCAACACGAGTGGTTGCTGAGAAGCTAGGCCCAGATCCGCCTCGGACTGTCGCGCCTCCCATATCATTATTATTATTATAATACGCCCACCGCCATTCGACAAACTATATTGAAGTTGAAGAAAGATTGGGAACATTTTGTTAAGCCTCTGCGAACAAGGCAAGTGGCACATAACCACACAAATTTTCGTTAAGGGGGTACCCACAGTTGGACTGTCAAAAAATGTCTGTTTCTTGTTTTTCGTGGTCGCACATTGATTTACAATTTTTTTCAACATGAAGAATACGCGTTTAAGAAAATTAATATTATTTTAATCAAATTAAATCAGAACATAAAAAAAAATACGCGGAAAACAATACATTTCCACGGAGTCCAAAAAAAGGGGTTCCGCGGTGATCACTGGCTTGTGAAATCAAAGAAATCAAAGTTTATTAGTTACGACATGTTACGAGCTCCAATTGAACGAAGGAATTTAAAAAATGTTGATTTGTCTTAAAATGGCGGACGTTGGAACTGAAATTTGATGATTTAACCCAGACGACTGGATGGGGCAGTTGGTAGAGTGCCTGCCCCTTGTTAGCGGAGTCCCCTGTTCGAATCCGAGTGAAAGCAAAGTTAATAGGCTTTTATCTGGTTTTCACATCTTGTCTAGTCACCATTTGTCGTTGGGATTAAATTAACGGCACTATCACTGGTGTAGTCAATCAGTGATCTGACAAGAGATATCACAATGGACTAATATGGGCTAAGAATGCTGGTGAATTCACTAGCAGTCCAACTACCTAACCTAACCTAAAACAAATTTTTCACACATTTTCGTCAGTAAAAAAATGTTGTCAGAGTTCAGAGAATAGCTTTAAAAAATCTAAAAATAGAAATAATGTTCTTACTTACTTATCAGGCTGACGATCCATGCAGGGTTCGAGCCGGAGCGATAGCTGCTTGCGTCCGCGATGACTTGGTCTTTATACCGGAGGTTCGATCTTCGTCTCCTTCTCGAACCAGGAGGATCGGATTCGAAGACCCTCTTAGCTGTAGCATCGTTGTCCATGTGCTCGACGTGGCCGAGCCAGTGCAGTCGACGGATCTTTGGCTTCCGGACTACATGCACATCCTGGCACAGCTCGTAGAGTTAGCAGTTGTGTCTTCTCCTCCATTCGCCTTCCTCGCAGATGGGACCATATAGCCGGCAATAATGTTAATTTTATCAAAATCCCCACTTATCCCAACGAATTTGACAGATAAGAGTATCAAAAATTGGAAAATCAGTTGTTATTGAATTATAATTCATGAACATCTCCCTTCTATATAAACGAACGGAAAAGATGAGAAATTGTTCCTCTTTCACAACAAAATGAAACAAAAAAAAAAAAACAAACCAACACTGGAAGCATTTCTGGCAGATGGCTATGCTCACAGATGCTGATTATGGTTATTCGGGTGTTTTGTACAAACATGATGAAACATTTCGTAAAGGTTTGACACTAGTTCGAATTTGGTTTAAAAAGTAAATTAGTCCAGTCCGAGAACATTTTCAGAATGTTGCTCTTAGCAAGCATATCTCAAAATTCGTCTATACTGTCTGCTAAAAATTCATAAAAATCACAG
This sequence comes from Eristalis intricaria, assembly GCA_964034865.1. Lineage (NCBI taxonomy): Eukaryota > Metazoa > Arthropoda > Insecta > Diptera > Syrphidae > Eristalis > Eristalis intricaria. Next base: position 75,450,940 of record OZ035877.1, read on the forward strand.
CACATTTTTGTTGTACCTTAAATTAAGTATTTTATTATAGAGATAGTTGACTCCTACCTCTCTTGGCCATCATAATTTTGCACAGCGTTTTTTTGTTATGAAGTTTTTTTCGGGCCAAACGTATTAACTTTGCTTCCACTGGGATTCGAACCGGGGCCCCCTCTAACCAAGAGCAGGCACTTAACCAAATGCGCCGTCCAGTCGTAACCTACCTCTGATACAGGTTTGTGCAACGTTTTTTTTAGCTTATAAAGCTAAAGACCAAACTATGACGATTCCAGGCAATGTCACTCGCATGATTTCGTAACTTTCAAAACTAAGTGTCAAAGTATCAAAATATAGCTGATTTCTAGTTGCCACAAATTTTGCAGTGGCTTTCTTTACTTACCCTCTGGAGTTGGAACTAGTCCCACGATCGGCTTCGAAGATTCTTTTACGGATCCATGCCTTCAGTTTTGGTGTCAAGAAATCACGCCGTACCAATTTAGACTGGATATCGAATTTTGAAACTACACCCGAAAGAGAAGTTCAAATAAAGTATGTCCAAAATGGTTTTGCTCAGCAAATTCCCTTCAACTGATCGGAAGTGGGCCACGATTGGTTTCTAAACTAAGCTCGACGCCTTAAAATAAAACTCACAGTTCGCGATCATGATCACATCAAGTCTAAGTGTACTGAACTTGAAAAAGATGGGTTCCGTAGGCATAAGGCATTTGCTTGACGTCAGTCAAACGCGCACATGTCATCCAAAGGTAGTCTGGAACGATGGCATTTGCCAGCTGTGCACACTGTAATAAATGCGGTCAAGGCACGATCGCAAGAAAGCAAATAATTGTTCAAGACGGAATGTTCAGCTTTGAAGAGGTTGATGCCTTCCTCGTGACTGAGGGAATAAGGGCATTTCTGATAAGGAGCAGAAAATCACTTTCTTATAGAATTTATGTAATTTTCAGTTTTTTTAACAATTTTAGATCTTTTTTTTTTACAAAAATGTGCTAATCTTAGAGTTCGATCACTGAATTGGAACGAAACACAGCTCGTGACTGTGCACAAATTTTATTCAAAAAGTTAGTGAGTCGAATTGACAGCGGATACCATAATTTGTTCGAGTTAGAGGGAGTTTGACTTGTATGTAAAATATGGCGAAAAAGTTCGAGGTAGAGAGAGTTTCGACTTAGGACGAGTTCGACTTACGGAGAGGCCACTGTACTTTCAAAACTTTACAACATTTTTTATTCACGACTCTCGGAAAACTCGCTGCTGCTTCTTAACGCTTGCGCTTTCAACGCTTTTTTTGAAAAGTGTCAACGCTTTTACTGAACTCCTCCTTTGACCGTCGCGCTGATCTTTATACTTCCCCCAATTGGGTTCAAGAACCTTTTTGATGAGGACTCAGACACACAGGAAGTTATAATAATAACAACATGGCGAGGACGGGGTGGACTCGGGCCTAGCTTCTGCAGCATCCACTTGTGCTTTGCGTGCCAAGGTGTATTTCTACAGTTTTTTGCCGACTCCGAATGGCCAAGTTTGAGAAGGTTTTTATAGACAGTTCTAACTCTTTGAGAATGTCGAAAGAGGTGGGACCATGAAAATGGTTTTGGTCACACTGAGAATCGAACCCAGGCAGTGTTGCGTAGAATTCGACCTACAACGCCAAAGCCACCACTCTAAGGAGATGGCGTCGTGAGTTACGAAAGTCGGAAGAATCGGGGACGGAGCCTGCAATCCCCGGAGTAGGAGTCGATGCACCTACCCATTGCGCTATGGCCGTCACACTTTAGTCATACCTAATAGAAGACTTGGTCCAATTTTTGGACCCTGTTACGATCACTTGTGCACCTCAAGCCGAACGGTCGTCCAAGACGGCACATGTTTAGTCCCAGCTTTGACATTTTATTGTCTTAACGTCTAGTAATAGGGATCAAATTGTGAGGTCTACAGCATTTAACAGGTCCGTTCGACCGAATAACGATCCACCAACGTGTGTTAATTTTCAGTAGGACATTAGTATCTTCACGAAACATTGGAATATATTTCGGAGTTGAATTCGGAGTAAATTCGGAGTACATTCGGAGTAAATTCGGAGTCGAAAAAGAAATGGCATTCTAACTGAAATTCGAAATAGACCATTATGGACACCATAGAAAATGCAAATGAACTTTGAAAAGGTCTCAACATCGAATTCGGAGTAGAATCAATCTAGACAGCTTCTTCAAATTCGTCAACCTCATCACCGGATTGTTTGTGCAGTGTGGGATATGACGCATCCACAGTTCATTCTGAAGACTGTTGTTAGTGACAGTTGAAACACATCCACCACAGCTACTGCTTGGACGTAAGGATTAGGCGTCAAGTCCGGCCAAGTGGACGCTTCAGTTCCTGTCCTAAGAATCTTCAAATTGAGGCTTCTAGTAGAAGAGGACACAGGAGACTTTTCATGAAGGTACCACCAAGCACGGCACCAGAGACAGGCGATGTTTAAAACAAAGGAATGAAGCATTTCCATCGAATTCTAAAATTGTAGCACCACACACAACCTGATTCAACTGATAACTTGAAACGACTCCCAACCAGTTTCACTTGATAGCCGCAACTTGCTCAACACACCCATTTCGTCATCGCACAGATCACATAAACGACTCCATCTGCAGAGTCCAATGGCGTCTCGTCGCCACCCACTTATGACTTCGCAATTAGGCGAAACTCCCCGCCAGAGTCCACTGCAAGGCACTCCTCGTCACCGTCAACGATGCCTATCACCGTCCTCAGACGTCGAAATCAATGTTCAATTGAGAAAATTAAGTTTCCTCTCAGATTTTCGAAAGCCCCCAATGTTTGGTGACATTTTCATTGCCCCCATGGACGCCTCCATTCACTCGGCCATGCGGCATGTTGCAATCTGCCATTTCGATAGTTTATAGATCGTTACGTTTCATGGGAGCTCCTAATGGCGCTAGACTTTTTTTTTTTAACGACCCCCGAAGTGGACATAATGGACCGCGTTCGGTTGCATCTGCTCAGATTTAAACGCAGAATTGTGGTGAATTTCGCTTTCAAGCAGCTTTAATGGCCTCTCACGTGATTCGCGGCACGGATTAAATAATCGACGGAGCATCGGGGAGTTAATTGCCGATTGTCACCGGCATGCGGCAGTTTTCCTCTTCCTCGTGTTGATGGATGGGACGCTTTTGATGTGATGACGAAATTCGGCGGAGATCCAGTGATTGTCTTTCGTTTTTGAATGTCAATCATTTTTTTTGACGTGATGCTTCCTCGTTGAAAGGGTGTTTGATTATGATGATTGGCTGCCGATTGGAGAGGGTATGGGGTGGGTTGGTGGTTGAGCTTGTGTGGTCATCGGGTCGGTGGGCGACGTGAGTGACTACTGTGGACGGCGGTTGTGTGACGTGGAGTTGATTGATCTTTAAGTGATTATAGTGACAGGCTTCCAATAAACGTCCGTGGACTGTGTTCATTAGACAGCTAGCACGCGGAAGCGCGAGACTTCGAAGACACCAGTGTTCGCATCGAAGGAACGAAAACTCTCTTGGACACAAGGTCTTTCGGGCAGTCTCAGCGGAGGTCTGTTAAACACGCGTTCCATTGGTATTCTGGCACGATAGCAAGTGGGACATTGCCTAAGTACTTATTCACTTACTTGCTTATCACGGAGATGGTCAGAGCTTGAGCAATCGCTGCCTCAATCACCTTAAAAGCTTCCACTACGGCACGCTGACCATCGATGTCGATGTTGTTCTTCAGCCTTTTAATGGTCGTGCTGACTTCTTGAAAGCTGGGTGGGAGGACTACTTCCCCGAGTGGAGTTGGGACTTCTTGATTCCCTACCACTCTCTCCAGGTCATGCCTGCTAAGCAGCTGTTGGAGGTGCTGCTTAAATACCTCGATTATTTCCAGCGGGTCAGTAACAGGGTTTCCCGTCGTAGATTCGAAGAGCCTGGGTACCTTTCCCAGAGCCTGAGACCTGTTTTTTTTCTTTTTTTTTATAAAAGGTCCTTATTTTGTGCTCGCCGAGTCCTTGGGTGTGAGGGACCTTTTCTTCAGGCGTAGAAGCTTTTTCTCCTCCCTTCTTGCCCGGCACTCCTCTTGCGTTGCTTTAGTTTTTCGTTGCAGCGTCTTTTGGTATTCCTCGTCGCTTGCTCGTTTCCTCTGTTCACATTCGCCTTCGTGGCTGTTCACATTCGTGAGTGGTTGCAGCTACCTCTTTGATGGCCGAGCGACAATGTAACCACATCTCGTTGGCGTTCGACGTTTGCATACCGGAGAGGCTCTCACATAGTTGTCCGGCTCTAGTTCTATCTCTGATGTGCTCAGGCGTCCAATGTCAAAACTCCTCTTCGATGACTGGTTCAGCTTTCTGACAGTCGAGCTCTAAGTCGCGCAGCTACGAGGAAATGGTCTGAATTGACGTTTGCCCCCAGGCTGATGTAAAATCTGGATGCCTGGCGATCACCTATCGGTTTGAAGTCGAAACCCTTCGATTTTAACCGTGTCCCCACAACGAATCCGCATCCAAATATGAGCAACCTCTTATGAGAGCTGAATTATATCATTCCCTGTCCTGTCCAGCGTATTTCCGGGATCGCAGGAATATCCGCGTTATACTGCGTGAGGATCTTTTCAAGTTGTTGAGCTGCCGCCGGAGTGTAGAGTGTTCTTACATTCCAGGAGCACACTCGCAAATCGTTGTGCTTTTTCGCACTGTGCCGTCGTTTTAGGTCTGTCCGTTCATCCGAGGCTGCTGGGTTTTTTTATGTGGGCGGGTTGTTACCCCTCCGCACAGCTGCCAGGGTGTCCGCTGCATCCATTAGTTCACTTTAGAACGGGTGTTGCGAGGGCTGTACAGGGGACGCCCCTCCACGCGGCGTTTCTTATGTCAACTTGATCTATGCAACGACAAGGATCGTTGCTGGCATCGTGCCAAGTTGGGAGCGATCAACAACTCTGCCCTGTGCGCATAGACCCTGCCCCTGTGGCTTGTTGATGGGTTCATCAAATTTCCTTAAATCCGCCACGACCGACGAGGACGCGTAGTGGAACTCCTTCCAAAACAGCCACATTTCGAAGAGCTAGCTTGCAAGACTGTCCAGCCCTAAAACTTCGATCTTCGAAATTTGTACAACGTCATTTGTTCGACCCAAAGACTGTCCAGTCCTAAAACTTCGATCTTCGGAAAGTGCACAACGCCAGTCACCGTCCCAAATTCGATAACCTGAGGTCTTCAAATCACCCCATCCACCCATCAGCTTAGTTAGTTCCCAGCCCTTTCTTATGACTTCACTCATATCCCCGAGACCCAGCTAAACGCCTTCCAATTGATTTGAATTGCTTGTGCCAAGACGGTCGAGTGTGACTAATTTGATTCTAATTCTGCACCGCACAAGCCATAAACACGATGACGGTGCATTGAATTGGCATGCGATTCTTGATCTTTGTCTCGCTCGTCGGAGGACGGAATCATCAAGTTTTACGAGGAAAACGTTGCAAGTACCTTTGACGAATGGCCGAGTAGTGTAGCGGCATAAAGTTATTTGTGGGAAAACGTATTTATTTTTACCAGCCATGAGATCGCGTCGATTCGTTGCGATCTTGAGAGATGATGCGAAGTGTCAAGGGAAGATGGTTGTTAATTGCTAATGCGGATGTGGTCAGGGATGGAAGGGATTTGTTTGAATTAGTTCCCAATTGGCATGAATTCACTTGTTGCTGGACTTAGTGGCCTTTTATGGCCAAGGCCTCATGCAAGAGCATAAGAGTTTGTTCCTTGTGAACTCTGTTGAAGTGTCTTGAAGTTGGAAATTCGTCTGGGTTGTGGTAAGATTTCGACGCCCCCATTCCACATTTGAAACTCTCTTAATCGCCAACGTCCTCTGTTGAATTTTGTCGCGTGCTTACAGCCGAGGATTCTTTGGACTTGAGCTAAAATGTGTATGATGAGACTCAAGATGGAGAATTTGTGAGAGACTACGAAACACGCCCGAAAGCCTCATTTTCACAACGAAATGCGGTCATAATTATTCTTCAAATGCAGGATAAATCATGAGTCGATGCCGCTGTCGTTCACTTACCGCGAATATCCACATCCTCACGACTTCCGAGGCAAGTCTTGAAAGCCACGCCATCGGGAAGGCAGCCACTTAGAAGACCGGTGGGATCAAAAAACTCGCCTGGTTGCTCTTGGGCATATCTCCCGATAAGTAGAAGTCGATGTCGGAGGGTCTAGTGGCCAGGATATCTCTTGTGTCTGCTTCAACCACGGCACTTGTTTAGTAGACCATGCGGGTCAGAAGGTGGCGATGGTGATGATGATGAAGAATAAATCTGAGTTGACGTCGTATGCCCCAAAGTTGCTGTGGCAATCCTAGAGGAGTGACTGAAGGTACAACCCTAAGAGAAAAAACAAACTTGAGCCGATATCTGGATTTAACGAAAAATAGCCAGAAGCGAATCGAAGTGTCCATAATTGCTTTTCGGAACTTCCACACAACTCCAACATTAAATCTAGACGTAGACAGCGATGGATTTCACTGTCGTATAAATGAGCAAAAATTAACGAAACTTAACGAATCTGGTAAAGCGCCTGTTTTGGTTCACAGTTTCTGTGTACTCACTGAACATATAAAGTTACTTATAAAGTCTCTGAATTCATTACTATCGAATGAACGAAACTTAACGAAACTTTTCAAAGTGTCTATTATAATGAATGCGTATCATTGTATTCTCTAAATGGGAGATTTAAGTCACCTTGAGTCGATTACTTTAGAGCTAACGAAACTTAACGAAACTAAGCGGAATATCTCTTCTGAACACATTGTATTGCTTCTGTGTATTCAGACGACTGGTTAAACTAATTTAAGTCTCTTTGCCTCCATAATGTTAGACTTAGAATGAACGAAACTTAACGAAACTCATCGAAGTGGCTGTTATGGTAAAAGTGTGTGATTGTATTCAATTAACGGATGATTTGAGACATATTGAGTCCATTACATTAGAATTAACGAAACTTAACGAAACTGGCGATCTGTCTCTTACGGTAAAAGTGTGTGACTGTATTCACTTAACGGGGGATTCAAATCTGTTTTGGTTGATTAAGACAAAACGAACAAAACTTAACGAAATTAGATGTATCTTATGTCCATACTGTATAATTTATGTGCATTTATTCGATTCGTGGAGCTGTAGGCCTCACTGAGTACATTACGACTGGAACCTAAGACGCGTGAGCGGTAAAACCTGGGAGTGGAGGAACACAGAAAATGCTTGCTTGGCACTGGTGCTCGGCGTAAGGGAGTCACAGAAATTGGTTTTTTTTTTTGACATTCGGCGTTTTCTCGCACACCTTGGGAGTTCTGAACTGCGATCTTATTTTGCTCGGCATTGTTTCAGGGCACTGTTTAGAGTCTCGCGAGAAATCGTATAGGCAGTGCTTGGGGTGGTACGCGAAAATACGTGCTTAAACTCGGTGGCACAAAATCAGGAGACACCTCAATTCCAACTGGAAGCTTAAAAAATTATTCTATTGATAGCGACTTGGACACTAGTAGTGCATCGAAAACGATGTGGCCTACAATAAGTCCAATCGAAAACTAAAAGCTCTCCTAGAACCCAATAGGAGACAAAGTAGTAACTTAGTAGGCGTAATAACTGGTCAATGCCTAATTGGCAACCAGACTTTTGTATAAGCTACGGGGATGAGGAGGAGGAGGGGACTGTGCCACACTAACTCGTAACCTGCGCAGCCCTTGCAAGAAAACATATGGACAGCTATTTCTTCAACAGCCTTGAGGACATGGCGAGCATAAATATAAAGGACATCCTTAAATTTCTAAGAAACACCAACTGGGTTATAGGTTATCAAAGACATCAAGAGAGGAGAACCGCGAACAAATCAAGTAGGGAAACAGAGCGTCGGGAAGAGCCGATGAAGTGAGAGCACCATGGACCTTAAATGACTAAGTGAGGCGAAAATTTCCCCGAGGAGTTTCTGCCAGAGGTAGAGCTTTTAAAAAACAAAAACCCTTACCATATAGGCATTGGTAGGCATTAGAGGGTTAAGGTAGCCCACACCTAGTCCTCAACCCCCAAGCTTCTCCATTTTAGGTGGTCCACAACAGAGTGTAAGGACTCTATAAGGTGTGTTCCGCGACGATGGAGACAACTAGCAAAAATATGGTGCCACCTGGAGAGGCTTGTCCGTTGAAGCCACGTTCCAGTCTGGGCCTTAGCGCCAATCACAGATGATGAAGCACGAAGATCGATCCTTCAGTGCTTGGGCGATTGTTCTTCCAGCTTGTACATAATATTGGTCTGTTGGTCCTGGCCATGCGGACCTAATCACCTCTCAGGGCTGTTCGTTTACCTTGAATGAACGCAGCTCCTGCGTTACCCCTGTTTTTCTTGACGAGACTCTTCTTCTTCTTCTCTATTTGGCGCTACAGTCCGGGGTGGACCTGGACCTCAACCTACAAGCCTCTCCAGCCAGCACGGTCTCTGGCTAGCTGTCACCAGTGTCGGGCGACAAGTTGGTTGAGATCCTTCTCCACCAGAGTGCGCCACCTTAAACGCGGGCTCTGTTGCGTTGTCCCACGGGTTCGGAGTCGAAGACGAGACTCACAACCTTCAAAAAAATTGGATGACCTTCCCATTCCCTTGTCAAATGCCAACCGCGTCCCATTGCTCGAGATCTCACAGCCCCACCACTTCTTCGCGCAACCCGCTCCAATCCCCAGTTACATCGCTCCCATTCCGGAAACTCGTCTTCCCACGATAAAACATCCGAAACACCATCGCAAGGTCGCGAAGCCACACCAAGTGCCCCCGTTCGTCTCACAGAACACGTTTCAGTTTCAACGGGCGAATTAACTTCACTAAGCCGCATGTTACCTTCCAGCGGGCACCGCCGAAAAGTAAAAATCGCTCCGTTCTCACAGTTGACAGTGCCGAGCACCAAGCACCATTCAGGGACACTCCGTGTAACCTGTTCCTCGGCGTGTCACTGCCTACCTGTTGGTTTCCTCGGCAAAACATTTCGTCAAAGACGTGAACAGGAACAATAAAGACCCAAGCGGGGATTACTAATTAACACTCGCCTCTCCCGCCGTCGGTTCCACGGAAAAACCCGACCCGAAAGGATTGCCCGCGAACTGAAACAAGCACCGAATCAGTGTTGCGCTGCCGACAGCAGGTACCCGCCGCGCCGTCACACTCGCACGAAAGGACTTGTAATTAGAGCCCATCGTCGTCTTCGCCGGGGCACAGGTCAAAACACTAAGTGGTTTGTTCTACACAAGGCGGTTCCGCTTTTGCGAAATGTAATCGTTTTCTTGCCGTCGCATCTGTCGCCGCGCCGCTCCACTGGCTGGACAGCAGATGCCCTGGGAAAGTCTCACGCAACATCGATTGCCATCTGAGATAAGCTGGTGGGGCTGCCCACAGTCCGTGGGTCGGTCGCACCTAGGCGCTTGGGTCGAGTGGAAAGCCCACACATCGCGTGAGAGCTTGTGACGCTGGTCTAGCCGCGGGAGAAAGTCAGCAAGTGCTCCGATTTTTGTCGAGGTCTGAACACACCAAAAATTCCAAGTCGCCTTTGTCACTGCCGCTGGTCCAAAGGCCGCCCGCCGCGTCCCGCTGCCACTCGCAGTTTCGTGACAATAGCGAGCGCGATGTGAGGTTACGCAACCACATGCCACTTGTGTGGCGAAATTCCATTCCAGCGCAGGCAGGCATGCGGGTGTTCTGTGAAAAGAAAGTCAACAGCGGGCCGCTGAGATGGATCCCCAGTGTCGCCGCCGCGCCGCCGCGAAATGCTCGTACTTCAAAGGTGAAGGTCGTTCGCGTCGTCGACGGTGACGGCAGGAATTTGAATCTGCTCCGCTCGCGGTTCGCTTGCGTAGGTGTGCTTATCTGTTATCGAGCGAGTGTACGTGTGAGATTTGCACAAATGAGTTTGCCCAGTGCGATTGAGTGATAAGATAAACCGAGACGGAACGGAAAACATCATGTGTTCGGCGGTGGCGGCGGCGGCGCTGGATTTGAGGTCGTTCGGCGGAGGCGCTTTGTTTGCTCGCTGCATTCCTGGGCAAGAAAGTGTGTTGCAGGCAGGATGTGTGACTTCCGAAATCCCAAGGTGACTGGCAGATTTCAATGAAAATGGTACCGTGTGTGGCAGTGGTGGCTAATGACTTCAGGAAGTTCGCCTGTCAATGGGATTTCGGGAATGCGCATGCAGGTGTTGATTTCCATCGATTATGTCAGGGGATCATTAGCCGATGATTGTGAATGGCATGAGTCACTTGCCGGGGTATCTCCGAATTCGGCTGTAAATCAGACGTCAAAGGCCGACCGACGGAGTCTGTGACAAGAGATGGACACATTTGACGTGACGACGACAAGATTGCGATGTGAACTGAGATCCGAAGGTTGGGGGGTATGAAATGCAGCTCTTCTCAAGTCACTGACAGACTCACGGTCGGCGGCGGTAATTGCTTCAGGGTTTGTGGACTGTCTTGGATTTCACTTTGAAGGCGAGATTGACTTTGGAACAGACGTCTGTTTGCTTTGGTTGTTTGATTGGACCTTTGCGAGGCCTTGTTGACTAGTGGTCTCATTCCTTGTGAGATACATGGCGTTGCCTCCGTTACAATTTTGCCATGGTTGAATAAGAAATAAACTGTGGAAAAATTCCTGATATCCCATTCTGCTTGCGATCACGCCTCTCTTCATGACGCTTTTCTCCGCTTCTCGTCTCTCTGAGAATTCCTCTACAACTCCTATATCAAAAAAATTCAGGCCTCTCTTATAACCGATCCCAGACGTTTCCATCAATTTATTAACACCAACAAAAAGTCGGATGGACGGGTTCCATTTCACTCCAAAAATTTAATAACATTTCCTCCGACGACCCTCAAACCATGGCTAATCTATTCGCTTCTTTCTTTAGCCAATCGTTAATGGCCAGAACCATAGTCCACACCCTGGATGATATGAATAACTGCAGCCAAACATCTATCTCCGAAAGCGATATCGATGAAGGCATGGTACGTCGTAAAATGAATCACCTAAAGGACTACTTCTCTTCAGGCCGTGATGGCAAACCATGCATACTCCTTAAAAATTGTGCAAACTCGCTCTCAGAATGGCTCTCTATGCTCTTCCGCCTTTCGCTCTGTAAAGCTTTTTATTACAAAAGTTTTATTTTTAATATTTATTTATTTTTTGAAACGAATGCTTTTATAAAATATAAAGTTAATCAATTTTTTGAATCGATACCGGAGCGGGGCTGTCAGAGATCGCCGTTGTGTCCACGCTGTCCAAGAAAGAGCCGGAGAAGGGCTGTTTGACAGCTCGAAGGAAGATGTTTAACTTAACGAAACATTGATCGCTGTCGGACTCTGTTCGTGTGGAGTATGTGTTGTGAGGACAGCTCCATCAATCAATGTCCCCCTTAGCGTGGAAAGATTCCCTCTTCTTCCCCATTCACAAAATAGGCGCAAAGAATGATATTTCGAATCGCTGACCGATAGCTTAATTATCTTCAATCCTCAAACTCTTCGAATCTATCTTGTATGACTCACTGTATTCCTTGATTCTTGATTCCTTAAGGACAGATCTACCACATCTAACCTTATTGAATTTGTCTTCACTACCCTTCCCACATTAGGGCAAGGTTACGAAGCGGACGTAGTTACCACAGACTTCAGCAAAGCCTTTGACAGATGCAACCGCCAAATAATCTATTTGAAACTTAAAGCCATTGGTTTCCAGCCCCATATCATGGCATGGCTCAAATCGTACCTTGAGAATCGCTCCTGTAGAGTACTCTTCAGACATTCTACATCCGACCCCTGTGTAGCCTCATCGGGCGTCCCCCAAGGGAGTCACCTCGGCCCTTTGATCTTTGTCTTAGCCATAAACGATGTTGTCCATGTAATTAAAAACTATTTTATATCTATTTACGCAGATGACATGAACATAAGTGAAACAATATCTAACTCAACCTCGACTCCTTCTCCATGTGGTGTGACAACAACTCCCTTTAACTTAACGTAAGTAAACAGCCAGTCCATTCCCCCCCCCCCCCCACCCTCCTCATCGCAGAACTTACTTCCTACTTCCCAGAGTCTGGCTTGGAATTGTATGTGATAGGGAGCTAAATGTTCGGGTTCGGGTTCGATAGGATCAAGTTAGTGAACACTAAATGCTCTAAGCGAGTTACTCTTGAGCAGCCTCGATGCATAGGCAAACCAAAAAAGCCACCCTTTCTCAGCCATCTTAACAAAAACCTTGTCCCATCATCCTCTACCCAACGATAAGACTGCTCACACTCCCACCAAGCCAGACCAAAGCCAACGGCCGTCGTCTCTTCACGAACCACTGCTCTAATGACCCTCCTCGCGACTCAGAACCCTAGATGAACATGATAGCCTCTCAAAATTAATGTCATTACGCTTCTGCTGATAAAATAAATTGTCCGCGGGAGCTCCAGGTCACCAGACACTGTCACGTCCGCTGTTCATCTTCCCACAGAGTTCATCGGCCCCCGCCACCAGCAGCGCACTGCAAAGCAATCGATTCTACCGCATTCAGCAAGATCCAGCTCGAGTTGAGGTCACCAAGTTCCCGTCTAAGAGTGCCAATCAGGCGTCCCTTTGCCTGAGAGCCTCCACCCGGCCGCCCGCGCTGGCTGGCAACACGAAAACGAAACGAATGCAAATCGAGGCACACAGACCCCGTGGATGGGGGATGGAATAATTTATTTTCATGCAGCACATCAGCGTCATACCGTTAAAACACCTCATTCCCGCCGCATCCGAGGACTCGCGCAGACCGAATGCAAGCGGTCGCCCCGCGTTTACATAGGAAATCGCCATAAAGAGCCACCAAGTGACAGCTAGCGCAGCGCAAAAACTCTGGTATCAGCTGGAGAGCTGGAGACACTCTCCTAGCGTGCGCTCGTGGCCGCTCGACGACGAGTGGAGATGCTGCTCGGTTGGTTTTTAGGCGCTATCTGCACCAGTCTCCTCTTCATCCTGCGATCGTGAGGAACTGTTATCTAACCCAAGTCGGGTTCCTTCGGTTGGGTGGGGTGGAGAGGGGGGAGGAAGCTGTTCAATTCTATCATTCGATTTAGCCATGATGTTGATGGTCAGGGACGACAACGACAGCGACAACGGCATAGAATGCCTTAAAGAACATGATCTCTCCTCATAGCCGCGCCGAAGGCTGTCGTCGTCGTCGTCTTCCACTTCCATCGTCTCATGGACTTCGACTTCGATTTCCTCTTCGGCTTCGTCTTCGCCGTCGCCATCGCCATCGCCATCATTCCTCTCCTCGTCGCCGTCGTCGTCATCGATGTCGTTGTCGTTCCCGTCTGATGGTGGTGTGCCTTCCAAGCGAGGAGGACGTTCTTTGAAGACGACAACAACGACGACGACGAGTCGTCGACGACATGCCCAAGACATGAAGTTCTTCTCCTTCTGCACAAATGCTTGCATTTCTTTTTTTCTCCCGTGTGCTCTTCCTGCTCCTTCCCGGCCATCGTTGCTCGGTGGCTTTTCCTCGGCTCTTCGGATGGATTTTCTTCGTCTAACCACATGCCATGCTGATGTAGTCAGGTATTTTTAGCCAATTGACTGCGGCTCCAACGTAATCTCGACTTATCCCCTTCACAGTCTGTGCGTCCTTCTCTCGATAATGACGAGACTCCAGGCTCGCTCTGGCGGATGATGGTGCTAAAATACGCTTCGACACGATGCTGCTTCCCTGCACCCCTTCCAGCTAGGCAACGCCGAAGGTATGTGTCCCGAAACCAGGCGACGACGACCGCGCTTCATGCTGGGTGCCTCCGGTTGGCTGCAGGCCCCAAGCCAGATCTGCCTTGTAACCATTTGCCTATGTTGCAATGGAAATTCCGGTTTCTTAGTAGGTTTCAAGTTCTTTGCGATTTGCTTCTCCTCCCGCGTCCTGACGGGGGCGGCGCGGACGAGGCAAAACCGGACGAGAAAAACAAACAAATTTCTAACCTGGCTCGGCGAGGTATTCCTCCCGTTCGACAACAGTGACAACGACAACGACAACGACATCGTCGGCGACTGCGATCGATAGGCGAGCGCGCGCCCGTTTTCCCTTCGTGTGGATAGGAGACAAACCCTTCGCGCGCTTGACATTTCTCGTGTCCCGTATCCCGTGTCTGCAGGCCCGACGGCCGGCCGTGTGTGTACCGGCCAACGGGAGGTGCTGATAAGCTACAAGACCTCGAAACTTGCGAGCGAGTGGTGCAAGCGTTTGTGTGCGCCGGTACTTGATGGCTGAATGGCGCCAACAAGCATATCCTTCGTCGCTTCGAGCACTCTCCACGGATGGACGTTCACTCGGCTTGTCCTCCTCCTCCGCTCCGCCGCCTCCTCCGTGCCAATGTACTTAGGAATTTACGCAATTAGTTGCGCACAGCGAAAGGGCGACACGCCGAGCGACGGAGGGTGCGCGGAGGGAAGGACAACAACAAAAAAAAAGACCAAAGAATTGGAATTCAATTAAAATTGACGAACGGCATGGTTGTCATTGAAATCGCAGATAGATAGATACAAGATACATTTGTACGCTCGTACAAGTAATTTAATATGGACGAACGTCTGACAGTGACCCATGCGTGTAAGTGACATTGCGAAAAACGACACGCCGATAATGCTGATGACGACGACGACAACAACAACAACAACAACAGGCACCAACAACGACTGTGACACCGCTGGCAATGGCTTTGTCGATGTCGATGTATATGACGAGTGCGACGACGAGTGGCTGTGCTTTGAAGGCCTGCGAAGATGGCGAGCCTCGCTGAAGTGCGTGGTGCTTGTTCGGGAAAAAATCATCGTACTCGAGGGTTAAGTGGTTGCGCGTCGCTCATAGACGCGATCTGAAGAGGACCCTGAAGACTGTTATGACATTTTGGACAAGGAATTGTTTTGTGGCCGTTTGTTTTGTATTTGTTTGCTTTGGCTTGGCTTTTTGAGGTGAGGGCGTTCATCGGCCAGATGGACAATCGCGGGAACCACTTGCAAGTGTCACGACGACTGGTTAAAGTGGATGTTGTTGCATGTTGTTCTGCATAAGTTCAGTAATCGCCGACAAACGAGTGTTTAATGGCGCAAGTGCAACGAGAATGGGTTGCGCAACGGCCTGGGGTCATTACAAGACTCAGAAAGTTCAAGAAGTGATGCAAGCCGATGAGACTCGTTTGTCAGAAGAGTGACAATTTTTCGGAGACTATAATATGGCTGAATCCATCAATTTTAGATCAGTTTTTGTGTCTTATTCCCACGAACAGTGGATTTTGGTATGGAAGGCGGAACCTAAGGCACTTCTGGAAGACCGATGTAACAAGAATAAATGGCAAAGTTCATTCATTCCTGAACCAGTGGTCAAAAAGAACCGCGGTTGATTGCCACAAGGACAACGGAACGGAAATACGTTGATGTTCCACAGGGCTTACGTATCAGTCCTGTACTTGTTCTTGACTTTTTATACACATTTTTTAGGACTTTGTTTTAAGTTAATTTTGACAGACTATCCGAGAAATTCAGTTGCAAGCTGGACTAAAATATGCACTTGCAAAATTATAGACGAAGAGGAGGATGACGACGATGAAGGTGGGCAGTCGGACTTGGAGAAAACAAAAAGACGATGCCATTCGCCGTTCGCATTCGTCTCCTTCGGTGATGAAGACGAAGACGAATACGAACCCAAAGACGAAGACGAAGACGAAGGCGAAGACGAAGACGAAGACGAAGACGAAGACGAAGACGAAGACGAAGACGAAGACGAAGACGAAGACGAAGACGAAGACGAAGACGAAGACGAAGACGAAGACGAAGACGAAGACGAAGACGAAGACGAAAGGACCTGGAAGATGCCCGAGACGATAAAGAAGAAGTAAAAAAAAAACAACCTCGAGGACGATGAACGTCAAGATGTCTGAGAAATGTGGGATGTAAGGAAAGGAAATGAAATGTGTATAGTCAGGCTAGAGCTTCCGACAGTATGCAATTTCACTGGAATTTCAGCGTGATCTGTCTCATCCAACAAAAAAAAACAAGACGACCATATCTCTTGCAAGAACTATGGAAGGAAATACCTGTTAAATGTCATATATTATGATCCTGTCAGTGAAGAGTGAAAATCAAGGGAATTTTGAGATCAATTTGCTAGGCGCAACATTCCACAGATAGGCTAATACAGGCCGTAGTTGATATGCTGAAGGGGAGGACGGAAAAGACAGACCTGAAGCGACGGGGTTGGAATTTAGTGGAATCATTTCCAGAAGAGCGGACGAGTCAATTGTTCCTATCAGAACTTGGTATTGAAATAGTATGTCAGCTACTTCACAGCGTTTTTTTAGGGTATGCAAGCCGATCAACTGTAGGCGACCTGTGTAGGGTGGTAAAGCAAGGTTATCAGACCACGGGAGACCACGTAATGCAAGAAGTAGGATTGAGTGATTATCATAGTGAGGAGACTAGATTTGACTGGCACATTCTAGGAGGGGTCTGACGTGGATCGGATGTGAGAATTCTTTGGACCAGCGTTTAATGAAGCTAAGAGAAGAATAGGCTCGTAGGAGAACATTGTTAATGTGTGAATGGACATTTAGCTCCCTATCACATACAATTCCAAGGCAGACTCTGGGTACTGGCTCGTTATGGAGGAATTAAGTTCTGTGAGGAGGGGGGGGGGGGAACGTTTGCGAGAAAAAGTGATGGACTGGCTTGCTTGCTTACGTTAAGTTCAATGGAGTTGTTGTCACACCACATGGAGAAGGAGTCGAGGTTGAGTTAGATATTGTTTCACTTATGTTCATGTCATCTGCGTAAATAGATATAAAATAGTTTTTAATTACATGGACAACATCGTTTATGGCTAAGACAAAGATCAAAGGGCCGAGGTGACTCCCTTCGAGAACGCCCGATGAGGCTAAACAGGGGTCGGATGTAGAATGTCTGAAGAGTGCTCTACAGGAGCGATTCTCAAGGTACGATTTGACCCATGCCATGATATGGGGCTGGAAACCAATGGCTTTAAGTTTGAAATAGATTATTTGGCGGTTGCATTTGTCAAAGGCTTTGCTGAAGTTTGTGGTAACTACGTCCGCTTCGTAACCTTGCCCTAATGTGGGAAGGGTAGTGAAGACAAATTCAATAAGGTTAGATGTGGTATATCTGTCCTTAAGGAATCCACGCTGGCGTGGGTTTACAGTAGAAGTACAGTGAGTCATACACGATAGATTCGAAAAATTTAGGGATTGAAGATAATTTAGCTATCGGTCTGTAATTCGAAATATCATTCTCTGCGCCTTTTTTGTCAATGGGAAAGAAGAGGGAGTCTTTCCACGCTAAGGGGAACATCGATTGATGGAGTGAAAGGCGGAAGAGCATAGAGAGCGGTTCTGAGAGCGAGTTTGTACAATTTTTAAGGAGTATGCATGGTTTGCCATGACGGCCTGAAGAGAAGTAGTCCTTTAGGTGATTCATTTTACGACGTACCATGCCTTCATCGATATCGCTTTCGGAGATAGATGTTTGGCTGCAGTTATTCATATCATCCAGGGTCTGGACTATGGTGCTGGCCATTAAACGATTGGCTAAAGAAAGAGGCGAATAGATTAGCCAAGGTTTGAGGGTCGTCGGAGGAAATGTTATTCAATTTTTGGAGTGAAATGGAACCCGTCCATCCGACTTTTTGTTGGTGTTAATAAATTGATGGAAACGTCTGGGATCGGTTATTAGAGAGGACTGTTTTTTTTTCTATAAAGGAGTTGTAGAGGAATTCACAGAGGGACGCATTGAAGGCGTAATTGAAAATGTTTCATCCTATTTCTGGAAACTCCTCCTGTTCTCCAAACCTCGACAATGTCAGCCGCATGCAACCGATCCCATGAACTATCGATGGATCGTGCGAGAGTCCAGTTGCCCAGAGAGTCTTCCATGATCTTTTGCATTTCCCTGAAACATTCATTGTCATCCAGACACTTGCTTCGCCTAGTCGTATGGCATTGAAGATGAATTCTTTACCGACGTTGACGGCAGCAAGCAAGCGGTCGTCTCTTTTGATGTGGTTCAGAGCGAGATTGCCACTTCCTCAAATTGATTGGTGCTTCAAACCGCTTCAAAACAGTTTACGAAGAAGCTTAAGTCCCAAATTAGTCTGTATGGCGACCTGAGCCTGGCCAAGCGTCAGACAGAGAAATGTCACAGCTGGTTGACCTTTCGTCAGTCGCAACTTTGCATCTCCATCGCGACCTTATGCCACGCAAATCACCGCTGCTTTAAGCCGGAGTAATTGATCAAACGAACATGGCGTCACAGAATGCCACGCGTCGCTCAACTGGACACAGACCCTCTTCGCCGTGCGATGTTTGATGACAATCCATCGATGCGCTGGCATCCAGCTGGCCTTACCCAGTCTGCATTGCTTGCGAGTCGCCGTCAAGAAGATTCGACTGCCACATAATGGCCCCCCTCCTTCCACTCCGATGTCCAAAGAGCACAGAGCGCTCAGTGCTTAGTGTGTGCCTTATGAAGACCACGTTGCTGCGATGCAATGACTAGCAGCTTTCCGCGAGAGCATTGCGTTCAATTAAGATTATGTAATTGCCGTCTGGCTGACCTTTTAAGACGATAACTGTATGTTTTATTTCTTTTTCGAAACTGAGCCCCAGCTCAGAGCATGACTTGACGCATCCACGCATCCACCGTCCAGCGTCCACGAGGCAGCAATTAATTTCAATACATCGCACACAGCGTAATTGAATAGCACACATCCGATTGCAACTCTTCTAATCCGTAATCCGATTTGTGATAGAAATCGAAAGAGGCACCGGGCGGGGAGCGATGGTGGCGCGGCGGCGTTGAAAAACCCGTCCGACAGGCGCAATCCGATTTACACGAAAATGATGTGTGTGCTCGCGCGCAGTGTGCGCAAGCAGAAGAGAATCTTCCGCATAACCGTGGCCAGGGATTGCTGTTCCGCAGCCAACTGCCTGCCACCACGACGCTCCTCTAGTCGGAGGCGGACGACGAGGAGCAAGACAATAATTACCAGTGCAGCTCTGCTGAGTTGGATGGGCGGCATCAGAAGGAATCCACAAGGTCACATGCAGGCGACGACGTCGACGGTAGTCAGAACCGCCGGAGCTATTCGCGAAATGCGGGGCTTTTTCTACGTCCCATCCGTCGAATAGACCATATCAGTGGGTTCGGTCAGACAGGCAGCCCCCCCTCTCGGCGCCCAGCTGCCCGCATCAGCACCGCCCGAGAAGACTCAATCAGTATGGATTTTCGTCCGCTGCCGGGGCATGAGCGCAGCGAATTCTAAGGAGCAATCAGTGCCAGCAGGTTGTGCATAGCATCGTTGTGTCATGTCCAAAGCGACAGGACGGACATGCTGGAAAAAAAATCATAATTTCCCTCGCCCCTCCCGCTTGCGCCGCGCCTTGCCGGTAGCCGGTGGCGTGGTGTGCCCCCTATGAAGATTAGAATGAGATTTTTCTAAGTCGCCAGCCAGCCCCAGACAGCAGAGCCGGTCCGTGTGTGTGCCTGCGCAGAGGGAGCGGAGCAGCGGTGCTCTGGAGACGGGCTACTGCATTCCTTGGCTCGGTGTTTGCTCTTTATTTATTTTTTTTTTGTCCTCTGTCTATTTCTGGCGTGACATCTAATCTGCGGAACTCGTGTTGCAACAAGTTTTCTGCGTTCGCCGAGGGAGAGGAGGAGCCAGGAGACGGGAGTGCTGCTGGAAGACCGATTTTAGAGCGGTGAACATGGAGCCAGGTGAACATGACCATTCAGGGGCGACGTCGATTGAGGAGGACGACTGCGTCTGGGCTGGGCGACGACGGAATGTTGCAGGGATACTTGGTAGGGTTTCTCTCGGATGCTCTGCGCATGAGGCGGAAAAGAGGTTCAGTAGTCTCGTACCTTAATGAGGGAGTTATTTGGTTTGAACCAAAATTTACAAGAGACTTGCACTTTAGATGGGCAAGCTGGTCTTGTTGCGCTCGTGCGCGTGTGTCCATGAACTTCTTCGGGTTTACGTACTTTAACTCCACGACAGCCCGAAAAGGCGCTTCTTAACAACTCGACAATTTCCTAGATTTTGTCGGCTGATGGAAATTGAATCACCTTCTTACTTATGTCCAGGGTGGACCTCGGCCTCAACCATTTACAACCGTCTCCAGTCAGCTCGATGCTTAGGTAGGTGGCTTCAGTTTCTCATGCATAGTCGGTGGAAGTCCCTTTCCACGCAAGCTCCATCTCAGTCGGGGTCTTTCCCTTCTGCGCCTTCCCTCGGGGGTTTATTCAAAGACCTTCCGGTCTATTCGCTCAACTTAGCCATCAAACTGATCATCTATGCAGACGGGAAGGAAAATCAACCGAATCTTGCGCCATATATGTAGCAAGATTGGGGCGACTAAGGTCGCACCATGTTAAGCTGTCGCAGGTCTCTTGACGAGATATCCGATCAGTTTCGAATTGTGCCTGTGTTGGGTCCCGGGACATAGAGACATTATGGGGAACTGCGAAGCTGATGAACTCGCAAAAATCGTCACAACACTGCCAGATGACGTATCCTTCTGTAACTTGGGTACTCCTCTAGCTTCCTTTAAGTTACAACTCACTAACCACAGCGTACTAGAAGTCAATGCCCGATGGAACACACGCAAAAAAATTACCAAACAAATCTGGCCCAGTCTTGACCCCAAAAGATCTGTCAGTCTTTTTTTTTTTTTTTCTCGTGGGTAGGTGGAAACCTTGCATAGGCACCAATGGTCCGACGTCCATTGGTAGTGTCAGATTCTTGCTGACTAAAACCACCTCCCGTGGACACTTTCCGTTTATTCTCTCGCGGAACTGCCGCTAGGTATTACTTCGCGAGGAACGGATTCGAGCTTTTTGCTTCTTCTGTTTCTTAGATCGCACATTATTCGTACTGCTGTGTCATTCGCAGCAGACCAAAGGTCTTCAGAGCTCTACATATGTTGGACAATGTTTTCTTGTGTTGGCGGTTCACCAAATGCGGCCCGCAATACAGCTCGTTCGCTTGCATATCGATGACATTCGAAGAAGACGTGTTCCACGTTCTCTGCCGCGTTTTCGCAGTGAGGACAGGCCGGGCTCGAGTCTTCGCTTGAATATCCCGGAAACCACCGTGCCCAGTCAAGAACTGTGTAAGATAATAGTTCAGTTCGCCGTGTTTTCTATTTACCCAACTTTCAATCCGTGGGATTAGTCGGTACGTCTATCTCCCTTTTTGGGACTCGTTCCATAGTTGTTGCCGCGCTTCAATAATGCGGCTTCTTACAAAGTTTCTTCGCATGATTTGTGTTTGGTCCGCCTTGCACGCGATTGTCATAGAGCCATCTAGCTTCTAAAGCTAGGATATCGGGGATAGTACCAACATCGCGTCGTGGGATACCGTTCGAAATGCACTTCTAACTCGCAGTGCACAGACTCTGTAGACGGATTTGATTTCCTTCATGCGTGTCTTCTTGTTCGCAACGTCAGACCCTATTTGTGCCCCATACAGCTGTATGGAAGCCACAACTCTCGCAAGCATTAATCGTTTGCCTTGCTTCGGGCCGCCGATATTCGACATGAGTCTGAAAAGAGCGCCTATCGCTTTTGACGATTTCTCGCAAGCGTATGCGAGGTGATGCTTGAAATTTAGCCGAGCATCAATCATCACTCCCAGGTATTTTCTAAATGGACTGGAAATAATGGTGTGGTCTCCGACTTTTATCGTCATGGTCTTTAGCACTTTTCTACTCGTAATGAGAACAGACTCCGTTTTGTGATCGGCGAGGTCTAAACTCATATCGCGAAGCCAGTTCTTTATCAGTGCTACTGCTTCGTTGCTATACAACTCGATTTCTTCAAGCTGTTTCGCCACGACTACAACAGCAATTTCGTCCGCAAAACCTACGATGGATACTTCCCTTGGGACTGGGAGTCGTAATACGTCGCCATACATCATGTTCCACAGTAGGGGACCTAACACTGACCCTTGGGGTACGCCCCCTGTAATTTTATACAATTTCGTCCCGTCGTCGGAGTCGTAAAGGAGCAACCTATCGGTAAAGTAGCTCCTGATTATTCTTAATAATCATACGCGACCAGTTCGACGAGTTAAATGCATTTTTCACGTCAAATGTAACCACGGCGCAGTACTTTTTACTGCCTCCTTTCCATCCTCTTCCTTCTATAGCCGATTGGGCTTTGTCTATCACGACTTTAATCGCGTCGTTTGATATTCCATTCTTATATTCCGTGAGTCCATCATTGGCTTCAAAGATAGGCTGTAGTCTGTTACATATAATTCGCTCTAATATTTTGCCCATGGTGTCGAGCATACAGAGCGGTCGATAAGATGAGGGCTCCTCAGGTGGTTTATTTCCTTTCGGTAATAATACCAACCGTTGTTGTTTCCATTTTTCTGGAAATATTCCCTCGTAAAAAGATCTGTCAGTCTGACATCATTAAAACGACCCAAAGTTAGCACGGCAGTGGGTATAATCACCGGACACTGCCTTTTGGGATTGCACGCGAAAAGACTTAGACTATTTCCTAACGATTTCTGCAGAAGTTGCCGAGACGAGAAAGAAGAGGAGAGTGTACAACACCTTCTCTGCAAGTGCCCGAGACTTGCCTCAGCTAGGAAAGCTACTCTTGGCTCCTACTTCCTCGATAATCTAAGTGAACTGAACTACCTACCTACCTAAGGTCGTCTTATAGAGGATTACCTTGGTTGTGCCAACTAAGTACTCTGTCAAGAAAAATGCCAACCAAAGAAGAAGGTTAGTTAAGGGTGATGGCCACCACTAAAGCAGTTGTGGCTCACATAGATCCTGGTTGGACCGCTTGTGCTATCACTTCCCGGTGCTTTCCACCACCTCCTTTTAAAGGGACTTCACTAACGAAAGTGAAATAAACCCAGCCTACTTTGACAAGTCCACTCTTGTGCTGATTTCCAGCCAATACTTGGCTTGTCTTGTATCTTTAAATGTGATATTTTCTCTAGGTTTCTGAAGAAGTAGTTGCCTAGTGTATCTTGTCTAGTTTTTGCAAGGGCTTGACAAGTGCCGGGGAGATGAAGCGTATTTTCTTCCTGCTCCTCGTCTCTACAGCTTCTGCAGTAGTCCTTGTGGGGGGGGGGGGGTCTAATTTTTCTGGCATGGATACCGAGAAGACAGTGGCCGGTGACGTTTCTTCTTACATTCCTGTTTGGTTTTAGGAGTATACTCGAAGTCGAGCCTCGAGCCTCGAGCCTCGAAGTCCTACATGTGCCACAGAGTTGAAAACATCTGTAACGCTGCTCTCACACTCGTTAAGATTTGTCGGCGATTCTTTCAAATTCCCTTTTGTGATCTCAAGCCACTTTCACAGTGGAAATCTTTCAGTCTCTGCAATTGTGATGTCAATGCTGAACCTTTTCCGTTTCCTACCCCCTCTCACACATGCGTCATCTCTTTCTTACACATGCTTCCAATACCCAACATTGAGAACATAAGAATAAAGCAACTCAAAGAAAAAAAACGAAGAGAGATAAAAGAGAATAGAAAATCCAAAAGCAAACCCCGAGCACACGAGACGCGGGCTACCTCTATCACGTCCCACCTCCCTTGCCAACGAGATGGAAAAATCGCAGACGAAATTTTTCTGTGTAAAAGCGGCTTAAGTAGCATGGAGTTTATTACTTGGAGTGAGGGATATGGGTGTCCTGATTATTTGCCAGTGGCAGTTCCACCCCTAATCTTGGTAACTCTTTGGCCCTTTCGTTGCCTCGAAAACCACTTGTTGCATCTAACCGCTGTCTCCCTAAGAGATAGACGACAAATGTTTAACATCTTCGATTTAATTGATGGTTTATCCAGAGCCTTTATGGCCGCCGACTATCCTTATAGATGTCGATAGATAGCCCGACTATCGGGTTCCTTGACAGTAAGCTGGCAGCCTCTTGGAAAGCTTTAACTTTTGCCTGGAATACACTACAATGGTTGGGCAGTCGAACAGACAGGGAAAAGGATATGCCGCGAATACTAATAGCCCGCCATTCCACGTCATTTTAGTCTGATGGCCTTGGCAAAGAGTCTCAAGCTCTCAATTACGTCAAATAGCTCGACAATTAAGTACATAGTTGGGCCCATTTTTCTATTAAAATACATATATGTGGCAAGTAAAATAAACAAAGGATACTTCTTCTTCTTTATTTGGCGCTACACTCCGGGGTGGACCTGGGCCTCAACCAACAAGCCTCTCCAGCTAGCACGGTCTCTGGCTAGCTGTCTCCAGTGTCGCACGCCAAGTTGGTTGAGGTCCTTCTCCAACCAGGTGCACCACCTTGTCCCACGGGTTCTGAGTCGAAGACTCTCCGGGCCGGAGCTCTACATGGCCTAGCCATCTTAGGCGTTGGATCCGAAGACGCCTGACTAGACTCATGTGGCTGTACAGACCGTGCAGTTCGTTGTTGAGTCTTCTCCTCCAGAAACCGTCAACGCAAACAGGACCAAAGGTCACACGCAGAGCTTTTCTCTCGGAAAGATCAAGGACTTCCTCATCCGCTTTTGAGACTGTCCATGCCTCCGCACCGTACAGCAGGACTGGGATGATCAAGGTCTTGTATAATTGTTGTATCCTCGGAGTCGAGGATGATCAAGGTCTTGTATAAAGTCAGCTTGGTCCTTCGAGAGATGGCTCTGCTACTCAATTGCCTCTTGAGCCCGTAGAAACAGCGGCTGGCAAGAGTTACTCTGCGTTTGATCTCGGTACTGATGTTGTTTGTACTGATTACTACGGAGTCGAGCTAGATGAAGTCCTTGACTACCTCTAAGTTATAGCTGCCCATTGTGACGCTCTATCCAAAACGTCGATGTTGTGTGTCCTTTCTTGATGACAGCATATGCTTCGTAAAAAAAGGATACATCCCACCATAAATCAAGTGTTGACTGAACTAAACGACCAACTATTGCTGAGTTCCTGAAAATCTTACTTAAGGCTTAAACGTTTAAATAAAATTGTTATCCACTAAAATCATATCCACCAATTTTGACTGACAAGAACTTTCAAGGCTTCTTATGTCTTAAAGTCTTAGGAAGCTTTCAAAGCCTTTAACGAGATCCAGGGGAGGCTTAAATTTTTATCTTATCGTCTCACGTTCACGTTAGAGCCGCATTTCTCTGCGTCTCACTTTCAAATACACTGAATCAACCACAGACACAAACCATCAAATTCTTCACACCACCGACCAAAACTTTGATTGAACACCTCCAGAAAATGATTGGATCCCTGTTGCTGTCACTTGTGGTGTTTTGGAAAACCTCCAATCTGACATCCAAATTAGACCCTTCTCCTGCATCAGTCAAGCCAATCGCAGAGAATTACAAAGTATGTCAGGAAACAATCACTTAACCAGCTCACCGCATTCCAGTTCGCCAACCACTCATCCATCTGCCGCCGTGAAGGGCATCACTGTGGAGCACAAATTCGGTGAACAGCCCACTTCCGGTTGGCCGCAAACGCCTTCTTATGCGTTTGCCCACAAAGTTCAAGAGACGCAATTAACTCAACATGCAATCGAATTACATTCCACAACACCACTCAAGTCAAAATGAGATCCCAGGGCAGCCCACTCTCTTTGTCGATTTGCATGAAACATGAAAATCTCATCTTGTGCAAGCAGTGGAGAGACAAAAAACAGAAAAAAAAATGCACTTATGCCACCGGAATGCTGCACAGAAGCAGCAGCCGAAGTCAGGCAGCCAGACAGTCCGGGGAAAGGGCGCCGGCAAATGGCTGAAAGCAACTTCAAGATTGAATGTTGTGTTATGGAAATTCGATTAAAAGAAACCAACAAACGAGGCAAGCGCTAAGCTCGAGTTGGAGAAGGTACCGGGCGGGCGGCAGATGAATTCACAATTCACAACAATGACTAATGGTGTCGGGCTTCGCACTCGGCACACACGCTCTCTGTATGAGAACCTCCTCCTCGGCTTCGGCTTCCCTGGGTTAGCAGGTCACCAACGCGCGGTGCGCGAGTGTGAGATACTTTGATTTATTTCGACCATTTTCATCACAATCGGATGCATTGAGGTCTGCACAGATGCGCGCCGTTCGCCCGCACCGAGGTGGCAGGCTGTAATCCAGGCTTTAGGGGGATTTTGACGAGCACCGCCGACGGACTCATAAATCATCGGACTAGGATTAGATTGGAGCAGAGTCTTGGTTTTGGGCATACCCCCACACACTCGCACAAGCACGTGCGCCCGGTCTGGCTTTCACCTCATAAATATTTTAATCTGTGCAAGCGGACGGCTGCTGCCGCTGCCGCCGATTCAATTGTCCGCCGCATGCTCTGGCGTTTGATCGACGATGGACGATGGACGATGGCCACGGCCACTCGGGTTAGGCGACGACGTGGTGGCTCGCTCGCATCTCTAAGGAGGCTGTGCACCGTATAATCTCTTCTTATTCTCAAGATTGATTCTTTCTCGAAAGGCGGCCTCCACGTTCCCCCATCCATCCGTCCGTCGGCGGCAACGGCCTTAGTAGGTCTCGACAGTCGACGGTGCCTCTTGGAATTGCATTAACCTAAAAACGATCCGGCCTGCAGTGGGGCGCAGTGCAACGCAGCGCAATGCGCGTGTTGAGTGAAATTATTGATAGTTGACCTTCGCACGGAGTGCCGTTGAAATGGGTTGGAATGCCAACTGCGATCTGTGAGCGCGTTCGAGTTCTGATTCCCGACCAAGTTGGCTGGCTGGCTTAATGACACGTTTCCTCATCAAATTCTGTTGTATAATCAGCGCTCTGGTGTCTGGCTGGGTTGGTTTTCTTTTTTTGCCGGCTCCAAGTGTAAACAGTCACACGGCAGTCGGCAGTCGATTTATGCAAATCCCTCAGCCGGATTCCAGCCTTGTAGGCACTCACTCGCTCGGCAGCTCCGGGAAGGGCGAGCAGACACAACACCGTCGCGGACAAAATTGGCTTCTTGACACATGACGCCTACAAGCGGATTTATTGCCAAATGGCAGAGTGTCAAGATTTCAGCTTCGCTCCGTGACTCGGACGGATGACGGCATGTACACGGAATTGACTGCGCTGACTGTGGGTCATATGCTAGTTTCGGATACAAATTATCTGTCAGTTGTCATCTCTCTCTCTCTCTTGCTGGCGCACTACTGCAGTTCGAATCATCGCGGGCCGAAGTTTGCTTTGGGCCCAATGATGGCGGCCGAAATGTGTGCGAATGACGTGGACGTGGACTCTGTTTATAGGACAATCTGTCACGGCATAACAAACGTTGGTGGTCCCTCGTTCTCCGTTGGGCTGTGCGAAAATCGGGTGTGTGTCTGTGACTCATGGGGAAGCCGACGACGGGGTGGTGATGTCGTGTGTGCCGGTTGGAAAATTTTGGTGGATTCTGTGAGAAAAATGAGAAGTTTGAAGATTTTAAAGAGATGCTGTGGACTTGTGCTGGATTTGGAATCTGGTACAATTTCAAAAAGTGGGGAGTGTACTTGTGGAAAATCAAACGAACGCTTTGAGCAACCAGGGAGAAAAATGCTTGACAATCTGCTGAATTTGGAAAAGTGCAGAAATAAGACCGTTGCCATTTTTTGGACCGAAATTCCGAACGTGTAGGGATCAGTGATGGGACATTTTGAAATCATGTCCGAAGTAGATTCAATAGCTTCTCAGTAATAATTTAAATTCAAAAAATAAAATAAACAATAATTTTCCTTTTAAACATGACATAAACAAAAAAGGATAGTCGACTTCCACTATTCCGATTTTTTCGAGTTGGTTTGACTTGAAGAGGATGTTTTTGTATGAAAAATTGAGGGAAATGTACTTACTTACTTATCAGGCTGACGACCCATGCAGGGTTCGAGCCTGAGCGATAGCTGCCTTCCATTCCTGCACCATTCCTTTCCACCGGCACTCTGCTTGCAGTCATCAAGACCAAGCATCCGCGATTACTTGGTATTTATACCGGAGATTCGGTCTTTCTCTCCTTCTCGAACCAGAAGGCTCGGATTCGAAGACCCTCTTCATGTCTTTGCACGACCTTTGCCTTCCGGACTACATCCACATCGTAGAGTTCGCGGTTGTGTCTTCTCTTCCATTCGCCTTCCTCGCAGACGGGACCATATATCCGACGCACAATTTTTCTTTCGAAGGCACCAAGAATCAGCCCCGCAGGTTTGCTTATCGTCTAGCTTTCGGCCCCTTATAGCAAAGTAAGACTGATCTTGGTCCTTCGAGTCAAGAGTTTGGAGCCCAGTTCTTTTGACAAACCGAAGTAACACCGGTTGCCAAAGGCGTCGGATCTCCACAGTGTTGTCATTTTTGAAGTTTACGTTTGCCCCGAGGTAGACACCCTCCCTTATTACCTCGAAATTGTGGCCGTCGATTGTGATATATTGTCCTAGGTGGTGTGTGACGGGTCGTTTTTTGCTCGAAAGCATATACTTTGTTTTATCCTCATTGACCTTAAGACCAGCCGTAAATGCCTCTACTACGACAAACGCGCGATAATGTCGATGTCGTCTGCAGATCCCAACAGTTGGACTGGCTTGTGGAAGATAGTGCCTTCCGTGTTTACAGCGGCCCGCCGCATTATCTTCTCCAATAACAAATTGAAGAAATCACACGACAGCGCATCTCCTTTCCGAAATCCGGCGAAGGTTCCAAACGGCTCGGAAGTCCTCGAGCCGACGCAACCGAATCAGCATTATCTTCTCCAATAACAAATTGAAGAAATCACACGACAGCGCATCTCCTTGCCGAAATCCGTTGCAGGTTTCAAACGGCTCGGAAGTCCTCGAGCCGACGCAACCGAATCAGTTTTCCCGGGATCCCGAATTCGGCCATTGCACCAAATAACTGATTGCGATGGATGCTGACGTATGCGGCTATAAAATCGATAAAAAGGTGGTGCGTATCGATTTGAAACTCGCTGGTCTTTTCCAGGATTTGAAGGTTCCCAAGGAAACTGAAGGTTCACAACAATCTTTATTAACGTCGCCCGTTTCCTTTTCTTCCTTACAGAATAACACTTTGTAAAGTAGTTGTATTTAATTCGTTTCGAAGTTTCTCATTCTTTAAATTTACTGTCGAAAATGTTCGTTCTGCCGAGGCATGACTATGTACGTCTTCTTTTGCATCCAACTACTCACATAAGTCTTAATTTTGTATCAATAAAATGGATTTTTTTTCTTCAAAATCGTGAGAAGCAATATTTCTCTGGGACTCGATCCCAAAATTCGTCGGATTTGAAAGGAAAAAGAAAATGCAGTTCATTTGAGGAATTATCTAAAAAAAAGAATTAATATTAATTTAAATTAAAAATTATTGTAAATTTTAAAAATTTACGAAGTCGATCAATAACACTTTCCATCGAGTTTTTGAAACATTTAGAATATTGTTGTTTTTAATATCTAAATATTTTTCAAAAATTCTATTCACTTTTGGACTCTAAAATTTTTTTTTTATTATTTCGTCGATAAAAGTCGGCAACTTTTTGCGTGGCTGTACATGTGGACCCTATTAAAAATAAGGAATGAGACTGACAGAACTAAAAAAAAAAATATTGTTTGGATTATAGCCGGTTTTTTTTTTAAAGGCAGTCGATTTATTTTTCGAGAAAAAAATGCAGTAGATCTACTACAATAGCAGTAAAGTCACAACTCTGGTAGGGATTCCTTCCTCACCCATGAACAGATTTTGTCCTTTTAAAAAAAAGTGCGAGGGAACTCTCTCTCTCTTCCTTCTTTGTGTCCCGGGGGTGACCCGAGCCTAACCAGGAAGCCTTAACCAAGAAGCCTAAACGAAGAAACCTCTCCAAGTAGAGCGGTCTCCGGCTAGTTGCCTCCAGTCTCGCACGCCAAGATGGCTGAGTTTTAACAATTCTCTAAATAGTTTATCAATATTTTTGTGGTGCCACAGTATGTGGAGAACTAACCAACAGACTAAGTACATTCTAGATGAAAAACACTCGACCAACCCTTCGAATAGGTGAGGTAAAGGTGGCTTACTGCCAGAGTGCACTAGTCCAACTCAAAGCACATAAATACTTCTGTCAACCAGCATTTAAGTACGCAGAGACGGGCTGATTTTGAACAACTTAACGAAACTTAACGAAACTTAACGAAACTTAACGAAACTTAACGAAACTTAACGAAAAAAAGGTTAGGTTAATGTCAGTTGTACTTAGGCCAGCCTTAAGTTTTCCAACTGCAGCACAACTGCTCTTCGTCATCTCGCCAGCTTGTGCAGAAGCCGTCTGGAGGTTGGGAAGATTGATGAGGAGTTTAGGTATCATGGCATTGGTCTGAATCTGTCACTCATGATAGAGGGTCAAGAACAGGATTCCTTCCAAATATTCAGCGATTTCAGCCTACCCACCGCGCTGACGGCGATCTGTCTGTGGATTGAATCTCTCGGCGGAAGATTAAGGAGAAGGTTCACGGCGTCGTGTGGGGTCTGTCTGGGGACTGAATCTCTCTGCGAAAGATTAAGGAGAAGGTTCACGGCATCGTGTGGGGTCTGTCTGCGGACTGAATCTCTCGGCGGAAGATTAAGGAGAAGGTTCACGGCGTCGTGTGGGGTCTGTCTGGGGACTGAATCTCTCGGCGGAAGATTAAGGAGAAGTTTCACGGCGTCGGGTGGGGTTATCCTTGATACTTCACCAATCGCAGCTCCATGGACTGAGGGCTGAGTACTGTAGTCAGACATTGTCATTCGTCGAGTCGTCCCACTTGCTACACAATCTTGTCCTGGCGAATGAATCAGGCAATCCATCCGCAAAATAAAAGAGACTAATAACTTAGGCGTGTCTTCGTTTCCGAACCTGTGGGAACAACGCAACAGCGGAGGCCCGTGCTTAAGGTGGTGTTTTCCGTGCATGTTCCATTAGAGTCCCTAACGGATGGCAGTGTTTTCCAAGGGTAGAAATTGGGAGTCAAAGAAGCGACCAGAAGCGATTTCGGCCAATTTGGAATCAAGTCCAAGTTGGCCGTGCTATCGCCAAGAGGTCAACGTTTTCAGTAGATGGATATGTGGTCACGCATAACATCTCTATTTGTCAAGGATTGACGTCACTTCGTTCCTTCTCTGAATTCTCTTCACAGCCTGAAGTCATCGATCCGTGGGAACGCACAAATCACTGCGGCACAACCTCCCGTAAATCTCAAACCCATGAAACCTCTCGGAAGCCTAAGAATTAAGACTACACAACGTCCTTGAGGTTCGTCTCCGCCAGTCCGTTCATTCACAACTCGTGCCGAATTCTAAGAAGCTGCTTGTGGATTCATGTCCACTTGCCTCCCTCCCTCGTTCCATGGCAACGACTCCTCTCGTGGAGATACCCTCACTTGCGAAACCACTTAATCGACATCGATTTGGGAACGAGTTCGCCTAAAATATTCTCATTCCACTGGCCAAGCGGCTGGCATAAATTAACACCTTCTTGTCCATTTGGTGGCCGCCCAGGCCGACCCCCAATCCCATCTCGGAGCCAAACGCGCTCCAACTAGATCAGATCGGACAAACCCAGTCCGAGCTTGGAGCGGTATCATACGACGATCTCATAAATCCCCCATTAACCGCAGGAAAAAATAAAAAGATTTGTGTTGTATCTCATTACGAGACCATCACCATCACCGTCACCAGCTGAAGGAATAAATTCGCATAAAGTGCCGCTTCTGAATGGCACTCCGTAGTTCGCGGCGGAGTTACGTAAACGCACGTCGTCGCGGTCGGGGTGAACGGCCTTGCCCCTCCCAATATGGCACAGATTGCGACAACCGCACTCCTTATCTCTTCGACAAATGAGATCATCAATCTCTGCGGATGCGATGAAGAGGGGGCACAATCAATGCAATGCATCTTGGCCGAGGGTGGTGGTCACTCTCTTGACCTAGGCGGCGGTGGTCGTGTGCACTTAATGCTGGCGCCACATCAAGTGCTTATGGCACACATTTCACTTCGTCCCCGTTTTGCTGAGCCTCTCCTCGGGCAGTCTTGCATAAATAGCCCACGTGCTTGTCATGCCGAATGCGTGGCAATGATTTGCTTTGTTTGCTTCTTGTACTCATGTTCTTTTTTTTTCTCTCTCTCTTGCAGATACACACGTCTTCCCTTGCGTGGATACGTAACGTGAAAAGTTCGACGTTGTTAATGGGATTTGTCGCCGAGCGAGTGTAGCCTACTTATGAAGTCCGAGAAATAAGGGAAATAAGTGCCAACAGATCGAAGGCATGGTGCACAGTAAATGCCGACCAAGATGTTAAACAGCTTTCGTTTCATTAACGCGCTTTCGTATCGTGACTTTGTCGGTAGCTAGAGACCGAGAGACTAGACCAGAGAGAGAGAGAAGCTTAGATTGAGAAGAATTAAATTGATATTGTTTTTGCCATGATTATGAGAAAGAGTAATCATCAACAAGACGAACATCAACACCAGCAGCCGCAGGCGCAGGCGCAACAGCAGCAACAGCAGCAACAAGAGCAACAACGACAACAGGAACTGTATCAGGAGGAGCACAAGTCAACGCTTGTCATAATGTCGATGAAGTCACAAACACAGAGTGTCCACTTGAAGACCAAGGAGAGCTCAACTGCCGCCATGCGGAAGCAGTTCACACCCATTTCGGATATTGGTAGTGGAAGCTTCAGTTCCGCTTCCGTTGCTGGTTCTATTCAGGTGAGTGAACAAACATGATGTTTTCTTTGACAAATGACTTAGTTAAGACTTTGAGGAAAAGGAGGAAACAAGTCGTGATTAGTGTATTCTCGCCATCCTCAGTTTTTTTTCCGTCTTTAGTTGGAAATCTTCGACAAGACTCTATGGCGAACGTTCGCACATTGAAGTGTGAGATTTTTACTCACTAAAACCACCTCCCTGTATTTTTTTTTTAAGACTACAACTAAGTTAAGCACTTGACCAGTAGTTTGTATTTCATGATTTAGGTACTGATCGGCAGGTTACTCTCTAATGAAAGTTCCTGCTAACACCGCAACCATGCGCGGGTGTAGACGCGGAGGATCTAGTCCTTTGTAGTCGGCGCAAGACATTAGTTTCCTCAAGGATCGGGTTAACTGCAGTGTTTGTGTGCTCTTCTAGGCGGCGCTTATGTTTATAAGCAAATATCTGAACTTCATCTTGGAGTGGTTTTCCTAGATCTCTGTGGATATCATCGTTTCCGATATACCATGGTGCATTAACGATGGTTCGAAGCACCTTATTTTGAAAGGTCTGTATTATGTTTAAATTACTTGCTACCCCAAAGCTGTACGCCATACGTCCATTTGCTTGTATACAAGCAGTTTGTTGTCAATACTTAGCTTGGAATGTTTACCAATAAGCCAGTACAGATCTTTATATGTCATGTCAAGTTCTACACGTTTCTTCTTAACGTGCTTTCCTTTCACTTGAGTTTTACGTCAAGAGTCATCCCGAGGTATTGCGCTTCATTGCCAAAAGGTATTCGAACACGATTTAAGAAGACCGGCAAGTTACTAACGTGCCTATAAGTGAAGTTAATATGGACTGATTTGCTTTCAATAGGAACAATTCCCCTTAAGTTCATCCATTCGTGTATCCAATCAAGTGATCACGTTGTAGGCTCTTCAACCGTTTTGGCTGTTACCAAAATAGCGGTGTCGTCAGAAAATGTGCCTATAACAGTGTGTTCTTCTTGTGGCAAGTCACTAGTATACAGTATGTATAGCAGAGGGCCAAGAACACTCTCTTGAGGTACACCAGCATTTATATTTTTAAAAGTAGAGTATTCATTTGCATTCTTCACACGGAAGATCCTATCAGAGAGATAGTTCGCCATCCTCAGTGATGCCAGAACAACTCCAGCAGAGCGCGTTGCGTCGCAAATTCTCTGGTTCCAGTATTCGGAGTAAATTCTGAACTCGGAGAATCTGTCAAAATTGGCACAAGAGGCGTCGTCGTTTTGGTCTGGCAGATTTGGATTAAGTTAGAGCTTTGAGATTACGGGCAACTTCCGATCTCGAAACGGAATCCATTTGAGCACTTGACAAAAGGCCCAAGTTAGAGACTCTGAAAGCGATCTCTGACAGATACAAACGATGAGCAGGTTCAGAGAGATTGCTTGAGCTTTAAGCCTACTTTCAGAGGTCATGAGCTCTATTCATGGTTCTTTATCATGTATATTCTCAAACATATGTTATACTTGTTCTATGACGAAATAAACGTAACTATCTATCTATCTTATCATGTGTGTGGGCAGATCTTCTCTGCCGTTTTGTGTACTCGCCTGAAGCCGTTTGATAGGTCCATATCAGTGCGGCTTCAGGCCAGGGAAGTCCACCATCGACCAGATTTTCACACTACGGCGGATCCGTGAAAAGACCCAAGACATGCAGATCGACACCCACCACATTTTTGTCGATTTCAAGCCCGCATATGACAGCGTGCATAGGGACGATCTATACAACGCCATATCTAGTCCTAACATTCCTGCCAGACTCGACAGGTTGTGCAGGATGACGATGGAGAATTCTCGCTGCTCCATCAAGGTCGGCAGCGAACTCACCGAGACCTTCAATGTCAAAAAAGGTTTTAGACAAGGCGAAGCGCTGTCATGTTATTTCTTTAACATCATCCTGGAAAAGATCGTGCAAGACTCACACGCCAACACAAGATGCACGATCTTCCAGAAGTCCGTACAACTGCTAGCATACGCGGATGACATTGACGTGATTGGCAGAACACAGCGAGCCGTCAATGAGGCGTTTGCTGGCATTGAGGCGGAAGTGGCTTAAATGGGTCTAGCGGTGAATGAGGGCAAAACGAAGCTGTCATCAAGAAAGGACACACAACATCGACGTCTTGTATAGAGCGTCACAATGGGCAGCTATAACTTCGAGGTAGTAAAGGACTTCGTCTACCTCGGCTCCGCAGTAAATAGTACGAATGCAGAGTAGCAACCGCTTTTTCTATCGGCTCAAGAAGCAACTGAGAAGTAGAGCCATCTCTCGAAGGACCAAGCTGACTTTATACAAGACCTTGTTCATCCCAGTCCTGCTGTACGGCGCGGAGGCATGGACAAAAGCGGATGAGGAAGTCCTTGGTATTTTCGAGAGAAAAGCTCTGCGTGCGATCTTTGGTCCTGTTTGCCTTGACGGTTTCTGGAGGAGAATACTCAACAACGAACTGCACGGTCTGTACAGCGACATGAGTTTAGTCAAGCGTCTTCGGATCCAACGCCTAAGATGGCTAGGCCATGTGGAGCGTATGGACAACTCAGCTCCGGTCCGGAGAGTCTTCGACTCCGAACCCGTGGGACAACGCCACAGAGGACGCCCGCGTTTAAGGTGGCGCAGACAGGTGGAGAAGGACCCCAACCCTACTGAGAAAAACCGGAACAAGTTTAAACGGGCCAAAATGACTGCAATGCAACAATCAGACGTGTGAAATTCTCTTATGAGCAAAAGTTGAGGCAAAAATGCTACAATGTCGCAAGGGTAGCAAAAACTTTTGGTCATTTGTAAAAAACATAAAGAATTCCGCCTCGTCTTCAATTCCCAAGCTCATTTACACATTCATGACATTCCAGCCGTCAGCTCCTTAGATAAAGCTATTCTGCCTGGGGTTCATTTTGCAGCCAGCTCAACACTGCCAGATTCCAATTTGACTCCACCCGTACTTGAGAGCGTTGATTTCACCATGGGACAAATCAACTTCAGCACTCGTATAGTTGTGAGAGTACTTAAAGATCTCGACGTTCACAAATCAGCTTTCCCGGATGGTCTTCCCGCTATACTTCTTCTGCTCTGGCAAAACCACTGCGTAAGCTTTTTTATCTATCCTACTCTTAGGACTCTTGCCAAGCAGATGAAAGACAGTAATTGTCAAACCCGTACCTAAAAAGCGCGAATCTTCGTCACCCACCTCGTACCGACCCATTGCACTTACGTCCCTTCTTTCTAAGGTCATGCAAACGCTAATAAATCGTCAGCCAATGAAATATCTTGAATCTCGGAAGCTTCTTAATGACCGGCAGTACAGTTTCCGCAGCAACAGGTCCACTGGTGATCTGATAGCTTATCTCACCGAAAAGTGGAACCAGTCTTTGTACAATGCAGACAATAGCAAGATCGTTGCGCTTGATATTTTTAAGGCATTTGACAGAGTTTGGCATCAATCTTCCTTGTCGAAAATGGATTAGGTTATGGATTTAATTTACGTTTAGAACAAGTCAGTTCAATTCAAGTTGTTATTGGACGGATTCAAGTCTGATATCCGCCAAATAATTGCTGGTGTTCCCCAAGGCTCGGTTGTATCGCCGATACTCTTTCTCATTTTTATAAATGATCTCCTTTCGGCTAGCTTGGACAAAAATCGTGCGAATTTGAGTTTAGGGTTGTCAAGATCACTTTCATTTGGAGGTTCAGCATTTAGCCCTTATCCGAATCAGCTATCAGACTTCTTCTGTACCGTTCAAAGTATCTCCGATCACCCCACTTTACTCACTTTACTGATTACTAGCTAAGCGCAACGAGTCAGCACATTGTCACGAGCAGAACGTGCAGATGGAGACAAAGACACCTTTGAGACGACTTCCAGAAAATTATGCTTTGCTTCGACTTCGAAGAAACCCCTCAACTTTGATGGAATCGTCACAGCGTCGTCGTGAAGGTTGACGTTCTTAATTGGGAACCGGGCTCATTGAAATTCAGACTCGTGCTGCCGTCGTCGATCTGAGAATACTCAAGTTTTCCTAATAAAGGCATTAAGTAAATAAATTTGGCCTTCAACGCACGCCGCCGCCGGACAAGTGCCTCAGCCAACGCCATCATCAGAAGAGTTTCCCCGACTCACTGTCTGATTTCTTTTTCAGCTCAAATTAGCAGTCGCCTTCATTCATCTTCGGTTCCTTCAAGTTAATAGAAACCCGCTAGCCCTGCGGACAGAACAAAATTTGTTAAATCACACAGTTCTTGCGCTTAATAACCACTCCGGCAGCGGGTCTGCTCGGAGGCACATTTGGTCATCTGCGATAATTGCGGTCCCGGATCTAAGCTCTTACAGTCGATTCACTTAAACTGATTTATCGATCTGGCCGTTGTCGATGCAATCACACGGCCTTAGGTCATGACCCGCCTTGTTTTCCCCAAGCCCAGCCTGCCGGCCAACCGCCACTCGATCGATAAATATTTGATTTCATTTCACTCGGCAGTCATTTCGATTCTGAAATATGCACATAATCCGGCGGCGACGTCGCAAAATAGAACTTACCGCATCGCCGCCGAGAGTCTTTCGTAATGACCCCGATAGACGCGGAAACTCGCCCAGCCATCGCAGCGGCCCCGAATATAAGCCATCTAGCGGATTAATGACATTTTAATGGCTCATCGAATATAGTGCCTTCGAGATATTCGACCGAATGAGACGTTAACACGATTATGTCGTCGTGCATCCCGTTCGGTGCGGCAGCAGTGGCGGCGGCGGCTCATTTGACTAAACATCCTCGGTTCTGATTTAAGTGAGCTTTTAATGGTCGCCGAGGTGTATTCACGGGTGATGAGGTGGCCGGCTGATTTGAGGAGTTGTTCTCGATAAGTGGGGAGTTTTCATTGATTTATGGTTAATTTGTGTGTCCCCCTGGTTGTCAATTAGTGGGCAGTGTGTGGAACCGGGACCGAGATGACTGGGTTGGAGGGTGATATCTATTTGGGTCGAGTCAGCGGTGATGAGTGATGAGGGTGTTTGGCTGGTCATTCGCTTGAAATTGAGTTACGTGGAGAATTTATACTCAGCTCAGTAAAACCTCTACATGTGAAGCAACCACAAAGCAATACTGAGTTATTACTGAGTAAAATTTACTCAGTAATCATTACTGACTATAGCGATTTGAAGAGAATCGAAATCACAGACTAAATCATCGCCCCTAAACCATAGATGCCGCTGAGAAAATTTCTTGAAGCTACATCACAAATATCACCATTAGCGCACTAAGCCTCGACAGAAGATAAAGTATCTTAATTTGTAATCCATGCTTCTAGTGAATAAAACCATATTTGTACAAACATTGGCAACCAACTGGCAAGACTGATTGAATTTTGAAGTCTAGTACAATGGCAGTAAAGTCACGAACCAACTTTTGACACAAGAAAGTAAAGTGTATACAAAGTGAGTAAAGAGCGATTTATTGTGAATCATTACTGAGCTGAGTATATATTCACAGTGTCGGCCTGCTTAGGCATGGAAGAAGTCTGCGACATTCAGCAGGGAACACATGTAGGTCCTATACTGTTTCTCTCATTTAATTTTGAACAAGAGAGTGAAACATTGTTGGCACTGATCTGGTAAGGATGTCAAAAACCGATTCGCACCACTCATTCTGCGGATATCCTTATGTTCCCCCAAAGGTGGTGTGCCTGCTTGTGGTCGCAAACATAGTGACAAACCTTTGAGACTTAATCAATGTTTGACCCAAAATCAGAGAAAACAGCCGGCGGCCGATCATCATCAATCAGCTGACCACTCGCTGGTAAAATCTCTCCTCTCGTTCGATGATCGATCTTGGTGCGAAGCAGAGATCGCACATTTGCCATCCAGTTGAGTGCATTTGTGACCGATTATGACCGCGGATTGAAATGGATTTGCCTATCGACACCTGTTCACTTTCGGTGTCGCAGAGAGGAGAAAAGTGAAAGAAGTCACTGCGGATGATCACACAAAGTCGACTGCAGCAACACGAGCAGCAGTTTCCTTGCAAATCAAACGCTCATGCATTTTCATGTGGCGCGCACAGTAGCGCGTCATTAAAGACTCCCCCGGATTTAGATTCAACAAGAGAAAGCTCGACTCGTCGCCGCCGTCGCCGTTGTCGCGTCGTAAGCGCCATGCACTTAAACCGCCGCGCCGCCGAACAGCAAACGAAAGTGACATCTTTTCGCCCGTCACCGACACGACAAAATTCCACAAAAATTCCCATCACACTTTTACGGCCAGCACCCATCTAACAAGTGCAGCCGAGAGTTCGTCGTGTATTTGGTAACCTTGCCAGGTCGGTTTCGTTCGGCAATCACTTACAAAACACGTCATGCTCCAACGATCGGTCGCTGGTCGACGATCGTCGTCGGCCTTACGTAACGCACCGCAGCGCCGCCGACTGTTATCACACACACCCAACCGACGACGCTAGTCAGCACTGCACACAACTGTCACACACGATTTTCTGTCAATTAATCATAAGCGCGCCCGGGCCTGGGCGAGCGACGAGGTATTCGTTCAAATCGTGCGTGAAAAATTCCAATCCGCTGAGTGTTGGCAACCGACCGGACTAATTATCTGACGACAATCGAAAGGTTTTCAATCCGGGTCTCTTGATTTGTTGATTTGAGGATTTCTGCACTAATTAGCATTCTGTGCGTACTAGCGCGTCGATTTGATCGCGATGTCCTTGAACTTGCCTTGCGCCGCGCCGTGATGGACCGGCGAGAAGTGGTCGCGTCTAATTGATGGACAGAGAGCCATTATCTGGCTAATCCTTCCGTGTGGAGTGCCCTGCTCAGTGCCGGAGCCAAGGGATTTGCGTGCGGACCGGTTTTTCCTGTTTGTCCGGTGAATTGGTGGATCTTTCGCGGAGATGCCGAAAAATAACAAAAATGCTGAAACTGAATTAAAATTCCATTCAGAAAGTCAAGATTCGATGGTCCGCGGTGCGAGTGTGCGGGTGCTGGGCCGCGAGAGGCGCGGGAACACGACGACGCGACGGCGGCCGATGAATGACATCATACTTTGCGTTTTCGAATTGTTTACTTTTTTAGCTCGACTGCTCGCCTGCGATAGGAGCTCTGAGAAGGACCGATGGCAGCGGTTCGTTCCTCGAGATCTTCATCCTTTTTCATTGAGGAACACATCCGGTGAATCATCGTCTGCAGCAGGCCCTCTTCTCTGGCGGCGGCGGCGTGCAGACACGATCTGGAAAAAGAAGTTGATCTTCGGGAAAAAAGGTTCACTTCTTGGTGTGTCGGGGGCAAAAAAAGGGTTTCCGCTCTTGCAGTTTGTTTCACTTTCAGCGGCCGCCTCGGCCGATGAGGTGATCATTTGGTATTCAAGCGTGGAACTTGTTCTCCGCGGATCTATTGATTTTTGGTGTCTTCTGCCTTTATTCCAGTGTGGACATATCTGGACGACTGGCGGAATGTGCGGCGGTTCGGTTTTGGGGACGGTTGGCGATAGATTTCGTGGAATCAATTTATGCTGCGAGTGACTCGGCGAAATTCAGAGAAAAGGTTCGACGAGGGGTTCTGCGCGCGGACACCTCCCTTGTCACATGATATCAGACATGATCGACGAGAGGAAGACTCCATTTTTGGCCGCTTTCAAAGCGGTTCGGCATGCATTTCGATCCAAACAGCCTCTAGAAGGCCTTGAGCTGGGAGAGAGGATCCACGATACCTTCCTGGTCCTCCGTCGCATGAAGTCCAACCTGATCGATGAAAGGGAGCCTTCATTTCACTGCCAGCCCATTCCTGGATGCATTCCGAAGACGGTTTGGCATGCACTTCGGTGCAAACAGCCTCTAGAAGGCCTTGAGCTAGAAGAGAGGATCCACGATACCTTCCTGGTCCTCGGTCGCATGATGTCGAGCATGGTCGATGAAAGGGAGCCTTAATTTCACTGCCAGCCCATTCCTGGATGCATTCCGAAGACGGTTTGGCATGCACTTCGGTTCAAACAGCCTCTAGAAGGCCTTGAGCTGGAAGAGAGGATCCACGATACCTTCCTGGTCCTCCGTCGCATGATGCCGAGCCTGATCGATGAAAGGGAGCCTTCATTTCACTGCCAGCCCATTCCTGGATGCATTCCGAAGACGGTTTGGCATGCACTTCGGTTCAAACAGCCTCTAGAAGGCCTTGAGCTGGAAGAGAGGATCCACGATACCTTCCTGGTCCTCGATGAATTCCTGATCGATGAAAAGGAGCCTTCATTTCACTGCCAGCCCATTCCTGGACGCATTCCAAACAGCCACTAGGACAGATGGCTGTTGCAGACCTCTCTCTCAATCTCCCAACTCTGATGCCCGTCAGACCACCCTACCCCATCACCCATTAAAACCCCATCCCGTGTGAACCCGAGGCACAACGTTCGTTCCTTCAAGACCCCATGCTCATCAACCGTGTAATGCACTCCATCACCACGTGGAGTCTCTCACAATTGAATATCGCAGGTTAACCTCAAAGTTCTCCACCAGGGCCTACCGGCCACCCTACGTAATTAGCTCCAGCCCCATCCATTCGAGCACACACATAACCTCTTCGCGTGTCTTGGCCTGCCTCTCTCGGCCCCCCTCTGCGCTTTCGCGGCATAATTACCGTCGCATCGTATGTGCTTCTAATTGCGGATGTTTCACTATCCCAGGCACGGTTTGTGTGGCGCAACTCTTTCTCAGGACCGCGAACGAGAATTCACGGAATGTGCTCTGGTTAACTTGTTGGTCTCCTCAGCTGCTCTTCCCAGCCCCCCTCTCCCTCTCCCTCTCACCCCTCACGGCCTCTCTTTGAATTAGATTCTTATCTCAATCGCAAGACCCCCAAGATACGGCCAAGCATCGGCGCGGCGGCGGCTCGGCGGCGGCTCGGCGGCGCAAGAAATTTACGGCCAATGCCAGGCTCAAGGTATTCTATTTCACTTCGTCCGCGATTGATGGTGCCGCACCACACCAGAGGTCCCGGACTTCCACGTGAGTGTTGGCCTCTTGGCATTTTATTTTTTCTGCGCGCGGGTAAGTTTCCTCGGAAATATGCAAACTGCCAGGGAATGCACTCACTTCACGGTATCGGTCAAATTGCTCGGCGCTAGTTCAAAGGAAAACATAGCTCATCGGTCGATGGCACTGCCGCCAGCGGTGCTCCTAATGGAGTGCACCCCAAAGATTCTTGAAACAGGAAAAAAAAAATCGCATCGGAATTTTGCTGACAGCTGCTAATTGCTGGCCCCGGATGGCCGAGTGCATGGGAAAGAATGCGCAGAACCGATCCGTGGCTCGACTTGACATCATCCTTCAACCTAGCGCTGCACTTGTGGTCAGGCGACCATAAATCAATCCGTGGCCCGTGCGGATCGTATCTGATTACCTAACGCATGCGCTTGCCCGCAAAGCTCTGCCATGCGCTCGACCGCAAAAGTCGGTGCTGCTATTGATTTTAGACGCGCGCATGCCTAATGAAATGCATCGTTTGGAGAGTTATGGCACAAAGAGTGAGAGAGAGAGAGAGAGACGGAGGGGAGGAGGCAGGGCGAGTGAAATGAAATTTGCATCGAAAGTGCTTGACTGCCGCCGCCGCTGCCGCCACTCGGCGTCAGTTGATGGAAAGTGATTGATTGTGAAGTGGGCTTGCGGCTAATGGGTGAATGTTTGAAAGGGCCATTCCGGATCAATCGTAACGAGAGGGAGACTTACATAGTTGGTCGGAATGTCGGATGCAGTTAAAGGGTTCGTTGCGACCATGTAACGATGTGTTTCTTGCGGAAATCGAAAGGAATTTGAGTGACAACTGGCATTACTTTCCGTGCAGAGAGGAAAGTGCTTAAGGCAAAGTCAAAGACTAACGACCAGACTTTAGAAAGAAATGTTGACGGCCATTGTAGCAAGCAGAATTAAGGACGACTGGCCTAAATTTCGTATACTTAGTGTCAGAAAATTGAAACGTTCTTCGGAGTCTTGATGGAAGCCCAAGGCCTAAGTCGTCTTTCACAAACCTCTCTTGATGCGAACTTTTTACCAAATAATCATTCGTCATATGGTAGTCACTTGGTGTTAGCTCCAGACTGATCTCTGAGGTGGATGCATAGGGACGTCCAAACCAAGGTCCCCGGGGTTTCTGGCCAGTCGATATCGGTGTGGATGGTTTGGCGTAGTCCTTATGGAACACAATACCTCTCCTTTGGGCCAGAGCTGGTCGTTTCTAAGGGCTTGCAATCCGCAAGTTGTTGAGAAAAAAAGGTCCCAAAATTGAAGAAGTTAAGGGTTTTGCCGTAGGAGTTCAGCTCATGATGATTCCCTGACAATTCCACCAAACAAACAGCAAGTCATTCTTGGCCGTTCTTAAACCGTGGTAAACCGAGTTGGAATTGAAGTAAACCGAGATGCAACTCGAGTTGGCTAACTCGGTTTCAAACTAAATTATTTGATTTATTGATTGCCAAACTGATTAAAACTCAAGTTGGCTTAGCTTTACGGAACGACTGGATGGCGCCGTTGGAAGACTGCCTGCCACTGGTTAGCGGGGTCCCCGGTTCGAACCCCAGTGAAAGCAAAGTTAATACGCTTTTTCTGGTTTTCAAATCTAGTCCACACCATTTGCCGTTGGGATCAAATAAACTGCACTATCACTGGAGTAGTCAATCAGTGGGTGTAGACTGACTAAAGGTATCAAAGTGGGCCAATAGGGTCTAAGTGTGCTGATGACTGCACTAGCAGCCCAACTGCCTAACCTAACCTACACGGAATAGGATACGGAACTCCAACTAGATATTGAACAGAGCAGTAAAACTAAATTTGTACAAGAACAATGTTCATGAATACGCTCACTTTGTTTTAACCAACCGAGAGCGAATGTGTGTTCAATAGGCAGCGAGTCGGACCGTTTGTAGTTTTGCTGTTCAACTATTTGTTTCGTTTTAGTTTCGCCAATTCGGTTTGAATAATAAATTTAACTCCGTTCAACTCGGTTTAGATGTAACTCGAGTTGACTCGGTTTATCAATTTGAGTTAATTCATCACTAGTCAGTCACTCTCGATCGACCCCGACAGTTTGTCCCCTTGGAAATCACAACGTCGCATGAGGTTCTGTGACGTTAACTCGTGTCATCGAACTTTTTTTTGTACTCAGCCTTTTTCAAATTCTTTCAAATTCTTCTGCCCTGGGCAATTGAAACAGTGGTCACCTGACAGTCAGACTCGAAGATTTCCATTTTTTTTATTTTATCGACGTTTTTCACAAATTGGCCATCCAAAGCATGGTACATGTTTGACATCGAAATTACCGAAATCCAATCCAGTTTTTGACAGCCTTTTTGTAGGCTTTAATTGCAACAACGCATCGGATGTTGTCTTCCAAGTCCAAGTGCTGCAAAGAAGTAACTCATTATGCGTCTGTACTACTCACCGTATTGATCATCCTCATTTTTGAAGCCCAACTGGCGAGCTTTCTGGATTGAAGGGAGTCGACAATGGCTTCAGTTTGAGTTCCTCGACTTGAACCAATTTTTTCAAGGTAAATTTGAACACTTTGTAAACGCTGCTCCGGTCTGAGTTCAATCAAAAACATCAAGACAACCGAAAATCCTCCACCTTTCATAAAACAAATGTTTGGCCATGAGTTTCGTTTTGATTCAAGTACATCTTATCCCTAGTGCGGAAGATTGTAGGGACTTCAGCGTCATACTAATGATCTAAGTCCAAATTTGGACTGATTTTGGGCGGTCTGATTCGATCTCAGGGACATACTTGAATGATTTGATGAAGCTGGGAAATTTGATTTGGTTTCTGTACATGTGGCCTACATGCTTCTAAATGCTTTCCTTAGTTTCATAAGGTCCAACTAGTAAGGTCTCGTCTTGTGTAAGGAATCTGTGTTCTAGATGTCTGTCAGGATTCCACGAAGTGATCATCATGAACCTGGAAGGCTTGTGATCAAAATCTGCTTGACAAATTTGTATCTTTTTTGGCTTCGGTTTAAATTAAATATTTAATCCCTCGGGGGGATATAGGGTGTCAAACACGCCCGTGCGAAATCTTATTCTAGCTTCTAGCTAGGGCAGCCAACTTCAACAATGA
This sequence comes from Eristalis intricaria, assembly GCA_964034865.1. NCBI lineage: Eukaryota > Metazoa > Arthropoda > Insecta > Diptera > Syrphidae > Eristalis > Eristalis intricaria. Next base: position 75,495,835 of record OZ035877.1, read on the forward strand.
ACGTTGAAATACCATTTTTAAACTAAAAATAAAAGGTTATTACGTTTTGTGAATTCAAAGAGATCGGCTGTGTCACGAGTAGTAAAGACAAAGAAATATCATGACAATCCTAAATCCCTTCGACTGTTCTTCGGTTGCCTAGGGTGTGAAGCTATTCCTCCTGCCTAGCTATATGGAGTGGCAGTGGTGCCACTCTTACTACCACTCCAAACTCGAAGTTCCTAAACTAATACTAGGATCAGGATGAACCTTACAAATGATTGGAGTACTGGATCTCAAGCTGATGCCGTTTGCTTTGCTAGATCGTGCTTAGAATCTCCACACACATAAAATTGCGCAAATTATGAAGAAAAAAGAAAAACCACTTGAAAAAATAGTGGTGATAGAATGCACTCTTGGGGAAATTCCACACTGTGACTGAAAATGTGTAAGACGTGACCCTTACTTGTGTGCGGGGTGCCTGTCCTGAGCAATGCCAACCAGATGGCATTTCCGCTCAAGCTGTCAAAAACCGACTCGAAGTGCATAAACAACAGGCTAAGCGGAGAGCTGTATTTAACGCGTTGTGCGATTATGATTCGTAAGTTGTTCATCATCTAATGAAAAAATTCATCTAAGTTGTTAAACCAAAGTGCGTCTTGAATCGTTTCGTGGTGCTTATTGTCAGTGATCTTCAAATTCCCATGAACACAAATGTTGAACCAAAATCCTAACAATTTTCGACAAATTCGATGGTTTTCCAGATCTGAAGTGAAAGCGAATGAATGATGTGGATTTTATCACTTTGACGTGTCCCACGTGCCCTCCAAAGGGCCACAATTATAATCCAATTCAAAAGCGACCATCAACTCTGCCACTTGTTCCCAATCATTCACGGCAAACCTTAATTCGCATCTCCCCGCTAACCATAGATTCACAGAAGTCGCTGTGCACCATTTGTTGTTCGTCAAAACACACCACCCGCAATCCCAGTTCCACATCCCAGAATCCTGCAGCCATCCCAGAACCCTGCACGGTTCCAATTAACTTCGTTCCCTTTCATTCGACTCAATATTTGCTTTGCGTGCCGATGGAGAAACAACAAATCAATCGAACTTCCCGCCACTCAACTGCGACGATGCACCGCGATCCTTTTAGTGACTTCAATGTCAACAAAAACACCGCTCCAGTCGGTCGTCGTCCCGTTTCAAAGTGCAGTCGTCCCCACATGACAGACATCAGTTCGTGATCATGTTCGGTCAATGATATTATAATTGACGGCAAACGAAGCCCCGATGCGCACCTCCAGAGGGATGCCGTTTGTGTGTTAACACCGTCAGCGGTTGTGTTTGCTCACTCATTACGGGGAACACTCAAAGTTCACGAAATGCACTCGGCGGCGGAGAGGTCACCCTTGTTCGGTTCGAATGCAGCACAAACTAGATGGGATCAGTTGGTGTGCTGGTTGGAGGCTCCCCGTGAAAGGGGTGTTGGAACACAGAGCCGACCGACAAGTGCTTTAAACGTCACAGAATTTTGATTTGTTCTAGGAAGAGGCAGAGAGAGGGCTGTGCACAGCAAGAGAGTGCACGAATGTTCAAGTTCGGCTGAACCTTCTGTGACCACACACGGATTTGGGGTACGTTGAAAGGAGCCCAGCGGGTTGCCAGAGAGGTGGTGCTCTGACCTCGAGGAGTTCTCATGGCACCTTGGGAGATGGTGGAACTGTGCCGATCCAGAGCCGGAAGTGGTCGCTGAGCTGATGGCGTATGACCCCGGAGAATGATGTAAAGGAAGACTGAGGAATGTGGAGACGCTGTTTGGAGTTAATGATGTTTATGACGACTGCACTGCAATCGACTGCACAGGGTGCCGACAGCTCTTTACCTGTGCACTGAACTGAAGACCTAGGTTGGGCCCTGAAGTCGCCTGAACCTTAATGAAGTCACGTGGCCACGTTTACATCATGTTCGGTGCATCTGCTTTTCTGACAGTGAACTACCTTCATCCGCGTTGAAGGCCTGCGCTGATGCCTTTGTTCGATTCAGGCGACTGATCGCAAATACGTGTTCAAATGAGGCATGGGTTTCGTGAAGCTTCACCAGATTTAGTTCTGAAGGCGGTCGGCTTATCACTCGCTGCTGACAGCTCTAGCTCGAGGTCTAAGCTCGTCTCTAAGGGATCATTCGAGAAGGCAGGTGGCGAAAGTGCTTTCATGGAGCATTCATTCATTTGAGGTGTTCGCAGTTGTTAGACACTCGGACATGACTAAAGCGAAAGTAATGCCTTCCATGAGCCATATCAAACTTGGGACTTAAATGAATCCTCCTGTGGGACACGCTTGAGTCTTACAGAAGGAGGCAATTTCAGACGGAAGCTTTAGAGTATGGAATGGTCGTATGGGGGAGGTGAGGGTGGATGCTCCACACCACGGGCTTAAAGTCTTTCATTTATTCTTACTCGTTGAACGGCATTGACCTTACTCTAAGCCAACGCAGAGCTGGATGTCAGATTCAACTTGTTTCTTTGAGAAGAGTTAAATGCATTCCGTTCAGCTCTATTGTCTAATGTGAGATCCAATCTCCCAGCCGAAGAGGGAGAAGAAATGAGGTTAAGGAGATGCCAAGAACTGATGTTTATACTGTTGGCGGTGAATGACTCTTTTTGAGGTTTTTATGTATTTCGTTGCTCAATGGCTCCAATTTTGCGATTTCTGAGCGAATTGGGTTATTTTGTTTCGTGGTTTTTGACGTAAGCCCGTTCCTTCAAGATCACTTCCATGCCGTCTAGCTAATAAAAAATTAATTAAATTTGATCCCGAGAGTCGACACACTGGTCACCACTCCAAGACGGGCATCGAAAGTAATAAATACGGGAAAACGTTGTCAATGCTTTTAATAAGGTGTCGCAAGGAAGACGTCTCAGAAAAATTAACCCCCAAATGCCACTGTCGCCTGGTAACAAGATGAGTGGCACACGGTTTAATTTGAAATTTTTTTTATTTAATTCAACATATTCCATTACAATAATACAATATGGGTGGCAATACCGCCCGAGGCAGGCGTGGGCCTAGCTTCTCAGCAACCGTACGTATTATTGTTCTTTCACGTGTGGAAGGGACATTCAGTTTAATGCCGACTCCGAACGGGGATTTTGAGAAGCTTTTCTGGACCGGAATTTTCCTTAACATTGACAGTGACTCGGAAGAGTAAAAAGTAAAAATTCGGGTATCGAACCTGGCACCCTGTCGACGCCCTTACCCACCATGCCACGGCGACCCAGACATTCCATGAACTAATTATTCCAACCCTACGATTCAGCTTGCATGCATTTGATGGTAGCTTTCCCTGTCGACCGAACATTTTGTTCCCGTCTGTCATTGACAGTCCAAGAGAGAATTCAGGGTATGCACATTCATAGTTTGGACTTAACTTTACACAGCTCGCTGTTAGGTTCCGCGAATTTCTGACGATAACTTGTTCCCGCTACCGAATTTATAGTCGCAACTTATGCTTATCATGATTTTCTCATTTTTCCTTTTCCATCAAAATCCCGGGTCTAATCTCGTGCGACAACAATTGTGTAGCGTTATCCTTTTGGACGGTAGTATTGCTTTATGTTTCTATGAAAAAACAGTAACGTCTGGAGGATATCGGTTCTGTAGTCACAGGTGTAAATGTAAACTTTATGTGACAGATATTGTTCTCAGTAGCACTTAAACTGTATGCAAAAAAAGCCCTCGACGAGTCAATAATAATACGTGAAGTAAGTCAGCGTCGATGATTGTCTCTCCATATGACAGTCAGGATAGTCCTCTGAAAAATTCAATGATGAGAACCTCGAAAACTTCTTCCATAGCCTAGATGGGGCATGGTATTCAAGCTTCGCACTTCTTTAGGAGGTGAAGTCATCTGCTCACTCAAACCCTCCATGGATAGCAGGCGTAAAAAATATCATGTCTTGACGGGCTATTGCGACCGACGAAATGGAACAATTTGAACACCACAGTTTTTGCCAATGGCAGGCTTTACTTCTCACCTGCACCTAACCTTCCGCAAATAGACTGTTAATTTTTCGAAGAGCCTCCAATTTCAGTACTCAATCTGATGCATTCAGGAAACATTTTCTACCAAACTTTTGACTCAAGTCTTCCATCCTAGCCCATGAGGTGTTATGTAGGTGAAGTCAAAGGAAGCACATAATAATAATAATATTGGTGGCGGGACAGTCCGAGGCGGAACTGGGCATAGCTTCTCAGCAAACACTCGTGTTGTGCGTGCATTGTTCTCTGGGACCTACAGTTTAATGCCGACTCCGAACGGGGATTTTGAGAAGCTTTTTCTACTCGACTCGAAAGATGTAGAAGCCATGAATTATGAAAGTTGGTAGATTGGGGATTCGAACCTGACACCCTCTTCGTAGCAGTCGACGCACTAACCCACTATGCCACGGCGACTCACTCAGAGGAAGCACATTGTTTTTCCAAAAGCTTCCATCTTTCATTGTATATGCCACTATAAGGTTTGGAAAAAAATCAGATTTCGTTCTAAAGCGATTTATGAAAAATCTCTCTCTCTTTCAATCTTTCTCTCTTTCTTTCTATCAATCTCTCCCTTTTTCTCTCTCTCTCTCTTTCTCACTCGCTCTCTCTTTCTATCTTTCTCTCTTTCTTTCTATCAATCTCTCCCTTTTTTTCTCTCTCTTTCTTTTTATGTATCTCTCCCTATTTCTCTCTTTCTCTTTCTACCCCTCTCTCTTTTTATCAATTTCTCTGTCTCTCCCTCTTTCTATCTCACTCTCTTTCTATCTCTCTCTTTCTCTAAACAACATTGGCATTACTTGAGTCAGTTTTATTTGACCAGATGCCAAAGATGACCCTCATATTCTAAAGGGGAAAACGCAAGCCGTGTGGCTGAAAATGTTGACAGTGCTAAGGTCCTTAGACTGTAACTGCTAATCAGTATATTGTCTCAATCCCGCCGACTCTTCTTCTTGCTGACTGTGTTGCCGTACAGTTTGGGGGTGGACTTGGATCTCAACCAATAAGCCTTCCACTTGTGTGTGCCACCTTAGACACGAGTGTGCTCTGTTGCATTGGAGTTTAGTTTTGGCTATATCTTTAAATAGATCACCGAAAATCTATCTAACGTAGAAGCCCGAGAAGGAGAAGCTTCCGTATGATGCAGAAATGAAAGTTATTGTGAAAGTTATTACAGTCTAAAGTGAAATTAGAAGTCGTAATAAAATGCTTTACCATATACTTGTAGGAAGCAGATCAAAATTAACCATCGAACAAAATTAGGCAAACCGCGACCAGCCTCTCTTATAAGGCCACTTGGTGCTTCTACAATTTTAATTGTAGTGTAGCCAATAAATAAATAAATAAATAAGCAAACGGAGAAATATGCGGGATAAAGCTGCTGCGAAGCGATCTTTTGCAAAGCAACTGCTGAGATTTACGTGTTATGTAAATTATTATTTTTTTTTTTATAAAATAGGGATTCATGATATTCACCCCTATTCTCAAATCCGACTGATCGGAGATTCCCTTCACTCATTCGATTCACGTGAACGGATTCGCACTTTTCAATCATTAAATCCGTCGGATGCTCTATATTATCGACATCACTTCTCTCTCTTTCGAAGTCAGCTGTTCAGAGATTTAAAACATTGAACATTGAAATTTGAGTTATTCTTTCCAAATTGTTTGTTTAATAAACATAATGGATAGTATTGCTCACTTTTTTGTTGACACAAAACAAAAGTGAACAGCATAACAGTGCGATCATGTTTAAGGAGAACTGCTGCCAGTAACTGAAAGTTAGCAAGCTGACTCATATGAAGCAAGTTGGATACATACATACGTACGTAGTAGCGAATAACAAAACAAGCATATTTCAATGACAAAAATACTGATTCAGGCTTTTTCGTTCAAACTCCATCGCAAATTTTCTCAAAAATCTTTTACTTCTTCATGGCGTATTTTTGTCATGTTTTTCGCTATGCCCGGATATTTTTTTCCTTTCCTGCCTTTGAGTTGTTCCCTGTTCGTAGTCTTCTTCCTAGAATTTCATTTACAGGTAAACCTCCTACAACGCGGTGAATAGGTTCCTGAAAAACTTCGCGTTATAGGAGAATCTAACTCCATGCAAAAATTAAGAGTTTGATTCTTAAGTAAAAAAATGATTTGTTTCGAACGTTTTGTTCGTACTAGTTCAAAGTCTGAGCTTGATCCACTACCAGATTCGGACATCCTATCGGCGATTATTGGTTTGAAAAAATCGTGCATTGAAGTTTGTTTGCTCTTATTTCGCAAATCTTTATAAATTTCTTGATAGGGAGCTAAATTGTTTTGAAGATGTGAAGATTTGAAGTAGCGTTGTAAGAAAATGTCCGCATTTTGGGAACCGCGTTGTAGGAGGCTTACCTATATTAAAATAATGCTAAACAGAATACAAATAACCTATTTTTTACCAGCAATGTACTTGAAGGGGTGAATATCGTGGGTCGCCGTAGCGTAGTGGGTAAGTGCGTCGACTCCTACGCAGAGGGTGCCAGGTTCGATACCCGAATTTACCGCCTATCATTATTCACGGCTCCACCTCTTTCGAGTCACTGACAATGCTCAAAGAGTGCTCCTGTCTAGAAAAAGCTTCTCAAACTTGGTCGTTCGGAGTCGGCATTAAACTGTAGGTCCCTTCCACTCGTGAGAGAACAATAGCACGCACAACACAATAATCAAAATTAGACTATTATTTATCCAATCGCTTTAACTGATATTCACGTGGACGAAGTCGCGGGGAACAGCTAGAACACAAGACTAATTCTCGCTCGTTTAATTCATTCCGATTGAAGACATCTGCAATTTTCTCTTAACAGCAGAGGGCTGTGTTCACAAGTGGTCATCAAGTCAAAATCTTTCATTCGGTCGCTTTTAATTTTCTTAATTCCCAAAAGAATATAAATATCTTAAAAAAATTGATTTTGCATTGCGGATGTGGATGTGCTTAAGCTCTGATTCCCAGTGGTGAACAAAGCCCATCGAGTCTTGAAGATCTGCGGGTGTAAAGGGGTGTGTTTCTCTTTTGGTGGTTAAAATTGTTGAAAACCTTGGAACAGCTGGACACACAATTCAATGCCATTAGTTAGTTCATGACTCATGGACAGTTTCTGTGGTATGCGCCGGTTGCCGATGCCAGATGTTCATATTTTCAGTTAATCATTTAATTGGAATACCCCAAGAAAGATGCCTTCCCCAATGTCAATCCCTAAGCAATAAAAGACATAAAATCAAGGAAATATAGAAGAATTTGGCACGTGATGTTCATTGGAAATTGTCACCCCTTGTTGAATCACTTGAATTCAGTTGGAAGCTCTAGGAAATGTCTGTCCCTTGAGGTCCGTTTCATAGGTTCGGTGGCCGCTAAATATGAATTGATCAAGCCAATTGGTAGATCCTTAGAGGCACCCTGAGTTATTTACAGCAAGACAAGCAGCACAGGTGCGATGATAGGCAAGCAATCCACGGTTAAGAACCCGATAGCACATCGATGTGGAGAAGGATGTCATTTGAGGCAGCTGTCTAAAGATCGCGCCAGCTGGAGGGGCTTCATGGTTGAGGCATGCATCATCAGTACATCGCCATCTGAAGAAGAATCCTCGGTTAAGACGAGATTTTTTGGATTCTATTAAAGGGAGCATGATGCAACCAACTCGGGTGTTCTAAGGAACCATTCTTTTGAACGCAGTTATGACTTGCAAGCACATAAGCCGGGTTCGATCGTGTTCCCGCCACTCTTAGAGAAATGTGAGTTGAGTGCGACGGACGTGACTAAAATAATGACTCTGCACTCCCCGATTTGTCACGACAATATCGACTGCGAAACAATCCAAATGTCACATCATAGCGCAAGCGACACCATAACCTGCTCGCCTTACCTCTGACATCGCTTCCTTATTCTCATATTTCCCACAGCGAAAAATCACGCTCTTGGCATACATTTACGACACCCTGTCACCAATTAGATGGGTTCTTACCAAATCTCATGCGCTCTCTCTCTCTCCCTCCGCACGCCACAGAGAAAGAGGGAGAGGTGAACTCATAAAACGAAATACAACACCCAGTCTTGCCCGTCCAGCTCGCCACCGCCACCAATTAAACCCTAAACACAACCGCTTGGTCAATTAAGCAGAAACCGCACCGACAAAGCAGCAAAACGCCGCCGCGACGACACTCGCCGTCCATCTATCGCAGCCAGCCCCGGCGTGGTGCGACAGTCGTTGGAACTTGTCAGTTGCCAAATTCTGAAAGAAGGCACTCAGGTGCATCAGCGGAGACACTACCGAAAAGCATCTCTCGCGCAGCGTTTCCATGTGACCGCAATTCGAGTGCGCACCTTCCAACAACCCCCCGACAAGTGTCGTAGATACCGATTGCGGAGTCCGAGCCACACGCACTGACAAGGCCCAGACTAGACGGTGTGCTTGCGTCTGAGAAAGATACTCGATACAAGATAGTGCGGTACACCACGGTGCGCCATTAAGTCCCGCGTGAGTCACAAGCCTTCACCTAGGCAAGGGCACTGCGTGCTGTGGGTTCCTCTGTTTGCCAAGGCAACGGTGCGCCGACCGAAGGGGGACTTCTGTTGGCATTGACTCAACCGAGAAGGGGGCCCAGCGGACGACGAATGATGGCGGAAGGAAAAAAAAAAAGAAGAAAAAAAAAACTGTTTACCTCGATAGCTGAAGATGCTCTCTCTCTGGCTTATCGCCGTGTGCATCTGCGTTCTGAAGTGGAGTGGAAGTGGTCTCTGATTCGAAAGGTCATTGCTTATAATTTGGTGTTGCGCTGGCGAGGGAGGGGACCTTAATTGGAGGCACAGTCCTAATGGGTTGTTGTTAGTTTTTAGGTCGTGTTGTGTTGTGAGTGCCAGTGTGAGGGTGCTGCCGTCGCGTCGGTTGGGTAAACAGGCCGCAGTGTGTCTGCGAGTGTAGTGGCTCTTGAGGGAGAAAGTGTCGACGTAAGGTTCTGAACTTCTGTGGGTGTCAAGTGCGAGGTGACAGTTCAGTCTGAGGATTCTGAGTCTGGGATGAAGCAGATTGAAGTTTACTGAGATAGAGAACTTTATCTGATGTGTCTCTCTGGCATGAGATAAAGGCGAAGTGTGTTTGTCAACACGAAAGAAACTTGCTATGTAGCTGCAGTGCTCTCTCATCCCGTGGATTCAGACTTCTGGGGGCAGCATCAGAATCAGCCTTCTTCTTCGCTTTATCAAAAACACTAATTGGCTTGCGGAATAGGTACCCTTGACCCGAGGGGTAACACAATGGGCCTTCGCTTGGCCTAAGTGTGTCTGCTGTCCATCAGTCAGCCACCTCAACCTAACCTTACCTTGTCAACGCGTCATTTCGAGTCGAGCTCTATAGATGACCTTCAGTCATCCGTTTGAGTGGACGAAGAGCAAAAATCGTCGATGTTCAACTTCGTGCTCATTAATCAAGAAGGGAATTCCTGACGCGACACTTCTGATTGAGGGGTAGTTTAAGCTTCCAACTTCCATGTGGAGGGGACTACAAAACAACGGAGTAGGTGGACCAATTCCAATACCTCGGAAGTATCTTGTCGAAAAAAGGCGGCACGAACGAAGGTGTAACCAGGAGGAGCAAGTGGCACCAGTGTGGCGGTCAAATCAAATAAGGAGAAACACCAAACTTCAGATATTTGAAACAAATGTAACTTATGGGTGCCAGACATGGAAAGTTACCAAGACGGTAACTAGCAAGCTACAGGGGCTTATAAATACAGCCGCTGACAACAATAACAGTGTTTTCTCATTTATTTCAGTATTTTTTCGTTTGAATTCTGCACCAAATCTCGCGTAATTTGTTGCTCCTTTCATGTACAGTCTTCTTGCACCCACATTGAGCACACGACATATTGTAGGCAAGCTGGCGCAATAGATGCATCTGGCATGGTGTTAAATTTGGCCTACTAGGAGGGCACGTTTAGGCCCTATTTCACGCAATTTTGTTTTCAATTCACGCTTCATAAAATTGTTTTTCAACTTCAATGTGACAAAAAGTACGAACACATCGATGAAAAAGGGTCGGACAGAACCGATTCTGTAGTGAAACCAGGTTTAACTCAGTGTGTTTCAGGTTTTAGGAAATACAAGAGCGGGCCATGAGACCGGTCACCTTAGTATACTCAACTCAATCCCTAATAGAGACATGTTTTGTACAATGCCGTATACCATGGTCAGGCTAAATTTGTTCGGGAAGCTTTTTGAAGTTGACATATAGGACCGTGGAAAAATGGACCAATTTTATCCCAACACTAGACCCTAGAAGTCTGGTTTGATAAACAGACGGATCAGAGATGGATTCTGGGGTGGTGGCAGGAGCCTTTTGACCAAACACAAGGATTTCCGTGCCGTCGAGTTCTGCAGTGTTCCAATCCGAAATCAACGTCATCGAAATATGCGCCAGGCATAACCTCCACAAAGGTATCTAAGGCGCAATAATACAAATATTCTCAGACAGTCACGCAGAACTTAAAGCACTTCCGTGCAATCTAATGGACTCCAAAACAGTCCAGTGCTGCTATGACGCCCTGAAATCCCTTGCCATACAAGTTATAGTTTCCTTCGCGGTGTAGTCTAAAAAAAGCCTCGAATCGCTGTAAGCCAAATATAAAATATGTAAGCCCACAATTAACCTTCCTACCTTTTTTCACTCGTTCTACACCTGAAATGTGATCTACTTCTCTTCAACTTTATTAATGACATACAACGTTCCATCCACGAAGTCAGAATGCGACTGAAGTGGGTGGGTCCAGCTGTCCTCTGCATCGGCTGTACTTTGGAGAGTTGCGGGTCTCCAGAACATCATGCCATCTGCGGAGTCGCTACTTCCCAATTTACCACTTCAGCGACTGCAAAGTCATGGAACCATACTTGGTGGGTCCAGCTGTGCTCTGCATCGGCTGTACTTTGGAGAGTTGCGGGTCTCCACAACATCATGCCATCTGCAGAGCCGCTACTTCCCAATTTACCACTTCAGCGACTACAAAGTCATGGAACCATACTTGGAGGAACTTGGAACAACCGAAAGAAAAAAAAAAACAGAAAGAGAAGCATTACCTGACAGGATTCGAACCTGAGCTCCAATGATCCGAGCTAGCGCTAGAACCACAGATCCACGAACACCACTAGCATCGGACGTAAATTTTGTTTTTATTTAATTATGAAATAAACTTACTTGCTAGACAAAATATAATTAAAACTAGCTTAGATATCTTAAATAACTTATTGTATTTACTCCTAACTTACTGACCCTATGCGAGTACTCTAAGCTATTCTAATTTATACATATGTGTGCCTTTCGGCTTGAACAACGTTTTTTTTTTAGTCTTTAGAGACAATATTTTACTAATTTTAATCAATTAATTTAACCTAGCTAACCTATGAAAAAAATAACTTAAGCTAACTTAATCTAAAATAAGCCTTAACCTAACTTAACCTAACATAACCTTAAAATTACCTTAAATATGTCCGGAAGAGACAGACGTCTATACACATCTATACACCGTGGTGCACCTTTTTTGGATTTTTTTGATTTTTCTCTTAAACTAACTTAACACTTGAGGTCGGATGGGATAGTATGCGATAATAAAAGAGACTAACCTGAGCTCACAGTGCGATAACGACCGATCATGAAAGGGATGCAATGGACATTGGAAGAACAATCGTGGCAGTCTCCAGTTCGACGGGAACGTGTCAAGTTCTCCCTAGTTTTTCCTTTTTTAAAACAAATTTTTTAAATAGTTTTACAAGTGCATTCTTTCATTTAATCAATTCTCCTTCTCTTGTATTTATTTGTATTTTGGATACGACCTCCAAGTCAATACAATAATAAAAATATATAATTCGCGCGGATGACATCACGAAGAGAGGCCAGGTGTATGGGCCTAGCCAGGGATCTGTGGATTCAACGCCTCTTATGGCCAGTCCATGTATAGTGCATGGAAATCATGGCACCTACCCAAAGAATCTTCAGCTCCGACCAAGCAACATTCCAAAGGCACGCTACCTCCTTCAACCCCACGAAACATTGTGACAGTGGACTTGAATTCGGGGAATTCATCCAAAATTCAAGTCAAGCCTCCCCAAGAAGGCCTGCAGAGGAAGTGGGCATTCTTTTCAGAATACCAACAACAGACGCACGATCCTTTCACCATCAAGCCGAAGTACAGTTGACACACTCGTCGTCCACCTGCGTGGAACTCAATAATTGTCACAGCCAATGCCACGCACACATCCTCGTATTAATTGCCGGCAAAACAACTTCGCACCTTGAAGGCTGGCCGACTTCGCCGCCGCCGCCCTGTCATGGCGATCATCATCAATTCAATGGAATCGCTCTCCGCTCTCCGCCCGTCGCGCAATTAAAAATCGCTTTGGAAGCGCAAGAATTCCGTCCCCCCAGCTGCGCATCGAAACTAAATCGGTCGCCATTCGGGCAGGTGCAAGCCAGCGACCATTGTCATCGCGCGTCTCGTATTGCATCCCACTTAATTGCATCGAGGAATGCCACAGCCCTGCCTGTGGAGTGGAGCGTTCCCTGTTTTTGCTCTCGTCCAAGCCGCGCACGGAGTTCTTCCCCAAACCGAGGCGACCATTCTAAGCCAGATCCCGCCAGACAGATTATTTTGGCAGAAACGCGGGAAAAAAACCTCCTTTCTCTCGGCCGATTCCGAGAAATCACTTCCACTCGATCGCACACTCCAGATCGGCTGCGCAGACACGATCTCTAATGACACTCCCCGGCGCGGAGCTGTTTACTTTGACCTTCTGCCTCGCAGGCACTCGATGACTTGCGTGCGCGCAGCCTACTCATCTAACCAGAAGCCGATAACTGGATCTAAATGACCCGAATTGGGTCCACAGCCAGAAGACGACGACGACGACGACGACGAGTCCCTCCTCCCGGAATGATGAAAAGTAAGAGTGCGCCGAGAAGAGCTGGATGCATTGTGGTTGCTGGATCTGGAGCTTTAAGTGGATTTCTCTATTTGACCCGAATCGGGGGGCTTTTCGATGTCGTCGATTGCCTGGTTGGGCGTCCTAGGGTTCTTCGATGCCGCGGAACTGGTTGTGGAATGTGTTGTCATAAGCGACGGTCGGTGGGTTAAATGTGTCAAGTGGTGTCGCCGTTTGTGGGAGGTGGTCGCTTGATTTTGGGAAAAGAGAAACTCCGGAGCGGATTTGAAGGGAAGGTCGAGCAGGTTTTTCGTCGCTTGGACGGGGAAGTCATTAGGCACTCGTTGTCAATGCACACAGCGTGACAATGGGAAGAACAATTCGGGGGGCATTGTGTTCACAGCGAGAGAGGGAGATGCTTATCGATGTGAGATGGAAATGAGGCGGTAATTGAGGCAGCGACAAGGCCGGGAACGACAAGGCAACGATGTGGCGTTCTGGGGAAGTGAATGATGATGCGATGAGTGAATGGTGAAATATGAGAACCCCTGCTTGATTGGCTGCCACTGATTTGGTGGCAAAATCGAGCCAGAATCGGCTGAGATCTGGAAATGAGGCGGTAATTGAGGCAGCGACAAGACCGGCAACGACATGGCGTTCTGGGAAAGTGAGATGAGTGAGTGGTCAAATATGAGAACCGCTGCTTGATTTGGCGGCAAAAGCGAGCCACAATCGGCTGAGATCTCTAGTTGAGAGGAGATGACCCAAACATTCCGCATCGCATTTCAGCTCCTATCCGCCCCGTCAAAGAGCTCCTCTCATAAAATCCGTTAAAATTCCGATTGCCAGCTCGTAAGTGGCTTAGAAGCCCTGGGCACTTAAGGCACGGCTTCTAATGCGAATTCTAGATAAAGGCGACCTCGGCAACAGACTGTCACATTTCTCACACAAGAGAGCCGTCCACCCAGGCACTCTCCGGACCAATTGCATCTCATTAAGCAAATGCCAAGAGGCTTCAGAAAGACACGCAATTTCCATTTCTCAGTCAGCGGAAAGCGCTCGCGTTCAGTTTAAGCCACTGCCACTGCCGGTGGTCAAGCCTCAGTGACAAGCTCTCGGGTATCCACGTCGCCGCCTCGCGCAAAAAATCGTTAAGCATTTGACTTTACTACAATATTATGTCCGCGGTGGCTGCGAGTACACCCAAGAAACCAATAAACTGCTGCAAACAATTATCTGCCAGTTCTGCAACGCGACCAAATGCCAGAGCCAGAGCCATAGCATAAAATGCTAATTCCGTTGCGATGAACTTATCACGTAAACATCACATCGCCACGCCATGCCATGCAGGCAGGCAGGCAAGCACCCAGTCAACCAGTCAGTTAGCCATCTCATCTGGACAGCGCACATGTGTGTGGACGGTCCAAAGTTGGCAGCAGGAGAAAAAATGCAAAACAAAAAAAAAACAAACCGAACCAAAGTAAGTGTTCTGCTACGCGTATCTCTAGATGACATGCATTCCTAGGCGCGAACTGGCCGGAGAGCCAGAACCAGCACCAGAACCAGTTGGTCGCAGTCGAACTCAAAGATATCACTTGTTCTTGGCGGAGGAGATGTGGAACAATGTATTCACATCCAGGCCAGCTGCGAATGGCACCGAGCTATTTTTAGAAATATGATCTGACGCGAGGCGAAACAAAGAGCGCTCGCGATGGGAGGAGGGGGTGTGGCAAATTAGTTTAGTACCCTCGTATCTCGAACGCGGAATCCGATAGACGATTAAATCTGCGTACATAATGTCAATCAATGGCAATTATAATGCGCGTGCGCCAAGGCCCAAGCGCGACAGCCCACACCAGCAATAGACTCCGACGCGACGATCTCCACTCCACTTCACTCCACTGGCGCGGATAAATGTTCTCCTTCCAGATGATTAAGTGCGCTGCGCTCGGTACTGGTCTAACCTGATTCGGCGACTCGCGGCTTAATAAACTGTCACTTCGCGTCAGAGCCGGGATCAGTGCTAAATCAAGCCTAAAGGGCCTCAGATACTCAGATACTCAGATATTCGAGTCCGAAAACCGAAACTGGAACAGATAACAGCAACCTCGACTCGAAGCGCAATCCATCTGCGCGGATGGCCGAAGCACGAAAAGATTGCTTTCAAGAGAATTATAATCCAATAAATTTAAATTAGACACCGAAAGGCCGCAGCCCATCGATACAGGTCTTCGTTTGGCTCCATGTTCGCCTGTGTGTGTGGGGGGGGGGGGGACTCAGTGTCGCCGCAAGCCACGGTGGAGATCGCTTGTTCATTTCTTTTTTTTTCTTTCTTTGTCAAGCGACTCTTAATTAATCTCGTCGCCTAAGCAGGGGAGAAATTCCTCGAACGGAGACGAGCTTTTGGATTTCGGAATCGATTCCATCATCCACTGAGCGGGGGGATCTTCTCGTTCGTCGGCGGTTCATTAACCCAGCCGGTGATTGAGGTGATTATACAATCCGAATCCGAGCCGTATGGCTCTGGGGTAACTGGGATGGCGGATGATAAATCGATCGGAACGCCCCGCTGCCGCTGGTCAGCTGAGGCTGATCTCGGATTCTAGGGCTTTTGCCGAATCGATTTGCATTTGAATTGTGCTGTGCTTGGTGGGAATGAGTTATGGTAGGTGGATGGCACACTCAGGGCAGCACTGGAATTCGGGATACGTCTCGTTGTTCGTGGATATTGGTGGGCGGGGGAATGGGGGGGAGATCTTGGTAGATTGATGGAGTTGATGAAGTTTATGATAACTGTTGTGGATTTGATGTTTTTTGTATGGTTTTCTGAATAGGTTAACATGATGATGTTTGTTCAAAGAAAATGAGTGAAACTCTTCGTAGGTCATGGGTCCATTTGGGGAAGGATCCATGGGCTTGTGTTTGGAGAGGACCTGTGCCTAGCTTCTAGAGGGACCAATAGAGTTGGGTGTGATATTGTTCTCTAACGAGAGGAAGGGGGACCCTAAGTTTTTCAGAATTGACAGCTGACACTCTAGGCCAATAGTCACATCTTTGGTTTTTGTTTTTTTTTGCTTGGGCTGGTAAAAACCTCCAAGACATGCGTCCCATGTCCAAGTCAGAGAAGTGTCAGATTTTTTTTCTTTGACTCAAAACACCCTTCCCTTTTCGGAACGACCTTACTTTACTTATCAGGCTGAAGACCCATGCAGGGTTCAAGCCTGAGCGATAGCTGCTTTCCATTCTTGACGGTCCTGGGCACGCTGCCTCCAGTCATCTAGACCAAGCTGTCTTGCATCCGCGATTACTTGGTCTTTAAACCGGAGATTCGGTCTTTCTCTCCTTCTCGAACCAGGAGGCTCGGATTCGAAGATGCTCTTAGCTGGAGCATTGTTGTCCATGCGCTCGATGTGGCCGAGTCACTGCAGTCGACGGATTTTTGCCTTCCTTACATCCACATCCTGGTACAGCTCGTAGAGTACCCGGTTGTGTCTTCTCCTCCATTCGCCTTCCTCGCTTACGGGACCATCGTAATCCGACGTAGAATTTTTCTTTCGAAGGCACCAAGGACTAACTTCGCAGCTTTGCTTAGCGTCCAGCTTTTGCCTTCGTATATCAAAATAACAGTGACCTTGATCCTTCGATCAGAAGTTTTGAGCCCAGTTGTTTCGACAAACCGAAGTAGGATCGGTTGCCAAAGGCGGTTCTACGTCGGATCTCCACAGTGATGTCGTTTGTGGAGTTTACGTTTGCCCTGAGGCAGCCAAAACTCCTTTACTACCTCTGTCGATTGTGATATTTTGTCGTAGGTGGTGTGTGACAGATCGGTTTTTGGTCGACAGGGGGCATATGGAGCTGATATCTCCAGTCGTCGGGCATGCTTCTGCAGATAATCTGGTGCATGCTCCTTACCAGAACTTCGCCACCGGCCTTGAAGAACTCTGATGGGCGACTCCTGGGAAAGACCCTTTCGGGCAAATATTTTTAGTTTTTTTTTGGATTTGACTGCGGGAGCTCACCCAGTTGATCTTGTCGGTGAGGGGGGTCTACTGGGACCATCCTTTGTTACGAGGAGCGCGACATCACCTCATTCTCTTTCTTCAGTGACCCGCATGATCCATTGATTAAAGGCGTCGCTTGCACGAGAGGTCTCCAGGCCACTCCACCCTCCGCCATCGATCCTCACATCATATTAGGATTTATGCCTAAGTGTAACCAGACGAGTTGTTGAACGTGCCCCCACCACCTTTTCCTTGCTCTTGCAAGGAAATTTTTGAAGAACGTTGATTCGGGAATCGCTTCTGGTGAAGAAGGAGGTAATGGCAAACGTATTTCAGGTCAAGCTTCGGGTATACAGTTGCTGTAAGACCACGGTGTGGTAGAGAAAAAACAGAAACCCCTAAAAGAGGCTCTTAAGAAGTCAAGACGAGGAATAGCCCATCGAAGGAGGGAGTAGAAGCCTCTTCAAGGCAGAACTGGTGATACTCCTAGCGACTCTCCAGGGTGATCAAGGTCTAGAAGAACAGTAAATAAAATAGACGACGTGGATTGATGGACGAGGAAGATAAGCTGCCACCACTTCGGGAGCAGCAGGGACGCCTGACGAAGCAGAAGGTACCAGAGATTGGAAACGTTAGGATAACCTCTCTAAAAAGAGGCTGTGATTTTGCCAGTATATCGTTTTTATGCTTCAGTCAATAATGAGGTTTGTAACCTGTTAAACAGATTCACAATGGTTTGGGGAGGATCCGGGCCTTAAACAGCATGCATATTAGATCAGACAGATCTCTTAAATTGCACTCTCCAATCTGATTGAAGGACTTCACCACTTGCGCACCTTAAAAGGTTGGGCCTCTGCTGTCTCATCCCATAGGCTCGAAGACGAAGACTCTTTCGGCGGAGCCAGGTTGTCAATAGAGCGCATGTACAACCTGGCCCCGTCGAAAGAGTCTTCGATCTAAGGCCAGGTGATGGCAGATTTCGGTCGCTGTATGGTCCTTGTTTAATTTGTCCTGTCCTTCGGTAGATGGTTATTTAATTAAACTGCCTCTTGAAACAAAAGAAACAGCGATTGGGAAGAGTTATAGATTTCTGAAGAGTCGATCGGAAATAATTCACTCAAAACTTCCCCGAGTTGTTTGCAATGTGGTACAGTTTTATTGGCATGACTAGGCATGACTTATCCCAATCAGGCAGGAGAGACAAGAGAGTTTAGTCAAACACATCCCGTGAGCAACCTTGGCAGTTCATAAATATGTGAAATAAACGTTGCAAATGTAGTGTGTAGTAGCGCAGTGGTCGCCGCGCCGTGGCGTAGTGGGTAAGTGCGTCGACTCCTACGCAGAGGGTGCCAGGTTCGATACCCTAACTAACCACCTATCATAATTCACGGCTCCACCTCTTTCGAGTCACTGACAATGCTAAAAGAGTATTCCTGTCTAGAAAAAGCTTCTTAGCTTCGCCGTTCGGATTTTTTTTTTTTATTTTTTATAATTTGCGCGTGCTCAAGGGATTGCTAATACCCTTATGTGTCCGGGGTCAAGACACAGCACGGACCGAAGGTATAGAGGGGGAAATTGAGGTACCTGTGCACATTGGTCTTAAATATCTGCGGGTTGTAGTCTGTGGGAAATATTAGGCTGGGAAGAGCATTCCATATTCGTGCCGTGCGGCTGAAGAACGAGTCTCTGAAATTAACCGTCCGTCCGAAAGTAGGCTTAAGGGTATATTGATGGGCATTCTTGGCCAGACGAGTATTGCGGGTGAATTCATGGAGAGTAGGGATGCAGTTGGCTAGCTCACTTGAGCATCGTTTGTTGAAATAACGATAAAACACGGACAAATACGAAACGGTACGTCGATGTTCGAGTGAGTCTAATGACTCTGCGACATTAGCTGTGCTTTTTTGCAAGCGTATATACGCTCAATTTATAAGTGCACAAAAAATCGATCATCGGCGCTTAATGATTCATCATAAAATCTTGGCAGCACCGACGACATTTATGACATTTATTAAACAGTCAGGGGTGTAGTCGTGTTAGGTGATGGTTGATCTTTGATGGTCACAATCTTGGTTGTGTGACGGTGTAGCGTGACCATCACTTTATAATCAAAAAAACTTAATTATAAAATAAAATAAATGTTAATCAAATGAAAAGAATCGTTTACGAAACCTAAACGGGATCTATAGCAGAGACACTCTGAGTATACCAAAAATTGCATACTTATGGATGCCAAACAATTACAAATTATCTAATACATCAACCACACCTGCAAATGTAAGCCACATACAGCAACCTAAACAATGAATGAATAAATTCAGGAATGAACATTCATTTTCATCATTTTAATTCATTTTTATTATGTACTTCATGACAACTTAAGTACTAGACAAAAATGCTTAAAACTAGTTGGTCGAACAGTGTTAGTTACTTATTCTGACTTACTGACGCTTGAAGGATGACACGCAAAATCAGGAATGAACACACAGAAAATAGTGGTTGGAAGCATTGTTCTTATCCGCTCTTATTTCTTAAGGGGCGTTAGATATGATGAGTAACTTAAGCGGATATAGGATTTGTTGTTAGTGTAATTTAAACACAAATTGAAATTTAGGCATATATACGCTTGCAAAAAAACACAGCTATTATTGTTTTATCGCTCGTTTTTGGATTCTATCAAGTAGGCGCAGTGTGGTCTTGGGGCACCAGACCTGATATGAGCGTTGTACTCAAGCTTGGGGCGGATGTACGCCTTATAAATTAAAGCCAAATCAGAAGGGGTTGAATATTTCTTGCATCGATTAAGTAAACCTAAACATTTCGCAGCATTTTTGGCGACCTCAAGTAAAGTGGACTCTCCCAAGTCGAATTTTCACGGGATACCTTGATTTGTTCGAGTTAGCGGCTGCTTGATTAAGGGAGAGACTCCATCCATCCAGTCCAGAGTATGTGATCATTCAAACTAAGTTTCCTGTTTCATCGACACAAGCGCCATTCATGGATTATGCCTGGACAAGGGTTCGCTTGAGTGACAGCAGACAGTATTGAATTCCACTCTATTGTTTTTTCCCCAGTTAATTATGCTGCCAAGATCGGAATTCATTTTCAATTTAACATACGCTGCCGTTCCAATTCTACGGCCGAAGGGCGGGGTCGTGAGTCTTGGAACGAATATGAAAAGCTAAGGGTGCTGTTATCAGCGAAGGAATGGATTGGACTAGAAGTAGCAGACAAGAGATTAAAAATGAGAAAAAGTGTCGGAGACAGAACTGAGCCTTGGGGAACACCAGCACTTATTTGGTGGATATCAGACTTGAACCCATCCAAAACAACTTGTATTGAACAGTTCGAAAGGTAATTCCTAATTCATAGAAGAAGATATCCACCGATACCATAGGCACGCATTTTCGACAAGAGAGCTTGATGACAAACTCTGTCAAGTGCTTTATAAATATCAAACGCAACGATCTTGCTTTCGCCGGCATTGTGCAAAGACTGGTTCCACTTTTCATTGAGATAAGTTATCAGATCACCAGTGGTCATTAAGAAGCTTCCGCGATTCAAGATATTTCATAAGCTGACGATTTATCACCATTTCCATGACCTGAGGAAGAAGTAAGTGCTCTGGGTCGGTACGAGGTGGGTGACGAAGATTCGCCCTTCTTAGGGAGGGGCTGCACAAATGCTGTTTTCCATCTGCTCGGAAAGAGATCTAAAGAGTAGGATAGATGAAAAAGCTTACGCAGTGGTTTTGCCAGCGCAGAAGAACACCTCTTCAGAAGTATAGGGGGAATACCATCCGGGCCAGCGGATTCGTGCACGTCGAGATCTTTCAGTACTCGGGTGCGGAAGTGGATTTGTCCCATGGTCAAATCAACGCTCTCAAGTACAGTTGGAGACATATTGGAATCTGGCAGCGTTGAGCTGGCTGCAAAATGAGCCGCAAGCAGATTAGCTTTGTCCAAGGAGCTGACAGCTGGAATGTCATTGTAAATGGGAATTCTTGACGTTTTTTACAAATGACCAAAAGTTTTTGCTACCCTTGGGACATTGTAGCACTTTTTGCCTCAACTTTTGCTCATAAGAGAATTTCACACGTCTGATTGCAGTCACTTGCGGCCCGTTTAAACTTCTTCCGGTTTTCCTCAGTAGGGTTGGCTTTGTATGTCCGGAAATTCAAATCTCTCATCCTAATAGCCTCTTTACAGCTCGAGTCATACCATGCGTTTGCTTTGGGCTTGATACTCTTCACTCTGTGAGGAATGAAGGTTCTCATGCCCAGCAGAAAATTGTAGGTCCCTTCCACTCGTGAAAGAACAATAACACGCACAACACGAGTGGTTGCTGAGAAGCTAGGCCCAGGTCCGCCTCGGACTGTCGCGCCACCAATATTATTATTATTAGTAGTGCAAAAAATCCCTAACTGCTATTTTTTCACAGTGATTGAAAAATCGTAATCGCAACCTGTGATCGACTGTGAATATAGATAATTGTTTAAGGGGACGTATCACAAACTGAAACTGCAAGCGATCTTGTGGAACAAAAACCCGAAGTTTAGAGGATTTTCTTTGCAACTCTCAAAAAAGACACTCGCCCATTTCTCTTAAGCAAATAAATACTTTCTGCATTAACCACAGAAATGAAGTGGTTTCTTTTCCAAATTATGTGAGTGGAGATAGGATTTAAGCGAAGTTGCTCTCGTTGCTAAGCTTTTTCCACGACAGAACTAATTGGCGCCCGACGCATGTACCTGCATTTGACCCAACCACAGGTTATGTTTCCCCTTTTTTTGCATTTTATTCGACTTGTGCCTGAACTAAATGAACACCGAACCAGACAAGCACACATTTAAAAACGAAATTCAAACGTCTTTCTCAGAAAAAGCCTCTTTAATTCAAAATTTGTATTCTGCCCCACACTCAACAATCTCTAATAAATTCCCTTTCTCTTTTCTCTCATTCCAGGTAAGGACATCCCATCCAATCTCATACCGACTCAATCTGTGGTAAGAAGAATCCTCTCCCAAATATCTGTCACACAGTGACACCTAATCGATTGGCCGTCAACAAAACCCCAGCTAGTGCTACCCATTTCGTGATTCACTTCTGACAGACGACCCAAAAGTTAACGGCAATGCCAGTAAAATGATAATTCAACAACCCACCGGGCGCACCCCCTTAAACTTTAAACCCAGACAAGAGAAGAAAAAACCACTTGACGTCCACAAAGCTCTCGATTGTCAACTTGTCAAGGCGACACTGCTCCAACCGTCGCAGACGAACAAAGAAATGTCAAATCACGTCACTTGCTTGCGCCACATGCCATCCTCGACGTTCTGCCACTCGAGCGTAAGCATTTCCTTCTTAAGCGCAGCCCACAAGCGGCGCGCTTGCTGCAGTCGCAACGGTAGCAGCTGTCAATCGTGTCTCGCGCCTGTCACTCAGCGCCACACAAACAACCCATCGGTGACCCAGAAAAGCTCCGTGCAAGAACCTTCTGCGCATTCCATCGGAAGAGGAGGCCCCTTTTGTGGAGTGTCACGGTGGCACGTCACTCCCACTGCAATCGATGGCGGCCCGATGTCGTTGAACGCGCCAAGCGACTTCCTGTCAAGCGAGTCAATTATGTCATAAGTCCGCAACCGACGTGCGCGCCTCAATGTCACGCAGTGCAGTTGGAACGCATTCGTGATTTGGGCTAAGAGGGCAAAGTTCCTGTTCCCGAAACCAGTTGCCGCAACAGGATCGCCGATCTTTGTGTGTCAACTGGAAGGCGGTTCCTGATGATTAATCAAATTCATCGCGTGGTTTCTGGTTGCGCACACATGTGATTGCAAAAAATTAAATTTCAATCCTCCCCGCCGCTCACGGGCCCCCAGGGGAACCTTTAATTCGGCAATTTATCCATTAAATGCATTTTACCTGTTTATAGGCGAATGTGCGGTGTGCGGAGACCGAGAGGGAGAGAGAGAGAGAGAGAGAACGACGATTTCAAAACCGTCGTGGAATGTGAACGTGGGGACATATTTCCGTTGCAAGCCACCGTCGCCGTCGTCGCTGCCACACCGCCACTGCTGCTGTTGCTGCTGCCATTCATGCGAAATGTGAACGCCGCCGCTGCCGATGGAGGAGAGTGGCTTTGGTTGTTTGTCACGCAGATACGCTGTGGGCTTCGAGAGTAATGTGATCCAATTCACGAATTTGGAGCTTTCATGTGGCTCACGGGGCTGGCTTGAGTGTTTTTCGTAATAAGGCGCAACCAAGGAATTTGACTGCGGTGCGATTTTTTGGGGGAGATACCGCCGCGCCGCGCCGTCGAGGATATGGTGGGTTTCAGGTGGGCACACTGAATTCAGTTGTTCACCCATAAGTGGATCCGCGGGGAGGGGGAGGCGAGGGGAGAAACACTGAATGCCCATTAAGAATGGTTGGACTAGGTGTAGCTTGTCATATGATAGTCTTACGGAGGGAGGGGAGGAATCATTGGGACGGGAAGTTGAATCCATTTCCTGATGTGGGACTCCCCACCTACAGCGTCCTTGACGATACTCAGTTTTCGTTGCAACTGTCAGTTTGACGTTTGACTGACAATCATGGAGAGAAGTCCATTCTCATCTCAGAGTTCGGCGAAGGACGAGTGGTTTAGAAAGGAGTGTGGCGTCATGAATTGCGGCTTAAAATTAAGAAACGTTAGTTTATCTGGAGAGTGGCTATCAGTTTGACAATCAACTGACAGTGAAGCTGTGGCTGTCAGTTCTTAATTTGACATAATATGCATTTCGCTTGGCCATTTGAATGTCATGTTGTGTTGAATAATGGTCTTAGTTTGATCGTGCGGCGAGTCGGAGTCAGCTGTTAATCTGACACTTCAAGTTCCGTCTAGTCATCAAGGCAAGCTTTTATTCGCGAGGTCTTAGCTTCATTGTGCCACGAGTTCAGGAAAGTTGGGCTCCTGCGAATCGGAGTCAACTGTCAATCTGACACTTCAAGTTACATTACTTCATCAAGGCAAATTTGCCCATTTGCGCGATTATTCCACGAGATTGGCAAAGTTTGTTTCCTGTCAACTGTCAATCTGACAATTCAAGTTCCGTCACGTCATCAAGGCAAGCTCATTTGCGCAAGGTCTTAGCTTCATTGTACCGCGAGTTCAGCAAAGCTTGGCTCCTGTCAACTGTCAATCTGACACTTCAAATTCCGTCACGTCATCAAGGCAAGCTCACTTGCGCGAGGCCTTAGCTTCATTGTGCCGCGAGTTCAGCAAAGCTTGGCTCCTGTCAACTGTCAATCTGACACTTCAAATTCCGTCACGTCATCAAGGCAAGCTCACTTGCGCGAGGCCTTAGCTTCATTGTGCCGCGAGTTCAGCAAAGCTTGGCTCCTGTCAACTGTCAATCTGACACTTCAAATTCCGTCACGTCATCAAGGCAAGCTCACTTGCGCGAGGCCTTAGCTTCATTGTACCGCGAGTTCAGCAAAGTTTGGCTCTTGTCAACTGTCAATCTGACACTTCAAGTTCCGTCACGTCATCAAGGCAAGCTCATTTGCGCAAGGTCTTAGCTTCATTGTACCGCGAGTTCAGCAAAGCTTGGCTCCTGTCAACTGTCAATCTGACACTTCAAATTCCGTCACGTCATCAAGGCAAGCTCACTTGCGCGAGGCCTTAGCTTCATTGTGCCGCGAGTTCAGTAAAGTTGGGCTCCTGCGAATCGGAGCCAATTGTCAATCTGTCGTCATCAAGGCAAATTTGCCCATTTGCGCGATTATTCCGCGTGTTCAGCAAAGTTTGGCTCTTGTCAACTGTCAATCTGACACTTCAAGTTCCGTCACGTCATCAAGGCAAGCTCATTTGCGCAAGGTCTTAGCTTCATTGTACCGCGAGTTCAGCAAAGCTTGGCTCCTGTCAACTGTCAATCTGACACTTCAAATTCCGTCACGTCATCAAGGCAAGCTCACTTGCGCGAGGCCTTAGCTTCATTGTGCCGCGAGTTCAGCAAAGCTTGGCTCCTGTCAACTGTCAATCTGACACTTCAAATTCCGTCACGTCATCAAGGCAAGCTCACTTGCGCGAGGCCTTAGCTTCATTGTACCGCGAGTTCAGCAAAGCTTGGCTCCTGTCAACTGTCAATCTGACACTTCAAATTCCGTCACGTCATCAAGGCAAGCTCACTTGCGCGAGGCCTTAGCTTCATTGTGCCGCGAGTTCAGTAAAGTTGGGCTCCTGCGAATCGGAGCCAATTGTCAATCTGTCGTCATCAAGGCAAATTTGCCCATTTGCGCGATTATTCCGCGTGTTCAGCAAAGTTTGGCTCTTGTCAACTGTTAATCTGACACTTCAAGTTCCATCACGTAATCAAGGCAAGCTCACTTGCGCGAGGTCAACTCCTTCACAGAAGAAGTACAAAAAATGGCCGCCAATCTGTTTTTATCTCTCTAGTGACAAGTCATCTGTCAATCACCAATCTGACCTTTACCATTGTGACACAAATCGAACGCAAAATCTTGACCGATATACCGCCACACTCGGATATGAGTCTCAAAATATGAAATATCTTCTGCCGCACGCTCGTGGGTGGCCTTATCGTCCCAGGCGTCAAACGCCACTCGTTCACCCGTTCCGGATGTAGGAGAGAACAAAAAAAAAGGTTGTGATTTAAATAACCCCGCGGGCGTTGCGCCATCCCGGGCCGTATCGTATTCATCGTTAGCAGCAGGTTAGCATAATGTATCCAAGTCGCTTTGGCGTGTAATTCATAATCGGTGACATGTCGTGGGCCGGTGGTGTGCTGTGCATTTCCATGATTTACCTGACTTGAGACCGGAGGAGATGGATTTCAATGGGATCTCTCTGAGGTTTGGTTGTGGCACCAGCTATCAATTCTGATGATGTAAACCATTGTCGGCTGGGGAGAGAGTTGAAGATTTTGAATGTCTTGTTGGCGGAGATTCAATGTCAAAGTATTGAGGAGTTGAACAAGTGCTCGGATGGTTTGTGGTGGAGCGTGTTCTTTCTGCTCAATGATACCCATCGACTCGAAGTCCATCTGGAGGGAGTTATCATCTGATTTCTTGTCTAAGATGCGATCAAGGCAAACTGGTGCGCCTGGACTTCAAATGAACCAGGATTCAACACTCTCGCTACATTTATGGGCTGTTGCCTCCTTCTTAGAAATATTGAGTCATTTCTGCTTAGAGGCGCGTCAATCTTTCTTCGCCAAATTCTTGGGAGTCAGTGGTCACTATTTAATATGAATAGGGTCGAGGTAATAGATACTGTGCGATAACTAAAATCAATGTAAATATTTTATGACGAAATAAATATCTATCTATCTAGAATAGGGTCGAATTTAAGATAGCGACTCAATCTGACTAGAGTTATGCACTTTAAGTCAAGCTTAAAATATTTTCTACGAGACTCTACCTCTTGGATGGCTTGGTATCTTTCGATTTAGGAGTTAAACAGAACTCAGCTTCAATGAAGGGGCTTACAAAGACATTTTAAGCTAAGCTTAAACCAGGTTTCGTTCAGAGGCTTAGCCACCACGTAGCCTTCTTGAGAACTTTTTAAAGACTAGTAAAAAGGTTCCAACTCATAGTTTTCTAAGCTAGGCTTATGATCGTCACTCCGTGCTTTTCGGCGTCATTTGCTTACTTA
This sequence comes from Eristalis intricaria, assembly GCA_964034865.1. Taxonomy (NCBI): domain Eukaryota; kingdom Metazoa; phylum Arthropoda; class Insecta; order Diptera; family Syrphidae; genus Eristalis; species Eristalis intricaria. Next base: position 75,522,449 of record OZ035877.1, read on the forward strand.
TCCCGCTGGCGAGCCATGCAGGGTCCGAGACTCACCAAATCGCTGCTTTCCCCTCTTGACGGTCCTGGGCACGCTGCTTCTATTCGTCAAGACCAAGTTGTCTTGCGTCCGGCACGCTGCTTCTATTCCTCAAGACCAAGCTGTCTTGCGTCCGCGTCTTTATACCGGAGATTTTCATCATCTTATGATCGTCACTCCGTGCTTTTTGGCGCCATTTACTTACTTATCCGCTGGCGAGCCATGCAGGGTCCGAGACTGAGCAAATCGCTGCTTTCCCCTCTTGACGGTGCTGGGCATGCTGCTTCTATTCGTCAAGACCAAGCTGTCTTGCGTCCGCGTCTTTATACCGGAGATTCGGTCTTCCTCTCCTTCTCCAACCAGGAGGCTCGGATTCGAAGACCCTCTTAGCTGGAGCATTGTTGTCCATGCGCTCGATGTGGCCGAGTCAGTGCAGTCGACGGATATTTGCCTTCCAGACTACATCCACGTCCTGGTACAGTTCGTAGAGTCTGTGGTTGTGTCTTCTCCTCGGGACCATCGTAATCCGACGTAGAATTTTTCTTTCAAATGCGCCAAAGATTAGCTCCTCAGTTTTGCTTAGCGTCCAGCTTTCGGCTTCATCTGACAAAATAAGAGGATCTTGGTCCTTCGAGTCAGGAGTTTTGAGCCCAGTTGTTTCGACAAACCGAAGTAACACCGGTTGCCAAAGGCGTCGGATCTTCGTATCTCCACAGTGATGTCGTTTGTGGAGTTCACGGTTGCCTCGAGGTAGACAAACTCCTTTACTACCTCGAAATTGTGCCTGTCGATGGCGATATTTTGTCCTAAGTGGTGTGTGACGGATCGGTTTGTGGTCGACATATACTTTGTTTTATCCTCATTGACCTCGCTTCGCCTCTTCTTCAATTGCCGTAAATGACGCGCGACGATGTGGATGTCGCCTGAATATCCTACCAGTTGGACTGTCTTGTAGAAAATAGTGCCTGCCGTATTTACAGCTGCCCGCGGCACTACCTTTTCGGCGCCATTTACTACCTGTGACATATTTTCCCTTCACATTGTTGCCTAGCTTCAAAGCTTACTCAAACCTACAACCTTAGTCTCTCGCGAAATGAATTAAAGCCAAGCTTAAAAATTTTCGACTTCGATTTTCAAGTTGCCTGATAAATTTATTCTCCCTATTTTAATTCAAACTGTTTATGTTTGCTGATGATGATGAGCTTAGAATGGTTAGGTAGTGCATTTCCCAGCACCCTTAGACCATATGGTCCATTGTGATACCCATAGTCAGTTTTCTACCACTGTTTTACTACTCCAGTGATAGCGCCGTTCATTTGATCCCAACGGCAAATGGTGACTAGACCAGATTTGGAAAGCAGATAAAAGCGTATTAACTTTGCTTTCACTGGGATTCGAACCGAGAACCCCGCTAACGAGTGGCAGGCACTCCACCATCTGCGCCATCCAGTCTTGTATGATGAAGATGAGCTCAAAACCTGCTGTCTTCGTGTGGTTCCTCTTCAAGAGGTGTCTCAGTGGACAAGGAACTTGTTTTAATGATGATTTCGAACGTCATTGTCTGTCTGAAATGCAGGTTGGCCTATTTTAAGTTGTTGGTTGAGTGAAGCAGTCGTTGCCTACCTCCATCGGACCCATCCGGTACCAGGCCTCCGTTTTCCAGCATCAACATGATGTAACTGCCTGGGCTCACTAGGAAAGAGCAGTACGTTCAGTTCTTTCATAATTCTCAGCTCCACCTCTCTCGAGTCACGGCCAATGATCTTGTCTAGAAGAACCTTCTCAGCCATCGCAGCTGGCATTCAACTACAGGTCCAATGTTTCTCGTGGAAGAACAGTCGGATGCACATGTTAGAAGCAAAATATTCTGCAGACAAGCCAATAGGGCTTCGCGGAAATGTATAGCCCATGTTGATTTTGAATTGAAAATAAAAATCAAATTGAAACAAAAAGAAAAGTAGTTGTTTACAACTTAGGCCCAGGTAGCCACCGTAGCGCTACTCACGGTATTTATATATAGTATATATACATTTGGACATAGGGTTCCTCGAAATAGCCTCCTCTAGGGAACTCTTTTCCATCTTCTGCGCCGGTTACTTTTCTGGGCCTTTTGTGAAGGCCTTCAAAGTCCGAGACTCAGTCCCCTTTTCCTTACATCTTCTGTCAAAAGGAGCTATAGCCTTCGATGAAAGGTTATTGCAGACGAAGAGCTATTGAGGGATCGGTAGAGGACTCGAACTAAGACCATTCAGCTTACGACCTCGTCTGCAACTGATTCATTTTATTTCCGACTCAATGATTGTCTTCTATAAAGTCTGAGTCGATTCTTAAAGCCTTTCTTAATACTTCATGTCTCTCCATTTTCCCCAAAAGCCCATGCCAAAGATTGATTGAATCGCGCTCCTGAAACTGCATACGAAAGGACATTTAAACACTGCCTTAGTTCTATTCATGCTGCTTCCAAATCTGTCCCCAGGCAAATCTTACAAACTGGAACAAATTTTGGAAACTAAGCTTCCACGGGTCGCCGTGGCGGAGTGGGTTAGTGCGTCGACTCCTACGCAGAGGGTGCCAGAATTTACCACCTTTCATATTTCACGGCTCCACCTTTTCGAGTCACTGACAATGCTCAAAGAGTATTCCTGTCTAGAAAAAGCTTTTCAAATTCCCCGTTCGGCGTCGGCATTTAACTCTAGGTCCCTTCCACTCGTGAAAGAACAATAGCACGCACAACACGATTGGTTGCTGAGAAGCTAGGCCCTGGCCCTCTACGGGCTGTAGCGCCACCCATATTATATTATTATTATAAGCTTCAACCAACGCTTGAAGACATCGTTCATGTAATTTTCTGCGCCTGTCAAGCTTTGCCCAGTCAAATTGTATCTCCAGTTGCCATGAACCCAGTTTTGCTCAAGACCAGCTTGGTTGCAAAGATTCGTTTCGATACACTGGCTTGGCTTGAGATCTGAGCTTGTTGCCAGCTATGGGGAAAAAATGTTTACTCCTTAAGGCACTTAAAACTTATCCCCAACTGCCCCCACACTTTTATGAGGGAAGCTCAAACGCCATGGGTGACTACGGACACACTGGTCTTCAGCTTGAAGCCGGCTTCTCTCGAAAAGTTTTCATAGCTTTTCATGGCACTCGAATCATTCATCTTTCAGTTTCCTTTCTATTCAAGCCCAGCTTAAACTTTGGAGACGATTCCTCTTTTGGTCAATTTCTCAGCTTGAACTCAGTTTCTGGTAAAGTGACAACACTGCGCTTCAGGACAGTTGAATCCTACATCTACTTTCTCTGAGTTTAACCCACCTCAAGCCCAGCTTAAACTTTGTGGACGCTTTCTCTGTTGGCCAATGAATTTGCAGCTTGAACTCGGCTTCTTGTGTAACATTGTCACTGCGCTTCAAGGCAGCTTTGTCTTACATTTAGTTGCTATGAGCCACCTCAAGCCCAGCTTAAGCACCCGCCATGATGAGAGGCTTCCTTCCTTTGGTCAATTTCTCAGCTTGAACTCAGGTTCTGGTAAAGTGACAACACTGCGCTTCAGGACAGTTGAATCCTACATCTACTTTCTCTGAGTTTAACCCACCTCAAGCCCAGCTTAAACTTTGTGGACGCTTTCTCTGTTGGCCAATGAATTTGCAGCTTGAACTCGGCTTCTTGTGTAACATTGTCACTGCGCTTCAAGGCAGCTTTGTCTTACATTTAGTTGCTATGAGCCACCTCAAGCCCAGCTTAAGCACCCGCCATGATGAGAGGCTTCCTTCCTTTGGTCAATTTCTCAGCTTGAACTCAGGTTCTGGTAAAGTGACAACACTGCGCTTCAGGACAGTTGAATCCTACATCTACTTTCTCTGAGTTTAACCCACCTCAAGCCCAGCTTAAACTTTGTGGACGCTTTCTCTGTTGGCCAATGAATTTGCAGCTTGAACTCGGCTTCTTGTGTAACATTGTCACTGCGCTTCAAGGCAGCTTTGTCTTACATTTAGTTGCTATGAGCCACCTCAAGCCCAGCTTAAGCACCCGCCATGATGAGAGGCTTCCTTCCTTTGGTCAATTTCTCAGCTTGAACTCAGGTTCTGGTAAAGTGACAACACTGCGCTTCAGGACAGTTGAATCCTACATCTACTTTCTCTGAGTTTAACCCACCTCAAGCCCAGCTTAAACTTTGTGGACGCTTTCTCTGTTGGCCAATGAATTTGCAGCTTGAACTCGGCTTCTTGTGTAACATTGTCACTGCGCTTCAAGGCAGCTTTGTCTTACATTTAGTTGCTATGAGCCACCTCAAGCCCAGCTTAAGCACCCGCCATGATGAGAGGCTTCCTTCCTTTGGTCAATTTCTCAGCTTGAACTCAGGTTCTGGTAAAGTGACAACACTGCGCTTCAGGACAGTTGAATCCTACATCTACTTTCTCTGAGTTTAACCCACCTCAAGCCCAGCTTAAACTTTGTGGACGCTTTCTCTGTTGGCCAATGAATTTGCAGCTTGAACTCGGCTTCTTGTGTAACATTGTCACTGCGCTTCAAGGCAGCTTTGTCTTACATTTAGTTGCTATGAGCCACCTCAAGCCCAGCTTAAGCACCCGCCATGATGAGAGGCTTCCTTCCTTTGGTCAATTTCTCAGCTTGAACTCAGGTTCTGGTAAAGTGACAACACTGCGCTTCAGGACAGTTGAATCCTACATCTACTTTCTCTGAGTTTAACCCACCTCAAGCCCAGCTTAAACTTTGTGGACGCTTTCTCTGTTGGCCAATGAATTTGCAGCTTGAACTCGGCTTCTTGTGTAACATTGTCACTGCGCTTCAAGGCAGCTTTGTCTTACATTTAGTTGCTATGAGCCACCTCAAGCCCAGCTTAAGCACCCGCCATGATGAGAGGCTTCCTTCCTTTGGTCAATTTCTCAGCTTGAACTCAGGTTCTGGTAAAGTGACAACACTGCGCTTCAGGACAGTTGAATCCTACATCTACTTTCTCTGAGTTTAACCCACCTCAAGCCCAGCTTAAACTTTGTGGACGCTTTCTCTGTTGGCCAATGAATTTGCAGCTTGAACTCGGCTTCTTGTGTAACATTGTCACTGCGCTTCAAGGCAGCTTTGTCTTACATTTAGTTGCTATGAGCCACCTCAAGCCCAGCTTAAGCACCCGCCATGATGAGAGGCTTCCTTCCTTTGGTCAATTTCTCAGCTTGAACTCAGGTTCTGGTAAAGTGACAACACTGCGCTTCAGGACAGTTGAATCCTACATCTACTTTCTCTGAGTTTAACCCACCTCAAGCCCAGCTTAAACTTTGTGGACGCTTTCTCTGTTGGCCAATGAATTTGCAGCTTGAACTCGGCTTCTTGTGTAACATTGTCACTGCGCTTCAAGGCAGCTTTGTCTTACATTTAGTTGCTATGAGCCACCTCAAGCCCAGCTTAAGCACCCGCCATGATGAGAGGCTTCCTTCCTTTGGTCAATTTCTCAGCTTGAACTCAGGTTCTGGTAAAGTGACAACACTGCGCTTCAGGACAGTTGAATCCTACATCTACTTTCTCTGAGTTTAACCCACCTCAAGCCCAGCTTAAACTTTGTGGACGCTTTCTCTGTTGGCCAATGAATTTGCAGCTTGAACTCGGCTTCTTGTGTAACATTGTCACTGCGCTTCAAGGCAGCTTTGTCTTACATTTAGTTGCTATGAGCCACCTCAAGCCCAGCTTAAGCACCCGCCATGATGAGAGGCTTCCTTCCTTTGGTCAATTTCTCAGCTTGAACTCAGGTTCTGGTAAAGTGACAACACTGCGCTTCAGGACAGTTGAATCCTACATCTACTTTCTCTGAGTTTAACCCACCTCAAGCCCAGCTTAAACTTTGTGGACGCTTTCTCTGTTGGCCAATGAATTTGCAGCTTGAACTCGGCTTCTTGTGTAACATTGTCACTGCGCTTCAAGGCAGCTTTGTCTTACATTTAGTTGCTATGAGCCACCTCAAGCCCAGCTTAAGCACCCGCCATGATGAGAGGCTTCCTTCCTTTGGTCAATTTCTCAGCTTGAACTCAGGTTCTGGTAAAGTGACAACACTGTGCTTCAGGACAGTTGAATCCTACATCTACTTTCTCTGAGTTCAACCCACGTCAAGCCCCGCTTAAACTTTGTGGGCGCTTTCTCTGTTGGCCAATGAATTTGCAGCTTGAACTCGGCTTCTTGTGTAACATTGTCATTGCGTTGCAAGGCAGCTGAGTCTGACATTTAGTTGCTATGAGCCACCTCAAGCCCAGCTTAAGCACCCGCCATGATGAGAGGCTTCCTTCCTTTGGTCAATTTCTCAGCTTGAACTCAGGTTCTGGTAAAGTGACAACACTGCGCTTCAGGACAGTTGAATCCTACATCTACTTTCTCTGAGTTTAACCCACCTCAAGCCCAGCTTAAACTTTGTGGACGCTTTCTCTGTTGGCCAATGAATTTGCAGCTTGAACTCGGCTTCTTGTGTAACATTGTCACTGCGCTTCAAGGCAGCTTTGTCTTACATTTAGTTGCTATGAGCCACCTCAAGCCCAGCTTAAGCACCCGCCATGATGAGAGGCTTCCTTCCTTTGGTCAATTTCTCAGCTTGAACTCAGGTTCTGGTAAAGTGACAACACTGCGCTTCAGGACAGTTGAATCCTACATCTACTTTCTCTGAGTTTAACCCACCTCAAGCCCAGCTTAAACTTTGTGGACGCTTTCTCTGTTGGCCAATGAATTTGCAGCTTGAACTCGGCTTCTTGTGTAACATTGTCACTGCGCTTCAAGGCAGCTTTGTCTTACATTTAGTTGCTATGAGCCACCTCAAGCCCAGCTTAAGCACCCGCCATGATGAGAGGCTTCCTTCCTTTGGTCAATTTCTCAGCTTGAACTCAGGTTCTGGTAAAGTGACAACACTGCGCTTCAGGACAGTTGAATCCTACATCTACTTTCTCTGAGTTTAACCCACCTCAAGCCCAGCTTAAACTTTGTGGACGCTTTCTCTGTTGGCCAATGAATTTGCAGCTTGAACTCGGCTTCTTGTGTAACATTGTCACTGCGCTTCAAGGCAGCTTTGTCTTACATTTAGTTGCTATGAGCCACCTCAAGCCCAGCTTAAGCACCCGCCATGATGAGAGGCTTCCTTCCTTTGGTCAATTTCTCAGCTTGAACTCAGGTTCTGGTAAAGTGACAACACTGCGCTTCAGGACAGTTGAATCCTACATCTACTTTCTCTGAGTTTAACCCACCTCAAGCCCAGCTTAAACTTTGTGGACGCTTTCTCTGTTGGCCAATGAATTTGCAGCTTGAACTCGGCTTCTTGTGTAACATTGTCACTGCGCTTCAAGGCAGCTTTGTCTTACATTTAGTTGCTATGAGCCACCTCAAGCCCAGCTTAAGCACCCGCCATGATGAGAGGCTTCCTTCCTTTGGTCAATTTCTCAGCTTGAACTCAGGTTCTGGTAAAGTGACAACACTGCGCTTCAGGACAGTTGAATCCTACATCTACTTTCTCTGAGTTTAACCCACCTCAAGCCCAGCTTAAACTTTGTGGACGCTTTCTCTGTTGGCCAATGAATTTGCAGCTTGAACTCGGCTTCTTGTGTAACATTGTCACTGCGCTTCAAGGCAGCTTTGTCTTACATTTAGTTGCTATGAGCCACCTCAAGCCCAGCTTAAGCACCCGCCATGATGAGAGGCTTCCTTCCTTTGGTCAATTTCTCAGCTTGAACTCAGGTTCTGGTAAAGTGACAACACTGCGCTTCAGGACAGTTGAATCCTACATCTACTTTCTCTGAGTTTAACCCACCTCAAGCCCAGCTTAAACTTTGTGGACGCTTTCTCTGTTGGCCAATGAATTTGCAGCTTGAACTCGGCTTCTTGTGTAACATTGTCACTGCGCTTCAAGGCAGCTTTGTCTTACATTTAGTTGCTATGAGCCACCTCAAGCCCAGCTTAAGCACCCGCCATGATGAGAGGCTTCCTTCCTTTGGTCAATTTCTCAGCTTGAACTCAGGTTCTGGTAAAGTGACAACACTGCGCTTCAGGACAGTTGAATCCTACATCTACTTTCTCTGAGTTTAACCCACCTCAAGCCCAGCTTAAACTTTGTGGACGCTTTCTCTGTTGGCCAATGAATTTGCAGCTTGAACTCGGCTTCTTGTGTAACATTGTCACTGCGCTTCAAGGCAGCTTTGTCTTACATTTAGTTGCTATGAGCCACCTCAAGCCCAGCTTAAGCACCCGCCATGATGAGAGGCTTCCTTCCTTTGGTCAATTTCTCAGCTTGAACTCAGGTTCTGGTAAAGTGACAACACTGCGCTTCAGGACAGTTGAATCCTACATCTACTTTCTCTGAGTTTAACCCACCTCAAGCCCAGCTTAAACTTTGTGGACGCTTTCTCTGTTGGCCAATGAATTTGCAGCTTGAACTCGGCTTCTTGTGTAACATTGTCACTGCGCTTCAAGGCAGCTTTGTCTTACATTTAGTTGCTATGAGCCACCTCAAGCCCAGCTTAAGCACCCGCCATGATGAGAGGCTTCCTTCCTTTGGTCAATTTCTCAGCTTGAACTCAGGTTCTGGTAAAGTGACAACACTGTGCTTCAGGACAGTTGAATCCTACATCTACTTTCTCTGAGTTCAACCCACGTCAAGCCCCGCTTAAACTTTGTGGGCGCTTTCTCTGTTGGCCAATGAATTTGCAGCTTGAACTCGGCTTCTTGTGTAACATTGTCATTGCGTTGCAAGGCAGCTGAGTCTGACATTTAGTTGCTATGAGCCACCTCAAGCCCAGCTTAAGCACCCGCCATGATGAGAGGCTTCCTTCCTTTGGTCAATTTCTCAGCTTGAACTCAGGTTCTGGTAAAGTGACAACACTGCGCTTCAGGACAGTTGAATCCTACATCTACTTTCTCTGAGTTTAACCCACCTCAAGCCCAGCTTAAACTTTGTGGACGCTTTCTCTGTTGGCCAATGAATTTGCAGCTTGAACTCGGCTTCTTGTGTAACATTGTCACTGCGCTTCAAGGCAGCTTTGTCTTACATTTAGTTGCTATGAGCCACCTCAAGCCCAGCTTAAGCACCCGCCATGATGAGAGGCTTCCTTCCTTTGGTCAATTTCTCAGCTTGAACTCAGGTTCTGGTAAAGTGACAACACTGCGCTTCAGGACAGTTGAATCCTACATCTACTTTCTCTGAGTTTAACCCACCTCAAGCCCAGCTTAAACTTTGTGGACGCTTTCTCTGTTGGCCAATGAATTTGCAGCTTGAACTCGGCTTCTTGTGTAACATTGTCACTGCGCTTCAAGGCAGCTTTGTCTTACATTTAGTTGCTATGAGCCACCTCAAGCCCAGCTTAAGCACCCGCCATGATGAGAGGCTTCCTTCCTTTGGTCAATTTCTCAGCTTGAACTCAGGTTCTGGTAAAGTGACAACACTGTGCTTCAGGACAGTTGAATCCTACATCTACTTTCTCTGAGTTCAACCCACGTCAAGCCCCGCTTAAACTTTGTGGGCGCTTTCTCTGTTGGCCAATGAATTTGCAGCTTGAACTCGGCTTCTTGTGTAACATTGTCATTGCGTTGCAAGGCAGCTGAGTCTGACATTTAGTTGCTATGAGCCACCTCAAGCCCAGCTTAAGCACCCGCCATGATGAGAGGCTTCCTTCCTTTGGTCAATTTCTCAGCTTGAACTCAGGTTCTGGTAAAGTGACAACACTGCGCTTCAGGACAGTTGAATCCTACATCTACTTTCTCTGAGTTTAACCCACCTCAAGCCCAGCTTAAACTTTGTGGACGCTTTCTCTGTTGGCCAATGAATTTGCAGCTTGAACTCGGCTTCTTGTGTAACATTGTCACTGCGCTTCAAGGCAGCTTTGTCTTACATTTAGTTGCTATGAGCCACCTCAAGCCCAGCTTAAGCACCCGCCATGATGAGAGGCTTCCTTCCTTTGGTCAATTTCTCAGCTTGAACTCAGGTTCTGGTAAAGTGACAACACTGTGCTTCAGGACAGTTGAATCCTACATCTACTTTCTCTGAGTTCAACCCACGTCAAGCCCCGCTTAAACTTTGTGGGCGCTTTCTCTGTTGGCCAATGAATTTGCAGCTTGAACTCGGCTTCTTGTGTAACATTGTCATTGCGTTGCAAGGCAGCTGAGTCTGACATTTAGTTGCTATGAGCCACCTCAAGCCCAGCTTAAGCACCCGCCATGATGAGAGGCTTCCTTCCTTTGGTCAATTTCTCAGCTTGAACTCAGGTTCTGGTAAAGTGACAACACTGCGCTTCAGGACAGTTGAATCCTACATCTACTTTCTCTGAGTTTAACCCACCTCAAGCCCAGCTTAAACTTTGTGGACGCTTTCTCTGTTGGCCAATGAATTTGCAGCTTGAACTCGGCTTCTTGTGTAACATTGTCACTGCGCTTCAAGGCAGCTGGGTCTGACATTTAGTTTCTATGAGCCACCTCAAGCCCAGCTTAAGCACCCGCCATGAAGAGAGACTTCCTATTGCTTAGCTTGATGTCGGTGAGAATTGTCCAGGGACTCATATTCGTTATTTATATGACCCCACTCGTCCTCAAGCCGGGCTTAACCTTCTTTGACAAAAGACGGTGCTCTCCATCTCGGCGTGGCATGGTTCCTTGTAGGTTTACGTTTTCGGTGGGCAGAAGTACGTGAACCACAGATGAAAACTTTGACAAAGCCTGGCTCAGAAATTGTGTCTCCTGTTCCACACTCCAGTATACTCTAACAAAGCTTCAGAAAAGATAAGATCTGTTGCAGTGCCAATCTATTTTCGGACAGCCCGAGGTTAAGCTGACTACTTGTTTAGACATCACCTTCAGAAAGTTTATTGCTCTTACGCCTCAAGAAGAGAGTCAATCTAAAGCAAAAGAAACACCGCCAGCAGCTCAGCTTCGCAATACGCTCACCGCCCCAAGACAGCACGCCGCACAATGGCCGATAAAGTGAATCCTCCGCCCTGAGGGGTCACTTCCAGTTTCCGTTTGTAGTCTTTAGCCCTCGCAGCCGAATCGATTAATCGACTTTTCCAGCGGGGACCATCGGCCCCCTAATTAATCATCGAACTCCAGCCCCAGCCCAGTCTCGAGTCCCGATAAATTACATTCTAATTATGGAAGTCGTTAAATCGAACCCCCTCCGGGCCTCTCCCGGCCGTCATGCCAAGTGTCAAAGATCCACCGGGGCCTCCGCACGCCTTTCCGCTTAGAGTTCAAGGGCTTCAGAGGTATCTGTTATTCGGCCGATTATCGATTCCCAATTTCGATCTTTCATCTGCCAATCTTCATCATTTTGAGCCGGAGGAAGACGGAGAGAGAGAGAGAGATCGCCGGCAGCAGTGCGCGATCGAAGCGAAACTTTTTTTGCGCACGCCCGTCATATCTCACGCAGAGGTCCGCACCGGGGGCACGGTCCGCACACACAATTGCGCTCGTACATCTGCCGCGCGCACTGAAAATGGAGAAATCCATTAATCACTCAAAAATCAATTCAACACGCTTAATCGACGAACAACAACACTCACGCGAGAGATTGACGGACGAATAGACGAGAACCCTCACGCTGCCAAATTATCGACAATGACGTGAATTGTGTGTGGTGCTTTGGCCCGCCGGTGCGGCGGGGGGTCAGGGATTCATATTCATGCTCTCGCATCGGATGCGTGTTCGAGTATGCCATTCAAGCGAGCACCGCTGTATCGCGTCTCTAATCATCTGCGAGGAACAGAATAATTAAACGAAAGCAGGTTAACAGGTCTCCACTGGCCAGTGGAAGAGTCGGTGTCTCCGCGTCGCGTCGAGGCAACGTTTTGCCACGATATCCCCCCTCATCCATTGTCGATTCGCGTGGCGTTCTGCTGAGGTTTTCATCTTTCGAATGGTTCTGTTCTATAATTTAATTGTTCGATAATTCGAGTGGCTTTGAGGGGGGCAGAGACGTGGGGGCCAGTGAATACCGCTGGACAGAAGACACGATGGAAGAATTCGCCGCATGGCTGGACGCCGGCTGGCGGATGGAGGGGAGGATGCCAACAAAGCAACCAACAAACAGATGGCCGATAAGTGAGCGCTTCTTTTTTGCCTTGAGTTCGGTGGAAGGGCAATTAAAAGCATTGGTCATGGTCATGGAGTTGTACCGTCAAGCTTCTGCATTCCAATGGGTTAAGGGTCGTCAAGTGGGTTCTTAACCTCGTAAATGCATTGATGAAGAGTCAATCCGGAATTCAGTGGGTTCCCAAGAGAAACAAAGACACATCTGGTTGAAGTGGTGGAAGAGTGGCTGGGCGATCTGCTGGGGGAGGTGAGGAGGAGGAGGCGGCGTTGTAAGAGAATGTGACCTAAAGACAGTACCTCTGAGTGTGGATACACATGTCCAATCGGTGGAGAAATGTGGTCTGAACTTGTCAAGAGAATTTGCAGACTCTGGTCAAAGTGAAAGTGATCCAATGGCCTTGTATCGCTTTGGTGACCCAAGTGGGTTTGAGAATCAAACGAAATGCCAGCAGTCGCCTCTATCTTCGGTCCTTGAGTACCCATCATACGATCGTGAAGAGGCCTTGGATGTTTGATGGTGCATCAGCTGAACTCTCCAACAGAATGTCAAGAAGTTCTGTTTGCCTCTGCATTCACGGCGATCTTGGCAGACCAACTGAGGCCACCATCTTCTTCTGCAAGCCACTGCAGATCCCTTTAACTTGTCGTTGCTAACCAGAAACAACTTCATTATCCACTCCAGTCAAACCCACATCTCAAGAACATAAGGCTTTTTTGCGGACCCCATCAAGATCAACACAATTACACAACACCTTGTCCGTCAACTTTCATCGCTTGTCTCAGAGCTCCAGAGCTCCAGAGCACCAGCTCACGTGTCACGTTGATGTTTTTCAAGAATTCAAAATCCACACCACCCCCACACAACTGGCCAAGGTCTGTCCACCGCCACACCAGCGCGGCATGACTTACGAGATCCAATTAACCGTTCAGTCTCGCGTCTCAATTTGTCTTTTGCCACACGTTATGCGATTGTTTCCGCCTCTTCCACTTGACAGATACAAAAAGTGAAAGTTCAATTGTAACGAGCGGGAATCAATAAGCCCGCGCCATTGTCGGCCAACAATTGTGTCTTAAGCACTCTCTCGATGGCGTCTTTTGGACGCTGCAAACGGTGTCCGCGACGAATGATTAATTCAATGTGTGCCAAACGGTGTGAACGTTAATTAGGTGGGCGTTTCCCTGGATACCTGCCGTAGTCCAGTGCGAGCTTCGCAAGCGAATCATGCGCGGCAGCCGATGTGACATGCAAAGTTCCAGACGCTAGCGGAGGCACACACCACGCGCTGCTGTTGGCTGTCAAAACTTGGGCAGGTTTCAGAAAACCAATTCGACGTCGCGTCGGTGCTCGCCTCTGGGACTGAAGTCGAAAAGTGTGCCACCGCTGCCGCACCGGCGCGGCCTGGACCCCAGCACCACCCGCTGGCGTGTCCACCTTCATTTACACTGTTTTTGGGCTGGCCGGCTGCTGGGGCGGTAAAACTGTTTTTTGAGGTTAACTTTTTTCGTTGTAATGATTGGTTTTGACGTGAGGCGTGAGGCGTGAGGCTGCAGTCGTTGCATAAGACCTCTGAGGTGATGAATGACTTGAGTCGACTGAAAGGTGTCGGCTGCAGTGCAAATGGAAACCAGGCCAACAGCCGTTCGGCTACGAAGTGTGCCTCGCGATGAGATCGATAATTTGTTGGAAGACATGACTCGCGCCCGGAGCAGGGTGTGATGAAGGTCTGGGCTGATCTGGTGAATAATGGAAGGTGGGTGTGGAGCCAGCCACATCGGGTGAAGGATGAGAGTCGATGATTGTGGGTTCAGCTGATCTGTGCCATCATCTTTCATTTCGTTGAATGCTATTTGACGGATGTAGACTTTTGTGGGGATGTGGGGTGAGACCGGTGTTACATGGCTCGCTGAAGTTATTTGACAACAAGGTCGGAGGGGATGGCGTTTGAATTTGACTGGATTTCGACTTCGATTTAGCCAGTAGACCAGTCTATGTGGGGCGGGTGGTCATGAGCCTCAATCAAAAGACCTCTCCAGCTAGCAGGATTTCTGATGATTAATTCGGCAAATATGGATGAGAGGTCGATTGTACAACGCCACGTGCCCTCAGACTTCTTATTTTTGCGTGGAAGTCAAAAAACCGTATTCTTGTGGCGCTATTCTAAGTTTAGCCTTCAGATGGCAAAATGTGAGCTTTTTGGACATAAGGCACTAATATGTAACCCTGAAGTCGGAAAAGTCCGGACAACAGAATGATGAAGCGCATTAGACCTCATCATCATCATCACATTCTGACCCGCATGATCCACTAAAGTGGTCGCGGGGGTAAACCACGCACAAGAGATCTCCAGGCAACTCGATCCTCTTCCATCGACTCTCACTCATCAGGGGTTATGCCCAGGCGTAACCAGTCGAGCTTGTGGACTTGGTCCAATTATCTCATCCTGGGTCTGCCAAGTGGTCGCCTACCTCATGGAATCGCATTCAAGGCCCGCCTCGGAAGTCGTGATGGTGAGGATATTCGCCATCTATGAATTCCGAGTGGCATATGAGCGCATGTTCTCTCATGTACATAATTGCCAAAGAGAAAGTCTTGGTGTCCACTAGTGGACCCCATTTGATGTAGACCAGAAATATTTTCGAGAGAAAAGCTCCGCGTGCGATCTTTGGACCTGTTTGTGTTGACGGTTTCTGGAGGAGAAGATTCAACCACGAACTGTACGGGCTGTACAGCGACATGCGTCTAGTCAGGCGTCTTCGGATCCAACGCCTAAGATGGCTAGGCTATGTAGAGCGTATGGACAACTCAGTTCCGGCCCGGACAACGCAACAGAGGACGCCCGCGTTTAAGGTGGCGCACCCAGGTGGAGAAGGACCTCAATCAACTTGCCGTGCGACACTGGAGACAGCAAGCCAGAGACCGTGCTAGCTGGAGAGGCTTGTTGGTTGAGGCACAGGTCCACCCCGGACTGTAGCGCCAAATAAAGAAGAAGAAGAAAGAAGAAACTGATTCGTGACAAGGTCTTTTTGGGTAACGATCAGTTGCCCTTAATGAGCAAAGTGTCTAAGGTGTCTATCAGTAATCATGATTTCCGAGTTGCCTTTTTTAAGGCTGATTCCCAAAAGATCGCTCAGATGATAGCCTAACAGTGATTTTTGCTAACTCCAAGAATTATTTAATCTCTCGATGATCTTCAATGTTAAGTTAGAGCAGTGCTTGAGGTGAGTTCCCCGGGCCAGATTAGTTAATTATTACACGGGCAGTAGACCTTGATCCGATCACTGAACGTAACTCGAGCTAGAATGAGATCTTTCCCATTTAACTGATCTTCAATTGATCGATGGCGAAGTCTGTTAGATCTGATAGATCTCATTAGTCCAATAAATTGATCGGTGATCTTCTGTTGGACTATCATTTGGCTTTAGATCCAGTCTCTGATCATATTTATTCATAGAGCTTTGGGAGGCTAAAAACAGACAGATCGGAGGGAACTTGTCATTAGACCTGCCGGTTGATCCTCATTTGATTTGGAATAATATACGAATTTGATATCCATGCGATGCACCAAGAAAATACGGTCTTTAAAGTGATCTCCAATCAATTCAAAATAGACTAGAAATGCTGTCAACACCTTATCAACTTGTAGCGATCAGCTCTCGAGCTTAACAGTACCACAAGGACGTCTTGGGAGTCCATCAGTGATTTCCATTTAATGCCGGGGAAGTTGTTGGGCTTGATCAGTGATCTTCACTTGCACCACATCATCTGTTTATTGCAGTTAATCTCGACTGTGATCAGTGATCCTCAAGAAATTCAGGCGAGGATGCCATCGGTCTTGATCAGTGATACTCACTCGAATTGTGGCATATATTCATTAAAGAAGATATCGGCTTTGATCAGTGATATTCGATCGTTGCAAGGTTGTGATAAGTGATCCTCATTCAGCGATCTTCACTCGAACTACAAAAAGTTGTCACTGGAAATGATTTCGCCTGTGATCAGTTACATCTAGTTGATGTAAGGGTAGTTTGTCATCGAACCTGATCAGTGATCCTGACTGGAAGTACAGGATGTGGAAATTTAAGGTGATCTTGACTGTGATCAGTGCTTTCCAATTGATGATGATCCTCTCTCAAATTTTCGACTGTGATGGATGAACCTGATCTTGACTGTGATCGGTGATCCTTACTTGGTGCGGATGAAGCTTTCATGCTTCCATTGATCCTCACTCGAACCATTGATCCGATCTCGACTGCGATTAGCCAACTTCAACCGATACAGCGTTGGGATCTGTAATCCTAGCCGGTGCAGATAAGGTAGCCTTCGACTAGCCCTTGAGGTTGTGTTCGATTGAGTTGATCTTGACTGTCAGAAGTGATCCTCAGTTGATGGGACAGAACGTGTCATGGGACCTGATCAGGTGTCCTAGTGAACGTGCTCATTGAAACTGACCTATGATCACAGAAAATAAACTATTCTTAATCTGTGCTATGATGTACCGATCACAGTTTACGAGTGGTTGTGAAGTGATCTGAGGTGTCTGAGGAGTTAAGATAAACACCTCTCAAGCTAAGGAATACTCTTGGCTTAATCTAAAGACTACAGCCAACAAAGGGAATCAGAGATCATTCAAAGTTTTAGGTAACGTTTTGGCATTTTCTATGGAAACTGTTCTCTGATCCCCACTTGATGTGGAAGATGTGACGATTGCTTGTGATTCTCGTGCCAACTGAGGAAAGTCTGATCCAAGCAATTCCTCAAGCCTCTCCAGAACCACGAATGATCTTCGCTCGATCCCTTAAGACGCAGTCAACGCAGCGGATCAGTGATCTTGCCGAGCTGTAGGCAACTGCTCCGCGATCCCCACTGGTCTCTCGCAGTGGAAGCATATCAACAGCAAATTGTTTTCAACATTCCCAATGAATTTGTTCTCTCAGCCAATCGCTTCTAGGAAGTACCTTTACCTCGACTCCCAGCCGAGATGTGCTTTTATTTTGGTTATGTAAAAACACGTTCGACTCGTTTGCGATTTAAGCCGGTGATTGATCTCCCTCTCCCTCAAAACTGATACCAATCATCATCCATTATTCATCCATCCCTCTTGTGAGATTCTGCCAAAGTTCAGCGTCCGCGAGGCCACCCAAAAACCAACTCTCTTGATTAGGAATTCCAATCGGGTTCGGACTCGTGATAGCTTGTCAGATTTCGTCAACACAACTGACATCGCAACAAATTGCGAGACGGCCGAAGATCAACATTTATGGCTGGCGCCATGTAAGTCGAAATCACCTCTGGCACGGCACTTCCTAAATCCATCACCGTCGAGTCAACGTCGAAGGTTACGCTGCGTGGCAAGAGATCATAAAACGAAAAGCGACTCCACTCCACCGACTTCCGCTCGTGGAAGATTCTTCGACGCGAACTTCTTAGAGTATCTCCGCGGAGATCAAAAGAGGGAACACCAGCACCCGGCAACGAGACGCTATGTGTATCCACTTGGCGTGGGCAGAGTTTCGCATTAAGCAATGTTATTAAGTGCGGCTAACATCCGCACTAATAGGCTTTTAAAAGCACTCTCAAAGCAATCCGTATCTGTTTTTTGTGTGTACCGCTCCCCGTCTGCCATTTGATCACAGACACATGCTCGTCGAACATCTGCACGCTGGCGTTGGGCAGTCAGAGGGAGAAGCACTCGCCCAGCGCGTGCACAGGCATACAGCACTTACCCATGATTTATAGTCTTTCGGTGAACATTTCCAAAGACTCCCGCGACTCTCCGGCGAACAAATAAAACTTTTTCGTGCCGAGCCTGCCATCCTCCGCCGTGCACGTTTGTGCAGCGACTGCAGCGAGCGCATCAAGATGTTATATAACCCGAATCGAGGCGGATTGGCTCTTAATTTCAAACGACGACGACGTCGATAAAACGTTTATGGCCCGGCAACAAAACCCGTCTAGACCAAGCGACCGGTCTGGCCCTGGCTTGGGCTTCTTCCAAAGTCACACTTGCGCCCGACAATGTTGCAGACGCAGTGTAAGTGTATCATCACGCATCTAATGCCGCGCGACAGTTCGACCTTCTCCACGGATAAGCGCATCCGATTTGACGTTCCGAGAGCCTAGATCTTCTGACAGCTGAACGCGGAGAGTTCTTAATTATCATCCGGAGCCGCAGAGCCGGGAGAGAGCGCACACAGCCCGGGGGCGCATGCATCCGACTCCAGCTCTGACTGGAAATTAATTAAACCAGGATCGTGTGCCAAGGATGGAGCGGCTATCTCTAGTCCGAAACACGATTTATGAGACGCGATAAAGCGGCGGCGTGGCGCGTCGACCAGTACCAGCAGAATTCCTCCATAAAACCACAAGACGTCCTTCCCGCGCCACTGTGCCCACTGGACATGGGTACCGCGCGTCTGAAGCCTGTTTCTCGTTTCTGTTCTGTCGTGATCACACCACTCAGAATGTGCGTAGTCTGTTGCTCCCAGACACGCACACAGACGCGCGTGCAGCAGATAACCGTCTGAGCAAACACACGACGACACGGGCATGGAGGAGGAAGGGAAAAGGTCCGTCCGGCCGTCCTCGACGAGCGCTGGCCGAGCGATCCCTTGTGCTCGCTGAAGGTCATTGCTAATCCATCCGCTCTGTAATAAAATATGCCCACAGCCGGTCTCTGGCGAGGGGGGGGCGGCCTGCCGAGGAATGGAATTTTTATGGCTCCAACATAAGAATCTAAGATGTCTGCAGGCGTGAATGCTCCCCCTCCCTCCCCGGCCCCGCCGCAGGACCAGTTACAGGTTCCGTCCCTCAACCCACATGTGGAGTGTTGTCTTGCGCATGCCGGTGCCAGGAGAGGCAGGGAAACGACACCGAAACCGAGGCACGATGCAAAAGTGTGAAACTCGTAACACGTTTCGACAACACGCCGCAACAAGATGCAGGTTCAAAAGGCCAACAATGTAGCCAACAAGTTGTGGTGCACTATGCAGGCGGCGGTGGCGCGGAGCCGGAGGGGGGGCCGAGACATTCCATTGTCCCTGGACAACCCTGCACATCCTGTCTAGTTTGCGAAGAGGAGCCAATTTATAATGCGCATTCCTCGGGCCCCCTCAGGCAGACCGAATTTAGACGCAGATGCATTAGGCGCGGGTAAGACCAGAAGTCATCCGGCCACTTCTCTGTCCCTTTGTGCGGTTGAGCGATGCAATTGTGAATGGGGCCACACCCTAGTCCGGTCGGTCGGAGTGGTGCTGGTTAGGTATCTGCCGTCCTCATCGTCATCGTCTGTGCTGCGGCCGTCAGCCCACGGAAATTCTTTTTCATTCTGGAAGCCCGATAAAGAATCAGAGTTTATTGGGCGTCTTTGAGACGACAGACGCGCGAGACATCCGCAGACATATTGGCTGTGTTCGAGTTTTTGGGTGTCCATGTCAGGCAGGCACTGGGTCAGTCGTCGCGCCGCCTTCACGCTCGCCACAGACCTGAGAAAGTAATTAATGTCGAACATACATTCTCGAGTGAAAGGGAAATTTGGGCTTAAATGGTTAACAATTTGCGTGCGGTTATTTTTAGTTCATTTCCCTGCTCGCGCTGTTGTTGTGTTGCGGCCGAGGGAGGGATTTTGCCGGCCTGTCGATTCTGCTGGATGATGGCCGTGAGTTGGGAGCGTTGCAAAGGAAGTTGTCAGTGAAAGGTAAAGGAGCAATTTGTCAATTTTGGATTCATTTGGGTTTGGTTCGTGTTCGGACGAGCGTGGGCTTGGGACTTTCTTTACATGATTCGCAATCTGATCTGGAACTCACTGAAGAGATTTATGACATTTCAGGGATTTGTGGGTCTCTGGGTCTGTGGCACTGAGAGGCTTTTGTTCCGTTGGGACAAAGGGCGTTTGGCTCGAACATGAAATTGTTTCCTGTTGGGGTTTCGGGAGAGAAATCGTTTCTTTGTGGTCATTGTTGATTTGGTGATTGTGGAAGTCACAGTGTTTTTGTGCGCCAAAGTATGTGGTAATCCTCAGGAGAAGCTAATAGCCCGGGCAATTAGCTCAAACGCTGCACTCGTCTACCACTCTCATCGCGGAACTGTCGCCTTCTGATGGAGTTTGTTACAGACTCGTTCCTTCAATCTACAAACGGCCAGTAATTATTTAATTTCAATTTGATTAGAAAAAGATGTATTCCAGGCCTACTTAGTGTCGGATTTAGAGAATGGAGAACGACTGGATGGCGCAGTTGGAAGAGAGCCTGTCCCTGGTTAGCGGGGTCCCCGGTTCAAATCCCAGTGAAAGCAATTTTCTATATCTGGTCCAGTATCCAATTGGCGTTGGGATCAAATTAACGGCACTATCACTGGAGTATTCAATCAGTGGTAGTAGTCTGTGCTGATGAGTGTACTAGCAGCCCCCCTACCTAACCTAACCTGGTACATACTCGGCAGTCATCCACGACCTGGCTAAGCAATGTAATGTGCTTGGGAACCAAGCTGCCAGGAGAAAGAATGGCCATCCCTTCTCACTGTAGTTCTTGTTAACGGGGATTCTAATTAGCTGCCTCTCGTAGTTGGCTAACATTTTTCTATTGTACTCCTCTTTTCTGTCGCATGATCCCAAAGACTCGGGTTGAAATATGTGCGGCTCTGTTGCGTTGATCCCAACGGAGGGATCAAAATGTATACCTCTGGCGAATAGATCATGGTGAACTTGGAGGATGGTACGGATTATATATCGACTTAGACGGCACTGGTGCTTGGCTTGGTGATTCTAAAACCTCACAAGAAATGTCAAATTGGGCTCGATATCTGTGGCAGTGGTTAGTTAGATATGAGAATGAATTTATGGACACTTTGAGATTTAACGATGCTTCTGGCTTCTTCTTCCTCTGGTGGCGCTACAGTCCAGGGTGGAACTGGGCCTCAACCAGTAAGCCTCTCCAGCCGACACGGTCTTTAGCCAGCTGCCTCCAACTGCGCACACCAAGATTCTTCTTCTGGTGGCGCTACAGTCCAGGGTGGACCTGGGCCTCAACCAGTAAGCCTCTCCAGCCGGCACGATTTTTAGCCAGCTGTCTCCAACTGCGCACACCAAGATTCTTCTTCTGGTGGCGCTACAGTCCAGGGTGGACCTGGGCCTCAACCAGTAAGCCTCTCCAGCCGGCACGATCTTTAGCCAGCTGTCTCCAACTGCGCACACCAAGATTCTTCTTCTGGTGGCGCTACAGTCCAGGGTGGACCTGGGCCTCAACCAGTAAGCCTCTCCAGCCGGCACGATCTTTAGCCAGCTGTCTCCAACTGCGCACACCAAGATTCTTCTTCTGGTGGCGCTACAGTCCAGGGTGGACCTGGGCCTCAACCAGTAAGCCTCTCCAGCCGGCACGATCTTTAGCCAGCTGTCTCCAACTGCGCACACCAAGTTGATTGAGGTCCTTCTCCACCTGGGTTCGCCATCGGTTCCGTGGGCGTCCTCCATTGCGTTGTCCCACTGATTCGGAGTCGAAGACTCTTCGGGCTGGAGCATGGCCCATCCAATGATAATGCTTCACTCTCATCGCTCTTTCGTTTCATTTTTAAAAAATTGGTATCTTTCTTATTTTGTTTTGGAAAACAATTTTGGGCTTTTGCAACACAACTTGGCTTCATGCATTCCTTGCAGTCTTTTCGTGTTCCTCTTCTTCTGAGACATAGTTAACATTTTCCCTTCTTCTCGATCATGCCAGAACAGGCTGTGTTACTGGGTGGCCCCCATACTTTCAATTCCACAACGTGATGGAAAATTTCGCGTGGTTTGTGCATTTTTTGTTTGACCGTAGAAGGTTCCTCCTACAACAGTTGAGTGAACAGTTAGCCATGGCAGATACCCTGGATTGTTGGCCAATTGTTCACTCAACTGTTGTAGGAGGAACCTTATCCGGTTTGTTAACGTCTTCAAGTGTGGATTATTTTCCATTTTTATCACGAATGCAACCCAAAATGTTGTAAAGAACAGCTAAAGGCCATAGCTTTGTTCTTCTCTTCGTGGTGTATTCATCAAGGCACTGATCCATTGTCAACGTGTATGCAACTGGTGATTACCATTGCACTGCTCACATTTACTTGGCTGCAGTGCTGAGTGGAATGCCTTTGGTTGATATGGCTTCTGCTAGTTGATATCCCTTCGGTGTGAACCTTCTGTCGCTTCGATTGACTGGAACCTATTTGCCATGACTTCCAATTGTTGTATTTCGCGTGGTCTCTTTAATGACTGTTCATATAGTCTTTGGGACTCCTTGTCAATTTTTTGATGTACTAGATCGGCAACAAATGTTCCCCAGTTTGATACATCGATTCCTAAGTTTTTGATTGCTGACATACAGTCTTTTGTGGTGTCCAGCAATCGTTTTGAAGATGAAGTTGATTCTTGTATCAAGTTTGGCTGATGCAGGTATGTGTTATAAATAAGTCATTTATTTTCATAACGCTGCTCCACTAAACTGCAAGCGGTCTCATAGCTATCAGCTGTTACTTGCAAATGTTTGACTATATTCCCTGTTGCTTCAGTCAAGTGTGTTTTCAGGTACTGCATTTTCTGCACTGAGTTTAGTGCTTTGTTGGTGTGCACCAGCGTTTTAAACATGTCACAGAATGATGGCCATGTTTCTTCACGTCCATCAAACGTTGGTATGTGTATTCTTTCCAGTTTATGATCATTGGGGCTTCTCCCGCTCGTCTTTTCTTTGGTTTTGATTGCAATTTCCTGGTACATGTTCGCAATCTTCTGGTACTGGTCCTTTTTAAGATATTCCGATTCATCTATACTGACAGTCATGTGTCAGTAGGATGTCGCTCCAGTACTGGTTTAAGGTTGTCAAGTACTGTTCATGGATGCGAATTGATAGGGATTCACATAATGAGTTCTTGTGCTTATTGTACAAATGTATGAATACTGTCATCTTATCCTCTTGCCGCTTGTACCGTTGTTGTTGCGGAATTTGTACCTCGGATTTGCATTGAGTCGCTGTACCTTGCTCTTTTTTGCCAGCTTCAGCACTCAAATTCTGTTTTTGGACGAGTACTTCACGTTCTTCATCAATAGCTGTTTTCAATGCTTCGTATACTTCATTTACTTTTTCGAAGTAGGAATGCGTTATTTTTGCCAAGAACTCGTTAATGACTGTGTCATTAGCGCCGAACTTTGTCCATAGTTCTTTCAACGCTTCACGTTGTTTATTTAGATGGTCCTCACTTTTTCGGTTTTTTGGCGCTTGGCTGGAGAGCTTCTATGGCTTCTCCAATTTCTTTTTGCTTCCCCACTAAATAAGCCATTCGTTTTTTGTTTGTTTTAGTGTCCCAGCCCTAAATACACTGTTTTGGTGTTAGCCTCAAAAACGCTGTCGACGAAACTCTGTTTTTTGCTTGAGCCCCCACAAATGTTGGGGGATAGCTATTCAGAGAAGAGGAAAACTGCTTGAGTGTTGTACTTATTCTGATTTATTTCATAAATTTCGATTCTTTTTTTACAGGTAAATTACTTAGATCTATAAAAAATTCTTTATGCACAGTTTGGTCGCTGGTTATTTCAAACCTTTCGTATTCGTCTGCCACCCATCCGGGAACGTGCAAATGAATGTACTGTCTTCATATTAGTCGATTGTTGGGTATTTCACTTCAAATTAGTTGAATGCACCGTCTGCGACTTGGTCACTTTTCCTGTGTCTTACACACACCCCCTTGCTTCTGTTGTAGTGGAGTGTCATTCTTGGCTTTTTAGGCCTTTCAATTTCGAGACTATAATGGGAATGTGGTATATCCTTTCTGGAATAGATGAGCGCATACTAATGCTGTTTGTGAATCCAAAGATTGACGATTTAACAGGTCTCTCTTTTAGGATTAGAATATTCGGCTGGTAGACACGTACGTCTTTTGTTTACAGGGCACAATATTGACACATTGTAGTTGTTTCGAACACTTCCACGGAACAGATTGCAACACAAATCTTTGACCACTCGTTAACCATGAAGGTACCATACCAGTATAGATTTGACATTTGACTGGATAAACTTACTTACTTATCAGGCTGACGACCCATGCAGGGTCCGAGCCTGAGCGATAGCTGCTTTCCATTCCTAACTGTCCTCGGCACGCTGCTTCCAGTCATCATGGATAAACACTTCACACAATTGACAAAAGCAACCAACACTCTCCGACTCCCGCGGACACACAAAAATGTATGGAATACCCGGGTGTATGCTTATGTAAAATTTCTAGTCTGTAGACACAAGGGCTGTTTCTATGGGCTCAAGAGGCAATTGAGTAGCAGAGCCATCTCTCGAAGGACCAAGCTGACTTTATACAAGACCTTGATCATCCCAGTCCTGCTGTACGGCCCGGAGGCATGGACAATCTCAAAAGCGGATGAGGAAGTCTTTGGTCTCTTCGAGAGAAAAGCTCTGCGTGCGATCTTTGGTCCTGTTTGCGTTGACGGTTTCTGGAGGAGAAGATTCAACCACGAACTGTACGGGCTGTACAGCGACATGACTCTAGTCAGGCGTCTTCGGATCCAACGCCTAATATGGCTAGGCCATGTAGAGCTCCGGCCCGGAGAGTCTTCGACTCCGAACCCGTGGGACAACGCAACAGAGGACAACCCATTTAAGGTGGCGCACCCAGGTGGAGAAGGACCTCAACCAACTTGGCGTGCGACACTGGAGACAGCTAGCCAGAGACCGTGCTAGCTGGAGAGCCTTGTTGGTTGAGGCCCAGGTCCACCCCGAAGAAATAAAGAAGAAGAAGACACAAGGGCTTGATAAGCCCTCCCAGCTAGCACAGTTTCGTCAAAATACTTTACCGACACTCCTTGTACTTAGGAATAGTGCCCAGGACAGTATCTTGACTCTTTCATGGACATCGACCTTCTAGTCAAATTTTCTGTCTAAGATTATTCAAAAATCAGAGTCAGGCTGAGAAATGTATCCTCCGCGAAATTGAACGTTGGTTCTGTAGACCATAGCCTTCTCAAGGCCCTACAGGTTCTTGGGGGAAGCGTTTCTTCCAATCGTCATCAAAGCAAAAATGACGAGAGACCAAAGGCTTCATCATTAACTTTCGATGCCTTAGACCAAGACTGACTAAGATCATCTCTTGAAAACATCTCCATCCCCCCAAAATCACCGTAACAAAAGTCATTCACTTGTGGGTTCTTCAAAGCTCTTCTTATCAACCGGGCCTCCTCAACGAATTATGTAGGCTGTCAAGTGCATGAGAAATGTCATCCATTTGCCCATCTGGCCGGGCTATAACTTTCAAATGTGTCCCACTTGAGAGCCCCTCATTGATGAATTGCCCGCGCATCAGTCATTTGTAACGCTCAGCACAGCGCAACTAGTTCACCGCCGCGCTCTTCAAACCTGCCGTACAATAGCCAATCGCGCTTTCCCCCAAATCTCCGCCAGTCAACGCAATCGAATGCAGATTTCTGTATTTATCGAACCAATTCCAGGCACTCCACCCAAAGCGAACAATCGCATCTATCTCCGGGCCGTCGCTGACAGCCGATCAATTAGAACTGTCAGACCATAATTTACACTGCAACCGAGCTGGAAAACGAATCGCTTTACACGACAAGAACTAGAAACAAATTAGAACAAGCTGCCACACCGTGTTGACGCTAAATTGGCCACAGTCACAGGTCCAGTGTCACCGGCGGCGCGCGGCACACGTGGAGGAACGGATGGATTATTAATGCAAGGCCCACCGATGGTCCGACGCAGCGTCGGGTCGATGTCAAATTGAGGCGATCGTCTGATGGTGGCCCAGGAGAAGAATTGGGCAGCATTTGCATTTAGAACGCCCCGGGCGGGGATCGCATTGCCGGAAATTTATTGTCTTCCGATAAGAACGGCGACATTGGATGCGCATTTTTCCTTTCCCCGGGGAGGCGGGGAACTGACTTTCTACAGCTGCGGCGATGGGTCTGGGAAATGCGTTTCGGATATCGGCCGGGGCATGAATGGAACGAAAACAAATTACCCGATTGTGATCGGAGGAGATTATCTATCTAGATGAATTTGCCGCTTTCGATATCTATCGGCGAAGCGATCTGAATTTTAGAAAGTCTATTAACAAGCACTGTTCGACGGGGCGAACTGTCGTCGTTTTGGATGAATATTCGACGGTGATCGTGTGTGTGGCTCCGTGAACAGATGAGGAATGCGATGTGCTTGAGCGTTCCTCGGGAAGGCTGCTCGTTTGACTAACAGATTAGGCCTAATCGTTGGCCCATTGCCATTTGACACAGATCTGGACTGCCGGTGGGTCGGGGGGAGAGCCAGGAGAGTGGATTGATGGACCAGGCGTCCATCGTCGTACCCCTCGGCAATGTGTTCTTTTTTGTGTCAAATTTTAATTAAATTAAAGAACACAGATAAGTTATGTCCTACTTACTGTCAACACGGTCGTTACTGCGGGCCGCCGATCGGCGAGCGACGCTCGTTCACATGATGTCGCATCGCGATGCATAAAGTGGAATACGTTTGCCCGCAGGATGTTGGCCCAGTTAACCGCACAACGGTCCCAACCGCACACACACACACCACCGGCTACTGCGCCGCCGCCGCCGCCGCTGCCACCTCACCACACTTTCAATCGACCAGAGGAATTCTGCGTAAAAATTCTGAATTAGCCATTCAGCTCAGATAGCCTTATCCCCCCACCAGCAGCGGCGGCGGTGGCGATGGCAATGGCGCGACGTCCCGTGTGCATACCCAACGAGCTTTGGCCGCCCCATCGAACCTTATTCGCATAACAAGTTCTGGCTGAGGCTCGGATTTTGCTTCTGTTTTTTTTTTTGGCAATCATCGATGATGTAATGCGGTTGCGATACATGGCCTCTTCCCGCTGTGGCTCGCTGGTTAGGTTAATTCCCCGACTCGACCGACATGTAACCGGCTGACGTATGTATCTAATGATTCGAGGATTGGGCATTAAATCATTTTAACTGTTTCAGAGGAGAGCGAGCGAGCGCAGTTGGCAGCTGCAGAGATGAGGCAGCTTTAGCCTCGTTTTGACCGCAGGAGGTCGAGAAACCCGTGGAAAATGTGTGAAGCCAAGCGCTCGGCGAAGGCGGTGAAGCTGAAGAAGTGCTTCTCGCTTCTTTTGCTCTTCGCTCTTCCCTCTTCGGTCTTCACTCTTCACTTTTTTTGTTCGTTTTGTGATTGAAATATGTAACGGAACTCTGAGTTTGATTTCTTTTCATTTGTGTTGTTCTTCTTTCTTCGATTCAATTGCTAATGACCTTTTAACCAAAATTCCAAGAATGAATGAGAACACAAAAGAACGGACCGTGATCAGTCATCGGGGACGGGTGGGGGGTAGGAGTACGAATGGGAGGGTGGAACTGGTGCAATCAGACAGTAGAATGGCACAATGCGGCACGTTTGTTTGAATTCAAATCAATTGAGCTTAAGACCACTTCTTGGACAAGGCCTGACACGTGTTCACTCGATGCCCTGGAGGCTTTGTTTGTTTTTGTGTGCACAATGCAGCAACACCCCGGCTTTGATGTCGGCGGGTGTGGGCTTTAGATGTGTTCTTTTGTTTTTTCTGCTTCGCCTTGGCCCGATCAGATGCAGGGCAGTGATGAAGGTGGAGCTGATTCATGCTGACAGTGGTGTCAAAAAGGGGTCGACGGAGTTTTTTCACTCGGCCTGTCGTTGATTGTCCGTTCTAAGCTGAGGAGGCACAATTTTAGTTCTTCGGCGTAAAGATCAACAAGGCCCTCCTCGGATTGATGCGTCTATTGAGCTCCTCTTGGGACCAAGTTCTTTGAAAGTTTCCGAGTATTGGTCTTTTCTTCTACTATTTAAGAAAAAGACAGCGGCCCAAAATTCGACTGTCAGCTTAGCAGATTGAAGTCGGGATCAATGACCATCTGGACTGGCACTAGTCCTCGTCGATCGTCGTGCCTGAAAACTGAACGTGAACTATGAAGATCGCATTCTCAGAAGACCGCCTTCCCTGAAGATCACCGTCCCTGAAGATCGTCATTCCTGAAGATCGCTGTCCCTGAAGATCGCCTTCCCTGAAGATAGCCGTCTCTGAAGATCATCGTCCCTGAAGATCGCCGTCCCTGAAGATCGCCGTCTCTAAAGATCGCGATCACAGTTTCTGTAGATCGTCCTCCCTGAAGATCGCCGTCTCTGAAGATCGCCGTTTATGAAGATCGTCGTCCCTTAAGATCGTCATTCATGAAGATCGCTGTCCCTGAAGATCGCCTTCCCTGAAGATTGCCCTCTCTAAACATCGCGATCACAGTTTCTGTAGATCGTCCTCCCTGAAGATCGCCTTCCCTGAAGATCGCCTTCCCTGAAGATCATCGTCCCTGAATATCATCGTCCCTGAAGATCGTCATTCCTGAAGATCGCCGTCTCTGAAGATCATCGTCCCTGAAGATCGTCATTCCTGAAGATCGCCGCCTCTAAATATCATCGTCCCTGAAGATCGTCATTCCTGAAGATCGCCGTCTCTGAAGATCATCGTCCCTGAAGATCGCCGTCTCTGCAGATCATCGTCCCTGAAGATCGTTATTCCTGAAGATCGCCGTCTCTGAAGATCGTCCTCCCTTAAGATCGCCGTTTCTGAAGATCGTACTCCCTGAAGATCGCCGTTTCTGAAGATCGTCGTCCATGAAGATCGCCGTTTCTGAAGACCGCCGTCTCTAAAGATCATCGTCCCTGAAGATCGCCTTCCCTGAAGATCGCCTTCCCCGAAGATCGCCTTCCGTGAAGATCATCGTCTCTGAAAATCGGCGTCCCTGAAGATCGTCGTCCCTGAAGATCGTCGCCCCTGATGCCCCTGAAGATCTGCAGAAAAGTAGGCCTTCGGGAGGCCAGCGGATGATTCCCGTTCCCAGATACCACTTCTTCAAAATCAAACCCCTCCAAGCATCATCACATCACTTCACTGGAATCCACCCCGCCACCACTAGACACCACAGTCTGCTCTCTAAGCTCGTGTCTGCCTGCACAACCGCCAGCGTTGACGCATTCATTCCATCAACCAATCCATGACCACTGCGCGGCTGCATTAGATGGAATCATCATAATTATCGTTAATGACGACCATGTTGCGGTGCGATGGACACATGTGGCAAGCGGTGGCAAGCGAAACAATTCCAGCGCTGATCGCTGATAGCCGCGCCAAGTGAATGCAATTAACATTTCAATCTCAGATTCCAGCCAGTGGATCTACACGATATTTGCATACCGCTCTGGACCACCGCGCGCCCCTCTGTGTCTGCGCAGAGCCTCGTGCAACATGTTGTCGGACGCTGATTAGCAAGGTGATTGACGGCTCAAGCTGAAGTCCAATTGATTGCGAATAGTCACCCACCTCGGTAGGGTCAACGACACCCGTTTCGCTGTTTGAAGATCATTCAATTGCCGTGGCAGTGATCACGGGAAAATATGCAAAATTGCAATCATTCATCACGGAATGATTTTGCCTCGATTACGCCCGTCGTCTTCGAGGTCTCCCGACACGCTGCACCACCGCGCCGTCGGATCGGTTTGTTTACGATCAATCAGCCGGCGTTTTCTCCTCTCCATCATCATCATCATCGCCACCTTTCCACGGGGGGATTTCACCCATTTGCGTGCGGTGCCGTTGGAGCTGTGGAGGGCCCCTAAGAGGTATTCCAACCGAATTAGCATAATTTTGACATAACCCAGACATTAGTGGCTGTCGTTATATGAGATGCTAATATTCTCTCCGTTTCTTTCGATTTCGGATTCTCGACTTTTTGTGTCAATTCATTTACGAGAGAGAGAGAGAGAGAGAGAGAGAGAGAAAGAGTGAGAGAGAGAGACGCGAGCGTGCGACGAGATGTGATATCATTGCGTGAGAATGATGTGTTGATTAATCGAAGTTTGATTGAAGATCTTCCTGGTCGGCGGCGCGGCGCGGCGCGTTGGTGCTGGTTATGGTGTCGAGATTGATCGGCGAAGGTGTGGGGAGGATGGCGCAAAACGCCTGGCGTATGTGTGAATAAATTAATTTGTTACACGACGGATCTCGCCAGAATTCCCGATGAATGACAAGTGGAATGTCTGAATGTTGAAACGCGGTGCGGATGCATTTGATTTGGGGGACAAATTATGCGAAAGAAAGTGAGCTGCCGCAGGGTTCTAAATGGAGGCCAATGGGTTTTCGCGGCCAAATTGATGGGTGTACTGTCATTGACAGTTTTGACAGGTTTCCATTTTTATTATTTCCGCTGTGCGCTGGGGGGAAAGTTTGCCAAAAATTATGCGAGGCATTGGGTCAACGGGAAGAGGCAGGTCAGTGGACGTTAGTGGACTGAGGAAGTGTGGGGGGTGGAGACTTGAGAATAGTGGAGAGTTGGGAAATTAGTGACCTTTAGATGGGTCTGATTGTCGTGCTGGTTTTTCTACTAATCGATCGTGGCTATGGAGGGCATGATCATATGGTACAGGAATTATTTTCGCAAGTAGCATCCATGCATTTGGAGCGGGCATACAAACTCCGCCAACGGTTAAACACCGTCTATGTCTACGTAGAGGCAATATTCAAGTTAGTCCAGTCCAGTTGTCAGTGACTGAAAGGTTCTATTATGGGGTTCCTCAGGGATCAATAATAGGTCCGCTTTATTAACTCCTCACTCACTGCAACCAATGGAGTGTCTGACCTAGAGAGCTTCTTTTTACTTGAAGTTCGGACATCTTCTTCTTCACCTTGAGCCAGGTGAACATCTAGTTACAAGAATGGTATCGGTTCGAATGTGTGTACTCTAGAAGCTATCTTCGAACAACACCTTCAACAGAAATCGGAGTTCATACTTATTGCCCTCTGCATTTTCAGCAGATGAGTGATCATGAACCACAGAGAGTCTCAATGAAGTAGGGTTCGGGTCGCCATAGACAGAGAGTCTATTAGTATCCATTGTTCCGTCTATTTACGAATGAGAGTGCTACAAATTGAGAAAGGAACCACCACCATCACTGGTCACATCGGAGAAGGCAGTTCCAAATTCCTGGCGATTAGTTGGACCTGACACCCGGTTAATAATACGAGAGCTGAACGGTTTTGGAGGTCACTGCCACTACGCGACCACTGGAGTGATTTCGAGGAGGAAGTGACAGTGATAAACGAAGCGGACAGAGCAAACGCTTGAGTGACAAGTCGATGTCGATGAAATCAGATCGATCAGCAGTCGATAGAGAATAATCTGAAATTGATACTAGTACAGTCGTCCAAAGTACTGTATGTGTGTGTCAAATGTGGACACAAAGGAATCTAAGGACGCATAAAAGCGTACAAACTCATAGCCAATCCATCATCAACCGTCATCAACGTATAAAGGACTACAAATCACGATTGCTGAACTTTTCTGACGAAAATTCGAAGGTGTTCTTCTTAGATGGTAGGGCAGTGTAGATTAGTGTATGCTGACTAACAACATGGAGCAGTCTCACTAAGGCCAGCGTTGTCCCATTGCTTTACTACGCAGATCTAATTGAATCTTCTTCGTAAGGTAGAAGAGTCCAAGTGATGAAGGTGTCTGACATTAAAGCTGTTTAGTCAGAGGAACTATGCCCCAAAGGAGGAGGAAGGACTACAAGTGGAAAGGAGGTGCACAATAGTCTCCTTCCACAAGTCTTCAGAAGATTCATTCTGAGTGCACGGCATTTGTGCCAATTCTGCCATGCATAGTGATGATGAGAATCCTGACAGCCATCCATGGACAGAGTTTAAAGATAACAGATAGCATGGTTGCTTTGGCCATCCTACCTTTTGGGGTCGGAACAAGACAGACCAATCATTCCGCGAAATTTCAAATTTTTCATACTTAATGTAGCAATTGGAAAGATCACTCCCGAATTTCTTGATTTTCTAAACTAGTATGATCTTGCTATAAATCTGTATCATTTATTAATAATTAATGGCAAAAAACACCCCTCTCTGCTTTGGTCTATTCTAAATTGAAGACCATTGATGATCAGGGATACGTCTAGGACTCCGATCTGTAAAATGTTATTTTGAAAAAGAGTACCCTGCTTGGTACATTGTAAAAAAAACCAGACTTCGAAGAAGAATTGCTTTAAAAGAATTTAGCACTTTTCATAACATTCTTTCTATCGACAGTTTAAGAGTGAGTCATCTAGTCATTTAAATCCCAATAATTGTTTGATATTCTGTATCAACTGCGGCGCAAACTTGTTTTAAATTTTGAGTGCCAGGTTCGACACCCGAATATAGGAACTTTCAGAATTCACACAGAGCATTCCAGGCAGCGTCTCGACATCCAATATTTAAACTTGAATACCTATTAGTGGCATGATGTTCGGAAAAATATAACTTTCTACTAGCTTACTTGGTTGCCCGTTTAATAAGTTACAACACGTTAGTATTATCATTTTGTTCATTGAATTTTGATATTTTTTAATGTTTTCTAGAATCGAAAAAAACTTCTTAAATACTGACAATTTCATGTGTCTGTGTACAAAATAATTCATAATTAACGGAACTGCTCATCATTATAATGAACTGACCATCCTTTCATTGTAATGAGGTATCATCATGCGGAAAAATCGATGAACTAGTACCTTTCCATCAAATTTGTCAGCTTATCAATTTTCGGGAACGTCTTTATCTAACATTCCCGTCACGAAACTCCTGAGAGATAGATGCCAAAACGCTGGGCCATCTCGTCAAGAGTTAGGCGGCAGCTCACTTCGGAAAATCTGCATCCAGAGATATCACCACCAACATATGAAGATGCTTGTTTCTGATATCACATTGTTCTAGAGCCGACAGGGAACTTCATTGATCGGTATAGCTTCTGCGGTAGTTCGAAGATCGAAATAATTTTTGGATGTATACATCCTTAGAGTAGACCCCAGCAGGAAGATCTTCCAGAGCTGGAAGGCTGAATACCAGGCACTGGATGGTCACTTACAAGACGCGATGTGGCTGTGGTGCTGGTTGAGAAGATCTTGTTGAAGGTTCGTGATTAAGGATGATGGAGTGTCCACAAAGGAGTTCCTTCTACATTTAAAGAGATTCATCTTACATCGGTTCAGGCTGTTACCACAGATCAGAGGACTAGAAATAGTTAGGTTAGGTAGAGGGGCTGCTAGTGCAATCACCAGCACACTTAGACCATATTGGTCCATTGTGATACCCCTAGTCAGACTACTACCACTGATCGACTACTCCAGTGATATTGGCGTTAATTTGATCCCAACTGCAAATGATGATTGGACCAGATTTGAAAACCAGATAAAAGCGTATTAATTTTTCATTCATTGGGATTCGAACCGGGGACCCCGCTAACCAGGGGCAGGCACTCTACCAACTGCGCCATCCAGTCGTTAAGAGGACTAGGAAGCTTAAGGTGTGTGCAGGCTTTTCAAATCTGGTCCAGTCACCATTTCCCGTTGGGTCCATTTGTCGTTGGGATCAAATTAAAGACACTTTCACTGGAGTGGTGGATGGATCAGACTGGGGTTGCTGTCTGGCAGTACAGTGGACCAGTCGTTGTGTTTGAGTGCTTCAGTGTGAAAAGTTTCTCGAAATGCCTCCTGAGCCTTTTTTTTTTTGGTATGGGGACCGCGCAAGGGATGTTTACCCAGTAAAAACACCTCCCTTCAAATAAAATATATTTCCACTACAACTAAGTTTCACACTTATCCAGCAGTTTTACTTTCTTGGTTTAGACGTATTTGGCAAGAGATTCTCTCTTGAGAGTTCTTTCTAATACCACAACTAAGCGCGGGTTGAATTCACCGTGCTATGTCAAGGGGTTTAGTCCGTTGAAGACGGCGAAAAGAGGTTCTTTCGTTGAGAATTGGAAGGACAGCAGAGTTTATGTGCTCTTCCTGGCGACGTTTATGCTTACGAGCAAAATTCGTAACTTCATCTCGGACTTACGAAATTCGAAGATATCTCAGGATATCCCCAGGGTGCGTTAACGATGGCCCTTAGGACTTTATTCTGAAAAGTTTGTATAATGTTTCTATAACTTTCTTTGGTACAACCCCATAGTTGTATACCAAACGTCCAGACGCACTTGCTTGTATATAAGCAATTAGTTGTCAGTACTTAGCTTGGAATATTTTCCAATAAGCCAGGACATGTCTTTGTGTTTTAATTGGAGCTCCTCACGTTTCTTTTTGACGTGCTCCTTCCTTTTAAGTCTTACATCGAGAGTCGTACCGAGTCATTCCGATTTCGCTTCATTGCCGACATTATCTATAAAAACGGGCAAGTTATTCACGTTCTTATACGTACAATTTTTATGAACGGATTTAGCTGCGTTAAGTGTATTTTACGCTTGGTGTATCCGGTCTAAAGCACATTGCAATTTTCTAGTTGATTCTTCGACCGTTTTGGCAGTTACCAAATTGGCGGTGTCGTCCTAGCGTCCTGCTGCTATACAATAAGTAAAGAAGGGGACCAAGAACACTTCCTTGTGGTACTCCAGCTTGTATAGATTTAAATAGGGAATAATCTTTTCCATATCTCCCACGGAAGATTCTATTCTATAGATAGTTCGATAAAATTGTGCAAAGTATTCTCGGGAGGAATTCTTGAAAAGCTTATGTTTCAAGCCTTCGTGCCAAACCTTGTCAAAGGCTTGAGAAACATCGAGGAATACAGATGATCAGACCTGTTTTTGTTCACATAATAGAACACAGTCCTCATAGGCTCAGATATTTCTATCTATCTATCTATCAGATAGAAATATCTGAGCCTATATCTATCTATCTATCAGATAGAAATATCTGAGCCTATGACGACTGTGTTCCAGCTCGGTGATAGCGGACATCTAGTCATAGGCAACCTTGTAGCAGTTACAATTCAATCACTGTTACCATCAGTCACGTTGTATGTTGTGTAGGTGAACTCTGAATATTTGGAATATTTATTACTCGTCGACCCAGCTTCAAATTACAGCCTTGGAAGACGCCATAACACGTGCTATAAGCGAGACATCAGCCAAAATTGTCCATGAAGTGGCTCAATTAATCTTATGGGCGACTTAAAACACCGACGTGGTCAAAAAGTATAATTTAAAAAAATTATTTTAAATTATTTTTGCAAAGTAAACGCCAGGCTTCGATTTATCAACTCACACTAAAATTGTATAAATTGTTTGTACTTTGATGTCCTTTTTTTGACAATTAAAAATCAATCTTTCAAAAAATCACACTTTATCTGAAAACAGAGTCTTTTTCATTGGCAGTGGAGATAAAATTTCATTTTTCCTCGATGTTTCCCATCATTTCATGGGTCCATCAATCAATGGCCATCATCATCAATGGGTCCATCAATTCACTGAAGACCACAAATGAAGAAAAAGGCAGCCACCTAGACTGGGAAGAAGTTCTTCTAATTCTGAAGAGGGACTAGTGGTTAGAGCAGGTGGGTCCACTAAACCCTGATTCGACGGCTCGGAAACGAGCACAAGTGTAGCAGCAGGACTCTTCTGAGGACTCTCCAAGAGATCCTTGTGGCTGCAGCGTTTTCCAGTTGAGGACCTAGGAAGCAAAAATTGAAGGAACACTCCCGATAGCTCTCTCTCTTCTTCATCAGTTCAGGGATGTTAAGAGAAAGTACACAAAACCCCTTGACCAAGCCTAGCCCTCTCGCGCCACCACTAAGCCACTGAGTGCACCGAAACTGCAGCTCAGCTTCGTCGACCCCCCTTCGCCATTACCGACAACGACGCGAAGCCAAACAAATTGAGAAGAGTGCAGGTCAAGGAGGCGCTGCCTCGTTGTGTATGCCATCACAATGGATGCTCCGAAGCATGCCCACACTTACACGCCACGGCGGGCTGTCGCTGTGGAATTATTTTCGACAGTGCCTGATTAAGACCCATCGTCAATAAAACACCTCGAGACAATGGATTCAATACCAGTCCACACAAAAATCGAAACAACAAAAAACAATTACGAGCAAAGCCAGTGAAAGCGGTCGCCTGCGCACAGATGCCGAACACTCTCTCGCTACAAATTATGCCGTCTAATGTCTTGTCTTCGCGATGGTTTACGTTTTCTCCCGAGCTCATCGCTGCGGTCCAGCGCATGGACGAATGCAAATATTTTGCGATGCAAACAAGCACTTGCCGTTTCTCCGAATGGCTTAATTATTTTATCATCCATCGCGGCCGGAGTAAAGTTCGCGCAGTCATTGTTGACTCGTGGCGGCGGCATGACTGGCGTCGCTCTGGCCTGCGCTCTGACAGGAGAGTCATTAAGGCCGAAATTAGGCAGAGACCCACAGACCGAGCGGAGCAGCGAAAGTGTATCGATGTTCCGGTTGATTCAATGCTCGGCCAGCGCGGTAGGGCCGGCAATAAAATTCTGGCCTGGATTTTGGGCGCTCGTAATCGGCGACCGCTCGGGGGCTGAATGTCTTCGCCTTGTTCTGTCGACTTTCAGACTTTGATGGTGGTCCAAATGGGTTTTTGGGGCCGGCCCGAACCGAAAATCATATCCGTTTCCCGCCCGAGGGCCCCGGTTACGTTTTGCAATAGCGAGCGATTTACGTTTGAGCTCTCCCTGATCTCTGGAGTTCGTTAGGCACGAAGTGGTCGCACTGGAATTGAAAGTGCTTGGCGCTTGCTGAAGGGCTTGGCTGTGGAAACACATCGAGTGGAGAGCATGTGCGCCTGACGATTGGAGGGGGCTTTTCGGGGATGGTCTCAGGAATGAATCACTCGTAGACACTTCGTCTATGGCATCACTGTCACACGGAATGCGGAGATGCTTTGGCATGGAATCGACTGGGAAGGCAACTCTGGGGACGACTGAATCGATTTGCATCTCAAGCAGCAGTCGTGGGTTTGAATGTTCGTTTTATGAGGTCGATGACCGGCGATAAAGTTGAAACTTATTTGTTTTAGTGCCTTGATTGACGAGAGAACAACAATTGGCAGCGCGGCTGTCAAGCTCGACGAGTGGAGTCAAAATCTCGTGGTTTGGCAACTTATGAGTCACAAGCCATAAAACCTTCGAAAAGGTATCAGTCATAGTCACAGTCACAGCCGCTGAGTCGCCACGTTTGTCTTAATGGAGAACACAGTCTCTGGTCTGTTCCTTGTGAAGTGCTCCAAGTTGTTGCGGCTGTATTAAGCATTGTTCGCCATATCAAATGTGTTCCGCGTTGGCTGAGCTCTGCTCAGTGTGGTGACTCGCTTTGTCGGCCAAACACTCTCTACAGCTTGTAAATTGAACATTGGAACCGGGAGGAAGGGGGCGCAACGTCTCCAATATATAAGGACTGAGCATGTTAGGTTAAGTTGAAGTGGCTAACTGCTGCGTAGAGGGACAGCAGCCACACTTAGACCAGCATAGACTCATTGTCTTGCCACACGGATCTAAGAATACCTTTTTCGCAAACCAGTTAGAGCTTTTAATAAAGCGAAGAAGATGGCTGACTCGTATGTTTCTCAGTTCAGCCAGTAGTGGACCTCCTGATGCCTGACTCTGCGGGAAGACAGAGCACTGCAGCTGCATAGCAAGTGATCAATCTTCCTCATCCTCGTCTCTGCAGCTTCTGCAGAAATCTTCATAAGGAAGGCCTAGTCTTGAGACGTGAGTTCCTATGGCACAGTACCCTGTTAAAAGCGGCACTAAGAGATCTGAGATTCGTCCTGGCTGATCTGATCAAGCTAAGCGATCGCGATCGGAACCACCATAGTTGGTGATGAGGCATCCTGTGCCTGATTTCCATCAGCGGTTTGGGTTGAGCATGTCATTAACTGAAAAGTTCAATTACGACGTTCCACAGGGTTGGCATCTAGGACAACTTCGTTTATTTCAGACGTCATTGGTCTGCTGACAGTGTAAAAGCTTTAACACGGACTATTCGTATGCGGATGACATAGCTAGTAATAGAAGAGTTTGTTGCAAAACTTGGGCTTGAGTGGGGTCATGGCCTAGTCAAAGTTTTGCTCAGAAACCATGGTTTAAATATCAACACTGGCAAAATGACTAGTAATGCAGAGTCGCGAGCTGAATATCCCCACGATTAAAAAGGGCGTGTGCCGGCATATGAAAGAAGATGGAGACCTTCAACTGCGCCTTCAACACTTCTTATACTTACTTACTTATAGTCTGGCGACCCATGCACGGTCCGGTCCTGAGCGATAGCTGCTTTCCATTGACGTTCCTGCTTCCAATCATCAACACCAAGCTGTCTTGCATTCGCGATTACTTGGTCTTTATATCGGAGATTCGGTCTTCCTCACCTTCTCGAACCAGCAGGCTCGGATTTGAAGACCCTCCTAGCTGGAGCATTGTTGTCCATGCGCTCGATCTGGCCGAGTCAGTGCAGTCGACGGATTTTTGTCTTCCTTACATCCACATCCTGGTACAGCTCGTGGTGGTCGCGGTTGTGTCTTCTCTTCCATTCGCCTTCCTTCTTATATCCAAAATGACACTTCTTATAGAGACACTTAAAAGAAAACTCTGTCAATAGGCGTGAGCACTATAAATAAGGTTGGCAGAAGTTACATACCATTTTGATCCTTGGGTACATGAATCAAATGGGTGTCGCCAAAACGTTCATTCAGTGTTTTGCTGGATCCACAGTTCATACTCAGCAGAACCTACAGAAATAGGAACCATGGCGTAGTAAGATAAACCTCTAGTTTGAGCAGGGCAGCATACGAGTTCTAAAATGTTTTTCCTGCAACTGAAAATTTGATGATTGTTTCTGACCAGGTGGCATGGTCTCTGGCTATCTGTCTCCAGTGTCGCAAGCCAATAAGTTGGTGGATGTCCCTCTCCACCTGGGTGCGCCACCTTAAACGCGGGCGTCCTCTTTTACGTTGCCCCACGGGTTCGGAGACAAAGACTTTTGGGGCCAGAGCTCAGTTGTCAATACGCTCTACATGTCTTAGCCGTCTTAGGCGCTGGATCCGAAGACGCCTGACGAGGCTCATGTCGCGTACAGTCCGTACAATTCATAAAACGCAGACAGGACCAAAGATCGCATGCACAGCTTTTCTCGCGAAGATACCAAGACCTCCCTTTTCCGCTTTTGAGATTGTCCATGCCTCCGCGCCGTACAGCAGGACTGGGATGACCAAGGTCTTGTATAAAGTCAGCTTGGTCCCTCGAGAGATGGCTCTACTTCTCAGTTACCTCCTGAGCCCATAGAAACAGCGGTTGGCAAGAGTTACTCTGCGTTTGATCTCGGTACTGATGTTGTTCGTACTATTTACTGCAGAGCCGACGTAGTCGAATTTAGCCTTGATGTGGATTGTTATGAGGCGTTTACTCTTACAGACAAAGCATAAGACTTTTTGCCTAAGTCTGCCTCGAACAACAACAAACTCCCTGTTGCAATCACCGTAGTTGATGTCGCAGTTTCTCGTCCACTTTTTGCCCGGCCCATTCCACCGCACTTCCCTGAATGTCTGCTTTGTAGCAGTCCAGGGCCTCCACGAGTTCTTCGGCTGCACGTGGTCTGTTAAGCGACCTAACATTCTAAGTGCAGAACCGAAAATCGTTGTCCTTGCATCGTTCGCTGGGGTCGTCAACAGGATTCCGTCCGTATCCGAGGCAGGTTGGTAAATCTCATCTGAATATAATTTGTTGATATTAAAGGAGCTGCTTATATCCGGGGGTTCTGTATGCTGTTTCTCAATCACTACAAACTGCACACGCAATCTAAAAGAAGCACTCAACTTAGAATGTTACTGTGGCCAATTGGCTTGATAGATTGACATGTTGTTGAGTTTTTCTGATAGCTAGGATATTTTATTTGAAGACTGCATACATATTTTCCTTAAATATTTGGGTTCATACCCTTCGCAGCGCTCTCGACGGACATTGAAGCTATTGATCCACAATCCACATCGACGCTTGTTGACGTCCCCGTTCATCTAAGGATGGGACTGGTTTCTGTAATTGATTTCTTTTTTCTAATTCGGGCTTTCTTTCAATTGCCACAAAGCTCAGTCAGTCGAATTTTGGCGACAACTTCCGACGGAGTCTACTAAAGCCCAAGTTCCTGAGGGATTCACGGAATTGACTGCTTCAGATTATCCGGCACACTCTCAGCGACAGGACTATGGACCAATATGTCGAAGCTCAGCCGCCACTCCCTTGGGGATAGCATGAGGTCTTCTGAATGCATCACCTTTTGGCAGCAAAGCTTCATTCGGTACAGAGCACTCGCATTCACTGAATTGAAGTGAAGTCAAATTTTTCGCTGTAAATGTCATTTTCTCACTTTCTAGAGTGACATAATTTGCAGTCACTCTTGTGGGATCAGAATAAGATCAATTAATATTCACAGCAAAGCTTATTTCTTTTGGGCAAACATAGGTGGTCTAAGGACTCCTCCTTGTGGAACATCGTCTCAATTGTTTCAATTTATAATTCTCTCTCAGTCTCTATCTATTTCCCTCTCTCTCTCTCTCTCTCTCTCTATCTATTTCCCTCTCTCTCTCTCGCTCTCTGTCTATTTCCCTCTCTCGCTCTCTGTCTATTTCCCTCTCTCTCTCGCTCTCTGTCTATTTCCCTCTCTCTCTCTCAATGTTTTTTTGCTACCAGAACTTGAGTTACTTGTCAGGGACTGTATTTGTCTCTCTCTCTCTCTCTCAATGTTTTTTTGCTACCAGAACTTGAGTTACTTTTCAGGGACTGTATTTGTCTAGACTTCAGAAATGTGTTTTAGTTTTTTCCACCTCAAGTTACTAAGTTTATGCAGCTACCAAAGATACCAGGGATTAAGGATGACCAGGGCTGTCACTGTTGCGTTCGCTAGTGTCGAAAGGGAAGCTGTCAAAATGGCTATACCAGTAAATCAGGGCAAAATCACAGCAACAGCACAAAGGGTAAATAACATGAACGAACTGGACAGAACGTCATCATCAACCGATTTAACGTTGAGGTAGTTAGGGACTTGGTCTGCCTTGGCTCTGCTATGAACTCTTACAACACCTCGTCAGAGATGATAAGAAGAATTACTCTCGCCAATCGCTGTTTCCTTGGGCTGAGAAGGCAATCGAGTAATACGGCCCCATCCTGACCAACTAAGGAGGTCCTAATTAAGACCTTGATCATCCCTAGTCCCACTTTATGGCACTGATGCATGGGCTCTGTCAAAAGCGGATGAGCGAGAGAAGTTCATTCATTCACGTACAGCGACATCGACATAGTCAAAAAACTGAGCGTCTGTCGCTTAAGATGGCTAGGACATGTGAATGGACACCAATGCTCCAGCCCACGAAGCTTACCCGGCGGGAAAACGCAGTAGAGAAAGACTTCGCCTTAGGTGCGGGCACAATTTGAAGTGGACCTCGACCGGCTTGGAGTGCCCAACTAAGGCCCGTGCTAGCTGGAGACGCGTATTAGTGGAGATGCAGGTTCTTAAGTCCGCTGACTCTTAAGCAATTTCTTAGATTTCAGGTCACACAGAAATCAAGGATACCTCTTTTGTCGATCTCCGTTAGGTTCTCTACTTTTTGGGGAAACGGTGCAGTCGAAGGAACCTGTTCCATAAACTACACGCCTCTCGAGCGATAACATGTTCTTTGGGTGCCTCCACTTTTGCCCGTCAAGTTGGTTGATGTCACAATCGAGGTTGTCTTCTCTTGGGTCGTCTGGTAGCCTCGAAGTTGCAGCTGTGCCATGCTGCCTACCCAGTTTAAGCTATATTCGCCTACCTTCTTCTATTTCTGGCAGCGTACTTGAGCCTCA
The DNA here is from genome assembly GCA_964034865.1 of Eristalis intricaria. Taxonomy (NCBI): domain Eukaryota; kingdom Metazoa; phylum Arthropoda; class Insecta; order Diptera; family Syrphidae; genus Eristalis; species Eristalis intricaria. Next base: position 75,564,233 of record OZ035877.1, read on the forward strand.
TCCAGCCATCGTCGCCAATGCAAAGTGACCCAGAGGTGGAGGGAGGATCTTCTTTGCTCGAGGACAAGTAGTCCTCTTTTTTTCAGTTCAGGCTTTTACGTCTTCCCACATGATTTTGGATGGGATCATGCGTGTCTTGCCAAATTTGTCTGATTTTTTCCATTTTTATTCAATCGCGTCTTGAGTTGAGACGAACAGCGAAGCGCTACTAAGAGCGACGAAGTCATGTCTCGTCACGAAGATGTACCACCCTCTTGCGCGTCGCTTCTGTCCGCACAACTTTCAACTCTTCGTATAGAATTAATGCAAGACACACGAGAGATAGCCTAGAGAGTCACTCCACTCCAAGGGAAATGATTCAAGTCCAGACAGCATTTACAGCCTCTTCAACCACTCCTCGTCGATTTATGGCTCCCGGAGCTGACTCGCGTGACCCACCGGTGGTGAGATAAAATCCAGAGCACTCTGCTCAACCCCCTTAATTGGGTCTTTATGAATTTCAAATTATCGCCGACCTAAAACTGTGCCCATTCACTCCTCACAAGCACTGGGTGAGCTACTTTCAGAGCGATCAGCCATCGCAGGTCCAGCTGCGTGATGGTCCAATGACCAGCCTCCGCATGACTACCCTCCGCATGCACGATCAAGAGATCGGCCCAGCTCCTCTGGTGTTTCATAAATCATCCTCGTGGCCAGCAGTCTAACTCGCATACTCCCACCGATGGCCGGTGTCACGTCAGGAAGCCCAATCCTTCAGGAAGCCACCGGGGAATGCTTCATTTAGAAAGTCTCGAGTCTGACCATCGAGCGACTTTCAAATGTGAGCGGCTCCACGATCGCCGTGCGCCGCATGCCGTGTGAAGAATTTCGCACAAATTTATGACCAAACCGACGACGGACCCAGAGCACGGGCAGAGCCGAGATAGGGATCCAGATAAGCCGCTTTCTCAGGCGAATGCCTTAATTTGATTCAGGCGCATGAGGCGACCATTATCTCATCGATAGCCTTAAGTTGCTCGCGCAGATCTCCTGACATCTGCTACTTAGCTACGACACCTCGACCGTGCTGTTGCGTTCCGTTCTCCCCGTGCCGCCTCCCCCGTCCATTCCGACACGAACACGATTCTCCTCTTTCGATTGCGGTTGCAGTGTCGCCGTCTCCCTCGCAGACAAACACAGAGGCGGCCAGCCAAAGGTTACCCCCGGCCAGAGACACATTACTCAAGATAATTCCAGCCAGCGACAGATGCTCGCTGTTCTGGGATACTCCTGGCTGTGCTGTGCTCCAGGGGCCAGCGCTTGCGCAACGTAACTAGCACACAATGATAATTGCTGTCAATTGATCTAGTCCACGGCGCACGGTCGCAGAGAGTAGAGATGCTCGGCGGTGGTCAGTCCAGTCACTCGGCGTCATGGCGGTGTCAACCCCTCTCCTGCGCTCGTGTGCTTCGGTCGGCCACTAGGTCAGCTCGAGACGGTCTCTCGTGTGGAATGGATAGCCTGCCTCTAGGCCGAGCTTATCGGTTGCATTTGCGAGACCCGCAAAATTCGACGGCATCTGGACCGTGAGATGTGCCGCGCTGGAGATGCACTCCCTGGGCTGTGGCAGCGTTTTTGGGTCACTGGGCTCTGGTGGCCGTGTTCAGAGCTCAGGCGTGTGCAACGAGAAAGTTGACGGCATCCCACTGACGGAGGGAGGCGGTGGAGGCAGGGAGTGGGGTTAATTATGGTTAATTATGGCAGACACCAAAATGTCGTAAAAGAACCCCGAAAATACTGGAAAATAATAAAAAAGAGCCTTTATCCGCCGCCGAGGCGGTTGAAGGCCCTTTTGGAGAGGGGCAACGCTCAGCCGGCTGTGCCGCGTATTCCGATGCTGGCGAGCAATTCGGGGATTGGGCCGTAAAAAGCATGAATGACGACGGCGAAGCTGCGTCGTAAACGACTACAACGTCCCAGGGCCGGCATTTCGACGCGGCGGCAGCAAAAAATCCGCGAAATGGTCTTGCTTAATGGGATTTGGCCGCACGGACGGGGGCTACAGTCTGATTCGAAGGAACGGGAACGGCAATAGGAATGGGAATGGGAACTGCTGTCGCGACGATGGACTGCCCTTGTCCCTTGGATGGTGGGCTTTTGGTCAGCGCTGGAGTTCACCACATTTCTGTCATTCCTCGTCACACCTGGAACCACAGCGGTACCCCTTCGCTCCATACACCACACGCTCCTCCAAACAGCGTCGTTGCTCTTGTGTCATCGTCGTCGTTGGAGTTAGTCGAGCTTCATCAAGGACACCATATTTCTGTCATTCCTCGTCACACCAGGAACCACCGCGACACCCCTTCGGTCCATCGACTATACCAAACTCGCCTCCAACCAGCATCCACCACGGAAGGTCGTAAAATTCTGGCATGATTTGTCACACCCTAAAGAACACACTTTTCCCGCGCACCGGCACAACGACCTTGTTTGCAGCATTCCACGTCCATCGGTGCATCGCATCGCCCCAGCACATCATCCATCATGGCAGCGCAGCGTCGACTTGAGTTAGGCTCTCCACGAAGGAGCCGCACACAGTGGCGGCTCCCAACTGCCCAAGTCGACGGCTGGAACCAGCTTCTTCTGCCCTCTACTGCTGCCGCACACGGGGAGGACCGCAGCAGCCGTGCCGTCACATCTTGCCACTGTTTAGCATGATTATGCGGAATTCGAAATCAGTTTTCTATTCTAATGCTCATTACCCTTGGAAGCAGCTCGCGCGTCCCGGGGATTGACCAGCACCGTCGACGACGAGAGGTACGTTTCCCGTTTTGTGTGGAAATGAACAGAAGACGATCATGGGACAGTTGTGCGCGTCACGAGGAGATAATGGGAGGAAACAATAAAAACTGAAGATGCCTACTTCACGACCGGCACGAAGAGAAAGTGCAGCGCAAGGGTGTCGTTGGGACTTGGGATGCCGGGAGGAGAAGTGGTTCTTTGTTGGGAGGAGGACACACACATTTGGTGCACGCCGCCGTGCCGACTCACGGATTGGGAGCGGATCTTGATGCACAGCCGAAGTCTGAGGGGGAAGCTCTTTGTTTTGTTGAGCAGGACACAAGGAGGGGGTGGGTTTACTTGGAATCGACTTAGACTTGCTCTGGGATTGAGGATGGTGCGAGAAGAGGGGCCTAAGTGAAGCGGAGATTGCGACTGAATTCATGCCTGAGACTGAGACGAGAACATAGACGAGGCTGTTACTGAAGATAAGCTGAGACTGAGTCAGAGCCCACGAGCAGGAAGAAATCCCGTTCTGGAGGACTTAGACTGGTCCCGGCTACGAAAACGAGCCTGAGACTGAGCGTTAACTCAGCACAAGACCGAGGCTGCGACTTAAAACTTGAGCTAGGACTCAGACTGTTTTGAAAGTTGAGGCTTAAAAGGGGCAACAGTAAAATGAAGACTTAAACTAAATCGGAGCCGAGACGGAGCTCCAGACTGAGATAAAGCCTAGGTTTAGGCGAGGCTAAGACAGAATCACGGGCCTAGGGACAGACTTAAGCTGAGATCGTAGACCAAAGCTGAAACAAAGGTTTGGACTGAGGCTGAAATCGAATCTGAAGCGAGAAATCGGGCTCAGACCGAAGTGGAAAGTGAGGCTTAAGATGGCTACGTTAAAGAGGAAATTTACGTCTAAATGGAGGCTGAGACGAGCAGAGAAGAAGCTGAATTTAAAGACGAGGGCTAGGATGGAGACAAAGCTTGGGTTTTGATTGACATCAAAAACGAAGGCGAGCCTAAGACGGACGGAACCTAGGCCTGGGACTTGGGCTAAGACCGATAGCAGATGGAAGACCAAAACCTAAATTTGGACAGCGGTTGAACCAAGGAACCAGCTAAAGCTTGAACACGGGCTCAAAGTGATGTGAAAGGTGCTAAAAATGGCGGCGGTAAGGCGGATATTTAGATCAAAATCAGGATTGAGACGAAGCTTATGAGGTTAGGGCAAGACCTAAGCTGAGACTTAGGCTAAAACCGATGCCAGATGGAAGTCCAAAGCTGAAACAGAGGTTTGGACGGAGGTTGAACCGAAACCGATGCGAAAGGTTGAACTCGGGCTCAGACTGATGTGAAAGAAGCTTAAAATGGCGGCGATAAGGCGGATACTTAGACCAAAATCGGGACTGAGACGAAGGCCAGGATAGGCGGCCTATGATATAGACTGAAGCTTAGGTTATGAGGGAGCTCGAGAACAAACCGAGGCTGAGGAGGGAACTGGCACTCAGACCAAGACAGAGACAAGCTTCAGGACCATATGCGACCTAGAATGAGGTTGAACTCAAATCGAGGCTCTGACCGAGCCAAATGCCAAGACAGGCTGAGGCCAATACCGAGCCAAAGGCTGAGGCCAATACAGGCTGAGGCCAATACAGGCTGAGGCCAATACAGGCTGAGGCCAACTGGGACTGGGACTGGGACTGGGACTGGGACTGGGACTGGGACTGGGACTGGGACTGGGACTGGGACTGGGACTGGGACTGGGACTGGGACTGGGACTGGGACTGGGACTGGGACTGGGACTGCGACTGGGACTGGGACTGGGACTGGGACTGGGACTGGGACTGGGACTGGGACTGGGACTGGGACTGGGACTGGGACTGGGACTGGGACTGGGACTGGGACTGGGACTGGGACTGGGACTGGGACTGGGACTGGGACTGGGACTGGGACTGGGACTGGGACTGGGACTGGGACTGGGACTGGGACTGGGACTGGGACTGGGACTGGGACTGGGACTGGGACTGGGACCGAGGGATGGGAACTTAAAGTGAGACTTAGCGCACGACTACGTTATCATTGAACTCTGCCACGGGTCGACGCCGGAAATAAGGATAATGGCTCATAGATTGAGGTTGAACACAAACTGAAGCTCTGAACGAAGCACAGGCGAGGGTCTAAGACTGGCACCGGGACAAAGACTGATATTCTTCTAAAAAAAAGGCTAAGAGAGAAGCTTAAACAAAAACTGAGGTGAAGCCTCTAAGATAGCAACATTAGACAGGGCCTAGGTTAAGACAATGGCAGCGGTCCGAGGCTTATACACCGGCTTCGTGGCAAGGTTTGAAGCTGGACCTTAATTTGGGGCTGAGCTATCTTCAAGATTCTGACTGAATCCGAGCTGCTGGCCGAAAGAGAATGTACTAGGACACCATCACGGCTCAAGGGCTACTCTTGTGTCGTGCCTCATCGCCCACTCAGTTAAATGACATCCCATCGCCGCTAACAGCTCTTACAAAACTCTGTCCAGTCACCAAAAATTCACAAGCACTCTCCACAGCCACCCTCACTGACACACCCGCCTCAAGACACCCCCCCCCAACTTCAAGTCCCACAACTCACCCGTCCGACTCTTGAGCCCATTCTGGAGCACTCAAAGCATTGCTCCACGCCGGTTCTCTCAGATCCCCGTCGCATCGTATCTTTCGCCACACAAAAGCCCATTCCGACGCAACCAGCCTAAGCCCTTCGCAGCCGGACAAGGGCCACAATTAACACCTCGTGACGTAACGCGCTCATCCTCCACCAATCGAAGAATGTCACTGTGCGGCCGGTTTCAATGTCAAATCGAGCCTCTTCACCCAGCGATCGCCGTGAGTTGCCAAATCCGAGCCACGATCGAGCCCCACTATCCAACGCCTCACGTAACACTCGCGCTAATTTGTGGAATCATCATGTAACCCTCGCCCGGCTCGGCCCGAATCCGAATCCGACGAATCCCAGCTCCAATCAACATCAATTAGTCCCGCTCTTAATTGTTATCCATTATTGCCGAGCCGCCAGCGCCCAGAGCGCCCTGCGCGCAATCAACTTCCCATAACCTTGATGTAATGAAGAGTAATTGCGGCGAGGGCCCCAGGTGACCGGGCCGGATGGGGAGAGAGGCGAGCAAAACACGCCGCCGTCTGGCCGATTATGAATTACAAAATCCACAAAACCGACGTCTCTGGGTAATTTCCCGGTACAGTGACAAAGCTAAAATGGTCCCCCCGCGTCCCACTGTGGGGTTTGACGTTCCCACGAGCAGGCCTGCGCACGTAGATCGGCTTTTTACGCGAACATCGACGGCGTCGTTCCTGCTGAGCGCGATACCATCGCCGGGAACCACTGAGGGGAACAATAAATTTGATTAATTCGACGGCCGGGAACCGCGAGTGCGTGCGTTATGACGGCAACGATGATGACACGAGCATTAAGCTCACGACGACACTCGAAACGCGCCGCATCTCTACTCTGCAGCTGGCGGTGGCCAGTGAGCATGGTAAATCTGTCAGCGGAGTGTTAATCTGCTGTCAGGCGGCTGCGCGGAGGAGATGTAAGAACAAAAAAATAAGGAAAAACCAAGTGTGCTGCGGCGACAAATGGCCGGATTGTGTGCAACATGCAATCCTGACACAATCGGCGGCAGTCGGCCGTCCGGCAGCGGCAGCCTTGAGGTTTGTGTTCACGTTTTTGCTTTCGTTTGGCGGCGTAATGAGAATAATGGTTGCGAGCAGTGATTACGCGCTGTCGTCATTCGATAACGCGTGAGGCAGTCGCTTAAAGTGGACTTTTCGACAATCAATTCATATTTTTCCACTCGGACGCGTGATTGAGCAATTGCGACGGGACGTGAAGAAGGAGAGTCGCAACGAGTATCCTTGGAGCATGCAGTGAATGGGAAATTTGTTTGCTTGCTGTGGTGGTTTGTGGCAAACGTCATCAGTGAGTGCTTCGTAGTGACGGTTGATTCTTACAGTGAAGTTAATTTATCTTTTCTCAGTCTCGAAGAGTCGAAGAATTCCAGCACGTGAGGCAACTGAGCAGAGGTTCGCCATGTAGGCCCTGGAAAAACACAGAGCGTGGAATTAGGGACAGCCAACTAAGGTGGGCGGTTGGTTGGATGCTTGCTCCTCTGACGGGGGCGACTCAAATCCTAAAGGCACGACTGAAGTGGACGTAAGTTAGAAAGTTGACTTATGTCAGCTTAAGAAGCCCATTAAATGCAAAATAGCCGCTTCGGTCACTTTCGTTAGTTTGTTCACTTTCGTCAAGTTCGTTTACTTGCGTAAAGTTCGTTCATTTTAATTAAGTTCTTTCACTTTCGTTAAGTTCGTTCAATTTCATTAAGATGTTTCACTTTCGATGAGTTCGTTAACTTGCGTTAAGTTCTTTCTCTTTTATTAAGTTCGTTGACTTTCCTTAAGTTCGTTAACTTGCGTTAAGTTCTTACACGTTCGTCAGTATCCTTCACTTTCAATAAGTTCTTTCACGTTCATTAAACTCTTTCACTTTCGTTAAGTGCTTTAACTTTCGTTCAGTTTCGTTAAGTTCTTTCACGTTCGTTAAGCTCTTTCACTTTCGGTAAGTTCATTAACTTGCGTTAGTTTTTTTCACTTTAATTAAGCTCGTTCACTTTCGTTAAATTCGTTTTTTCACTTTAATTAAGCTCGTTCACTTTCGTTAAATTCGTTCACGTTCGTTATCTTTCGTCCAGTTTGTTCACTTTCGTTAAGTTCTTTCAATTTCGTTAAGCTCTTTAACTCTCGTTAAGCTCGTTCACTTGGGTTAAGTTCATTCACGTTTCGTTAAGATATTTCACTTTTGGTGAGTACGTTAACTTAAGGTCTTTCACTTTCGTTCATTTTCCTTAAGGTCTTGCACTTTCGTCAAGTTCGTTTAATTTTGTTAAGTTCTTTCAGTGGAAATTAAACGTTGTCTACCTACACACTTAGTAGATATTTTTCATTTGAGAAGCAATAATTGTGGGGGTTTTGAAAAGTGATGATGCTCCCTGCTACTTTTCGTTCGATTTTAAGGTTAAGTTTACGTACGTACATTATGACCGGCCTATAAGAAAAAGTTAGCTGTTGGCATCCATGTCTGACTACTTCTTAAAGCTTCGGCTCTTGGCAATCGAGAAATTGGTGAACCAAATTTGCTTTAGTCATATCCCAACGTTCCCAACAGAGGTCCAAGTAGGTCGTGGCGGCAGCCGTACTAGTCTCTTGGCAACCTCCTCCTCGACAGAAATATTAACGATGGCAGTGTGAATCCAAATATGGCAGGTTTGAAGTTGTTTGATTGCTTGACCTTAGTTTGGTCGGACAGAAGCAAGAGGTTTCATCACCTAGTTTGGACCGATGGTAGGTTAGGTTGAACTTGGTATTTGCTTCCATTACATATTAAAGAAGATTAACTAAAGTCTCGGTTGGAGCTTGGGTCAATCCATAAAACCTACCCATTCCCTTTCCTTGCGATGCATCTTTTCCCCTTTTGGGTAAGTTTCACAATTCCGTCTTCATTGTAAGACCCTCATTTGTGTCTGCCTCATGTCTCGAAGCGAGGTAACGAGAGTACGGTATGTGTGTGCCAACCGTCTGAGCTATATTTGGAGGTGTTCATTATTCTGTTTGGTATCACTTAAGCATCTTCGAATTCAAAATCTGTGCGATCAAAGAAGATGGAGGGGTGTTCGACGTGAAGTCTCGGAAGCTTGAGAACCTTCTCATGGGAGTGATACTCGCATAACAATTCGAAGGGTCTGAGAGTGAACTCTGAAAACCTGGGTCTAGGACAGAAGCCTAGGCTTAGGTTATGATTTACGAAACCGAGACTGACGAGCAAAGACCGAGCTCAAATAGCCTTAGGCTTAGAAGATCTTGACGGAACTTGAACCAAGACTAAAGACAGGGATTGACACAGAGAAGGAGATTGGGGCAAAGGAGGGACATTCTTCTCAAACCAAAATCGAAATTTGAACGTTGGCGATGCATTTCAAATCTTAAGCCGAGCATACTTTCTTTTTACCACATTCACTTGCACATTCTTAATCTTAATCATGTTCGGCTGGATGGCGCAGTTGGTATCTTCGGTTCGAATCCCATTGGAAGCAAAGTTAATACGGTTTTATCTGGTTTTCTAAATCTGGTCCAGTCACCATTTGTCGTTGGGATCAAATGAACGGCACTGTCACTGGAGTAGTCAATCAGTGGTAGTAGTCTGACTAGGGGTATCACAATGGACCAACACCTCTACCTAATCTAATCTTAATCATAAAGCATCTGTGGCAGCTAACTAACTGGAGTGTCCTGAAGTGGGCAAGAAATTGAAGGATTTCGTCCTGGAAATGGGTCATGTGACGTTTTGTTAGTGACTTCCGCAACCATTCGCACCAGCATCACCATCATTATCTACATGCGACTGTCTGACCGACTGACGTGAATGCTCGTTCCATTTGATGAATCCCTAGTCGTTGAGCCATATCGTCATTAAGTTGACTAGTTCGAGATCAGGGAAGAACTCTGGAAAAACCGGAGTGTTAAGTGGTCGTACATTTCATCATTCTTGAAATGACTTTCCTGCTGGAATGATGGAAGAAATGACAGGAATGACAACGACTGTGGACATGATCAAGGATACAATGGCTATCGAAATCGATCGTGGCTTTCACAGGAATGATGGAGAATGAAGCATGAGAATTTTTGATGTTTGAAACTGTGTCAGAAGACTGTCGAAAAAATGTCATTTCGAAATGACAGTTTAGAATGAATGTTGAGAGTTTTTAATGAAATAATGAGAAATGACAATTTAGTTATGTCATATCGACGACGGCTTTGGTGACTAAATGGAATCCCGGAAGGGCGACTACTTTATGGAAAATCTAAAAATACACAAGACTCTTGCTACTAAACGTTCCCCTTAGACCTCCCCCCACTGGACGGAGCTTACATAAATTATGTTGTCTTTTGCATCGCCATCAGACTCAATAAAGCGGAATCTTGGTCAGCAAGACCGTACGGCCAAAGCAGAGCTCTGCAACAGCTGCCTCGACACCTAACTGAAGTAGTAGACACAATTGTTCATGGACAGACTTCAACCAATCATAGCAAATAGCAGAGGAGGTTTTTACGCGATGTTTAGGAGACTTAGGTATCCTGATCTGGCCACAGGATCACTTGAGTTTTTTTGTTTAAAAGACTTACATATCTCCAACTAGTTGACGCAATCACAGGGATCTCCTATCTTGAGGATCTGCCCGCTTTTCACTTAAGTTTTCTTCCATTTCACTTTAACGTTAACATTTTACCCACTGCATCTCGGACAGCAATGACGATGGACACAGAAAGTTGACGCTTTTGGCGCACCAGCGTGTCGAATGACGATGGGAACTTGAGTCGGTTCCAGCAGAAAGTTGACCAGAGTGACGTGCTTCTTTCATATCAAGGCAAGCCTTATAGTTTTGAAAAATGAACATTAGCAATGTATCTATCAAGTTTCGTCCAAACCCGATGATGACTTTTAGCCTTATCTTTGGACAAACAGATGCGACCCGCCTTTCATCCTTCTTATCTGTACGTACGACGGTGATTCTAATGAGTTAACGCCTCAAGATAACCACCCTGACATCCTCCATCATCACAGACCACCCCAAGTCATCCAAGACACACCATTTCACCAAAAGCCACATGAACCCTTTCCACTTTTGCATGCCGTCAACCTTCCCCCGGCGCACCTCTGGAAAAGGTGACACAACCTTCTTCCGCGTTCGATTGTTCACTTAGATTCTGCATCCACCTGGTCGCAGTTAATTTAATGCCGATCTTCCACACTCAACCATATAGTCACAGTCGCTACCATCCCACCATCCCACCATCTATCCCGCCTTATCCCCAAGTTATCTAGAATAAATCTCTCGCATGCAATGCATACTTCTATCAACAATTTGCAATCTCCTCCGACCCCATTGGCTTCCTTAATGAAAAATAAGGAAACCATACTTTCCAGGAAATCACCGTCACTCTTCACTGATCGTGTCTCACGTTCTCACCTCGCTTGGCTCAAAATTAATGATCCCACTTAAGACGTACGCATGCAACACTTTTTCCCCGGCCCGGCTTAGCATACCGCTTAATTTCCATTCATCCATTCGTGTGGCCCACACAAAACTGCGATGGAAATCTCCAGCTCTAGCTCTAGCTCCTCAGCGCTCATGACACACGAAGCTCCGGCCCCGGCTCCGGCCTGCTCGACTCTAAGTACCAACTCATGCTCGAGAAATAAATCAAATTACCCGCAGTTTGACTTCATGTGTCTCCGTGGAGCGCAAAAGCCCGAAATAAATCATGCAAACATGTGATCGCAGTGCGCGATCGTATCAAACGTTATGACGCCACAGGGCGTAAGGTCATTCGGTGCAGCACTCCTCGGCCGGCCGGTCCACTCGGTAATGGCATGCAAATCAGGTCCAGTCTCCGCTCCCGGCCTGCATGGCGTCTCGTGGTCGTGGTCCGCGGAGGCGGCTGCTGCGATCGGCGCGGCGCTTCGTGAGAGTGTGATCGGGACAACACGGAAGTTTGCTGCCACGGATTAACTAGAACAGCTGCCGAGGGAAACCTCTTAACACCATGACCCATAATTTCGGTCACAGATTGCCTAACCCTCTCCTCATCAGCGTGGCGATCAATAAGCCACCTAATTGCGGATCGTTCTGCCGGCCTTAATCTATACCCACGGTAGCATAATAAATCACAGGCCTCAGTGCAGAGCAGCTGCACAGAGAGCTGTCCGCGACCAGCTGCCATAAACTGCCACCATCGAGCTACGAGCTGTGAGCAGCTAACCTGTCTTCAGGTGTATCGAATGTCGGACGGATCAGATCCCGAGATGTTTCCCATGGAACCGATCGCCATCAATCACGTGCACGATCTGCGCTGCTCTGCTCCATATGGGCAATCGCATATTCAATGAATCCAACCCGGGGGAGGATTCGCTCGCGACCTTTCGCTCAAGATCCACTGATCGCGATAAGATTCTTTGATTCGCTGATCTTCAGATTTTCTGATTCTCCGATTCCCAGCCAAACTAGATCCCAATCGGGGGGAGACGTTGCAACATGCGCGCGATCGCAATTAGCCGCTGCCGCGGCATCGGTTGCAGGTGATCTCTTCATCTTCATCCGCGAACGGGTTCTCGTTAGAGGATCGTTTGACGATTTGCTGCTGCTCTCGATCAGTGCGGACACATTTCATATCTGTTTCTTTTCTCTCTTGCAGGACGACAACATGAGTGATCAGTGCAGCCTGACGCAGGCCGGCTTGGAGGAGTACAACAGCCGGTCGTACTATGACCAAGCGGTCTTCCATCATCAGAAGCAATCATCGTATGCCCAATCGGAAGGCTATCACAGTTACGTGTCCAGCTCGGATTCAAGTTCGGCCACACCATTCCTGGACAGGTGAGTGTACAAATATGTCGCACGGGCCCGAGTCGAGCAAGATCGATGGCGGCGTAGCGATCTGCTCCTCGATCGCTGCCGTCTCGAGGCGGAAATGAAATCAATTAACAAGATCGACGGCGGAGACGGCTTGGAGCGAGGTGCTGATCGCTGTCGATCTGACGTGGCCCACTCCAAGATCGTTTCAATCAAAAAAAAAAAAAACCGACTGAGGCGATCGGGAGAGGGCCGTAACCTTGCGTGAGCCCCGCACTCGACTCGGTTCATTAGTCGCTCCAGTGCCGCCGCGAATAAATTAAATCAAAATCCTCAAGATCGCTTTTGTTTGACTCAATCCTTCTCTCTCTCCCCTTTCTGTAGATTGCGGCAAGAGAGTGAGCTGCTGTCCCGTCAATCACATCACTGGTCACAGAATGACCTTTCAACGGCGACAGCAACAACCCCGGCCACGTTGGCAGCCACGAATGGCACTTCGAATGCCGGAACTGTTGGTGGTGGCGAGCAGCAGGGCGGCCATCATCTCCTTCACCACCACCATCACCATCACCACCATCATCATCACAGTTTGGGCACGGCGGGCAACAGCAATGGCAACAGCGCCAACAATAGCTCCGAGAGTCACTCGTCTACGGAAACGCTGAAGTGGCTGGGCTCGATGAGCGACGTCTCGGAGGCAAGTCATGCAACTGGCTATTCAGCGATCTCGGGATCAGGTAAGTTCAATGCGCAGACTCACTCGCGGAGATGTGTACCACCGCGCGCCGCCTCTGGAGCAGCAACCCCCCCAAAATGTGTGCTACAGAGGGAACTTGCTCTGGTTGGCTGGCTGGTTGGTTGGTCGTGTTCCCATTTGAATTTTATTATTCAATTGTTTGGCTGCACGATTTGGAAATTTCATTCTTCGCTAGAGAGGGACCCACGCCACGGGTAGACAAGACATGTGCTGTGCATCAAGGCGGTTGGGAATTCGGCCGCAGTGTGTCGGAGCTTTGCTCAAAATCAGCTTAGAATGATGCAAGACGGGTGATTTATGCTTTAATTGCATGACGTGATGTGGTTTGTTTTTTTCTTGCTTTGTCTCTTCGGTGGACTGAGTTGTCATCGTCCGACGAGAGGCTAGTGATGCCTGAAGCGATGCATGCCATGCAGGAGGTGGTTGTAGGAACTTTCTTTTCATCCTGCAGCCAGTGCTTTATGACGATCCTATCAGGTTGACACAGGAAAGGACTTCTTAGCAAACTCCCGCGCTGAATCTTCGTAGTGTCAACAACGATGTCATATTTTGGTGCGCTAGCAAGTGAGGTACAGTCAAAGCCTGAGCTAATGCTTCAATCCTCGGTGGCCCCAGCAAGCTTCTGACAACACAAAGCCTCTAACATCGGTGATCACATATTACGTCTTCCTCCCCCTCTTTATCCAGGAAGGTCGAATTCCGAGATCCTTTCATTGGTGTTCTTGCGCTTGATGTGGTCGAGCAAGTTAAGGCGGCGAATATTTGTCTTCTTCCTCGGGTTGGAACTAAGTTGTCCATACGCTCAACATGGCCTACCCATCTAAGGCATTGCATACGTAGACGCCTGGCTATACGCATGGCGCTTTACAGGCCATACAGTTCGTGGTTGAACCTTCTTCTCAAAATGCCATCAAAGCAAACAGAACCAAAGATCGCACGCAGAGCTTTTCTCTCGAAGACCCTAAGGACTTCCTCATCCGCTTTTGAGTTTGTCCATGCCTCCGCGCCGTACAGCAGGACTGGGATGATCAAGATCTTGTATAAAGTCAGCTTGGTCCTTATAAAGATGGAGAACAGCGGTTGGCAAGAGTTACTCTGCGTTTGATTTCGGTACTGATGTTGTTTGTGTTGTTTACTGCGGAGCCGAGGTAGACGAAGTCCTTGACTACCTCGAAGTTATAGCTGCCCATTGTGACGCTCTGTCCTAGACGTCGATGTTGTGTCCTTTCTTGATGATTCACCGCTAGACCCATTTTAGCCGCTTCCGACTCAACGCCAGCAAACGCCCCATTGACGGCTCACTGTGTTCTGCCAATCTCGTCAATGTCATCCACGTGTGCTAACAGTTTTATGGACTTCTGGAAGATCGTGCCTCTTGCGTTGGCGTGTGAGTTATGCACAATCTTCTCAAGTCACATGACAGCGCGTCGCTTTGTCTAGAACCTTTTTTGATATTGAAGATGTCGGTGATTTCGTTCCCGATCTTGATGGAGCAACAAGAGTTCTCCATCGTCATCCTGCTCAGTCTGACGAGTTTGGCAGTAATGTCAATACTAGACATGGCGTTGTGTAGCTCATCTCTGTACACGCTGTCAAATGCGGCCTTGAAATCGACGAATAGGTGGTGGGTGTCGATCTGCATTTCTTGGGTCTTTTCCAGGATCTGCCGTAGTGTGAAGATTTGGTCGATGGTGGACTTCCCCGGCCTGAAGCCACACTGATATGGACCTATCAGGTTATTTATAAACGGCTTCAGGCGAGTACACAAAACGGCAGAGAAGATCTTGTAAGCGATGTTCAGGAGACTTATCCCTCTATAGTTGGCGCAGTCAAAGGGGTCTCCTTTCATGTGGATCGGGCAAACGATACTGAGATTCCACTCGTCGGGCAAGTTGTCCTCCGACCATATCTTACAGATGAACTGGCGCATGCGCCCAACCAGATCATCTCCAGCTGCCTTAAAGATTTCAGCGGACAGTCCGTCTGCACCGACAGCTTTATTAGACTTCAGTCTTGATATTGGTATCTTGACCTCGTCTAAGTCGGGGGGACGGAATTCTCGTCCATATTGAGTGGAGCATTCTGCCTGACAGCGGTATTGGTGTCCACATTGCCGTGTAGCAGTCTGCAGAAATGGTTCTTCCAAATTCTCAGTATAGACTGCGACTCTACTACTTATTCCCCATTCTCGTTCCGGCAGGCTTCCGTCCGAACCTCACATCCACTAGATAACTGTTTCACCCTTTGGTAAAACTTTGGGACATCATTCCCACCGTAGCCCCTCTCCATTTAGTCGATCGCGCGCTCTTTGTGCTCTTTCTTTTTCCTCCTGAGAAACCGGGTCTCTTCCCTTCGTCTCTGTTCTCAGAGCAGATATTACATTCCACTAAAGTTGGAACAGTGCTTCGTGTTCCCTTTTGTTTTAGTTAACTTAGGCTTTAAGCAGGATGCACTTGTGCAGGATTTTATGGAGGGACTAGCTCCCATGCCTTAAAGCCATCTCGGCCAAGTTTTCGTGCGCCGGTAATCATTTGGCCTGCTTTGTGGAAGGCCTAATGTTGGGTGATCACCTAAAGTCAACCTAACTTTGATCCCAAAATGCTATTGTATTGAATTGTAGACGCTAATGGACGACTCCCTTCCACAACTAGACGAAGCTTCGGGAAGTGCGCTTATGTTGGCAATCAATTTTCGCTGTGTTCACATCATTTTTGTGCAGTAAATTAAAATGCCTACGTATGTACAGTGGACTCCCCCTAAGTCGAATTGTCACGGGATACCATAATCGTTTCACGTTAGAGAGAGTTTGACTTAGAGAGAGGTTTTTGTATGGCAAGTTGGGGGAAATATATGTAAAATATGGCGAAAAAGTTCGAGTTAGAGAGAGTTTGGACTTCGAGAGAGTTCGAATTATGCAGAGTCCACTGTATATGTATTATGTATTACCGCTAATAAATCGAACGCAGATGTTATCCTTTTGTGACCCGTCTAGACGGCTTTAAACTTCTCACATTTTGTAGATCTTCCTTTGGTGCCGAATTGAGACTGACTCGATGGAGCTCCCACGCCCTGAGCTTCATCTAATTGAAGACTCAAGGGTGATCATGTTGGCTTTGTATTTTCAAAGTTTTGATATTCTTTTTCTTCCCCTTTTGAGCTACAAACCTCTGTGGACCTGGGCTTTAACCAACTAGCATGGCAATTCAAAACAGATGCACAGAGTGAATGTGTGACTCACCTCGGATATCAGGAATTCAAAAATCCTTCGCACAGCTTACGACTTCTGTGGAACCTCGTTTGCCTTCGGCGATCTTGTCCCAGCATGATCCTCACTTTCGGACGGTGTCCAACCACAATTAGCCTACACTTTAAACTCGCGCTCAGCTCTCCATTATCCCAATCCCAGCTCTCAGCCCGGTCCTTCCCCGTCCACTCCCTCTGCCCTTCGGGATCTTGTCCCAGCATGATCCTCACTTTCGGACGGTGTCCAACTAGAATTCGCCTACACTTTAAACTCGCGCTCAGCTCTCCCATTTCGGCCACAATCCCAGCTCTCAGCCCAGTCCTTCCTCGCCCCCTCCATCTATTACAAGATCAACCGAAGATCGATGCGATTTCAAAAACAAAGACCACCCCCTTGGGCTTATCGGCTTCAAAGGCGTCATTACACCGCGTAAACTCGCCGCGATATGAGAGCAAAATTGAGTGTTAAACTGCTCGATAGCGATCAGATCTGCTTCGTAATGGTTCACTTCGGACTTTGCATCCTGCACTCGTCTCTCAGCGCGGCGTCTCTCACATGCCGGCCCACTAACCCTCGACCCACCGCACTTCGGCGACGGCAATCGCCTCGATCACTCCCATCCAATCGATGGATATGCATGCAATGGTTAATTGGAAGCCAGCTCTCATGTTAACATGTCCACCCTGCCAAATTGCTTGCGGTTGCGCCTGCAAGCCTCACGTGTTCCGTACACACCCTGCTGTTGGCCTGCCTGCACGGGCAGGCTTCACTTTCAATCTTGCGATCTTGTAGTGAGCCGCAAGACCACCGCCACAGCAATAATTTGCCCGCTTATCGGGGGGTTTTCACAAAACTAAACGACTCCAGCGACAGTTTGAAGGTTGACGCTTGGTAGCTCTGCGTCCAGTCTCTCGCTCGAAGGCGACCGATTGAGACAATCATCTCGACGATAACGATGCCTTTGGTTCGCAGTCGATGGGCGTGTGTGTGTGTGTGTTTGCGGACGTGATCGATGCGATTGATCTTGTTAACACTTTCGGTGCCCATTGCATTCTAAATTGGCCCTTGAGTGTCGTGCACGAGTGGCCACGGCGCGCGGCGATTGTGTTGTTTGCGGCCAGAATCGAAGGGTAATTTGCCATCGCCCGACAGATCTGACAGAGAGCGATTTGGAAGATTTGTTCGTGTCCAGGGGCGGCTCCCAGGCTGGACCTTGGAAAGTAAAAGTCTACAGCCCTGCGACACAAGGAAGCCGCCCGCCGCCAGTGCGGCCGCCGACCAACCCGAGTGTGTATCATTCAATTAACATTCTTTGCTATCAGCACTCCGGATAGACTCGCGTCTGATGGATTCGAGTTTAATTAGAGTGACAAGCCACTTGGTCAGTCGGTTGACCGGTTGGCATTTGCTCGGATGGTTGTGTCTTGTCGCGGGAGCCCAGAGGAATTGAAGTCTTTGCGGAAGGCTGCCAATTGGCTGTGGCGGCTTCTTTCACATCGCGCTCCGTGGTTGCCTACTGCGCCAGTGCCCATGGCTGCCGCTGCTAGTTTGATTTTCCGACTCACTGATCAAGAAGGAGCGCTCGAGGAGGCATCTTGATGGGCGGAGTTAAATGGGGTTACCGTGCGGCAGGGACTTGGACGCGATTGGAATTCTTTGAAATGTTGAGTGGCTGTGCGGGAATGGCGGGCATGTTGATAGTTGATAGCGTCTTGCGACACAATCCGAGCAGATTCGAGGAATTACTGCGAGAAAATTTGATTGATTGCGATGAGATGGGAGTTTCTGAAAAATGTACTGCTTTCGAAAGCAAACACATTTGTGGTTTAGATGGCGTTCAAAATTGTGTGCCAGTGTGTATCTCCGCCGTTGCATGAACCGGGTCCAAACTGGCTGATGGCTCTTCTTTACATGAACCTGGTCCAGACGTGTCGTGAGAGATGATGGCTCTTCTTTGCATGAAGATGAAATCATTGCGATCCTTTAGTCTGGCGGTCCAAGGATGTCCCTTTACTCATCACATGACTGGATCCACTCTTCAACTGACTGCTGGCATGCGACACACTAAACCCAACCATCCTCCACTTGATCCCGTGTGAAGTTCACTCACGTCTTCTCGTTGGAACCATAACCTAGTCTCTTGTTGTTTCGCCGTCTCCGCATTAACGCAACCAATCGTTCTGTATCTCTAGACTCTACCACTGGGGCGACATGACTTTCGCATGTCATTTCCTTCCGCGTTGGTCTGGTTCCCAGTGCTCAGGCTTCGGATCCAACCGAGCATTCACTGCTCCTTCGGCAGAGTCCCTCCATAGTTGACTTGCATGCAGGTTCTGCAGGTATTTCTGACTTCAACCAATGGGGTGTTTATCCAACTATAATCATTCACCTTTCTCCAAACTTCGGGGAATCCAAGCGCCACTTCCCGAAAGGGACCTGGTTGATCTTCGAATTTCCCCCACATTAAGGGATGGCTCAGAATTCTTGTACCTCTTATAACTCGTACCTTATCCACTTAAGATCCAAAGCAATACCAGTCCTTATCACAGCGTCTAAGTTCAGAATCAATTTGCAAATAAGAACTCGTGCTCTACTGTCGAAACGCTTTTGCGCGTTCTCTAGGGATTGCTAATACCCTGATGTGTCCGGGGTCAAGACACAGCACGGACCGAAGGTATAGAGGGAGAAATTGAGGCACCTGTGCACATTGGTCTTAAATATCTGCGGGTTGTAGTCTGTGGGAAATATTAGGCAGGGAAGAGCATTCCATATTCGTGCAGTGCAGCTGAAGAACGAGTCTCTGAATTTAATCGTCCGTCCGAAAGTAGGGGGTTATTTTAAGTTAAGGGTATATTGATGGGCAGTCCTGGCCAGACGAGTATTGCGGGTGAATTCATGGAGAGGAGGAATGCAGTTGGCTAGCTCACTTGAGCATCGTTTGTTGAAATAACGATAAAACACGGACAAATACGAGACGTTACGTCGATGTTCGAGCGAGTCTAATGACTCTGCGACATTAGCTGTGCTTTTTTGCAAGCGTATATACGCTCAATTTATAAGTGAGCAAAAAAAAACGATCATCGGCGCTTCATGTCTTTCATGACATTTATGACATTTATTAACCAGTCAGGGGTGTAGTCACAATCTTGGTTGTGTGACGGTGTAGCGCGACCATCACTTTATAATCGAAAAAACTTAATAATTATAAAATAAAATAAATGTTAATCAAATGAAAAGAACCGTTTACGAAACCTAAACGGAATCTATAGCAGAGACACTCTGCGTATACCAAAAATTGCATACTTATGGATGCCAAACAATTACAAATTATCTAATACATCAACCACACCTGCAAATGTAAGCCACATACAGCAACCTAAACAATGAATGAATAAATTCAGGAATGAACATTCATTTTCATCATTTTAATTCATTTTTATTATGTACTTCATGACAACTTAAGTACAAGACAAAAATGCTTAAAACTAGTTGGTCGAACAGTGTTAGTTACTTATTCTGACTTACTGACGCTTGAAGGATGACACGCAAAATCAGGAATGAACACACAGAAAATAATGGTTGGAAGCATTGTTCTTATCCCCCCGCTTATTTCTTAAGGGGCGGTAGATATGATGAGTAACTTAAGCGTATATAGGATTTGTTGTTATTGTAACTTAAACACAAATTGAAATTAAGGCATATATACGCTTGCAAAAAAACACAGCTATTATTGTTTTATCGCTCGTTTTTGGATTCTATCAAGTAGGTGCAGTGTGGTCTTGGGGCACCAGACCAGATATGAGCGTTGTACTCAAGCTTGGGGCTGATGTACGCCTTATAAATTAAAGCCAAATCAGAAGGGGTGCAATATTTCTTGCATCGATTAAGGAAACCTAAACATTTCGCAACACTTTTGGCGACCTCAAGTAAAGTGGACTCTCCCAAGTCGAATTTTCACGGGATACTTTCATATGTTCGAGTTAGCGGCTGCTTGATTAAGGGAGAGACTCCATCCATCCAGTCCAGAGTATGTGATCATTCAAACTAAGTTTCCTGTTTCATCGACACAAGCGCCATTCATGGATTATGGCTGGTTGGCAAGGGTTCGCTTGAGTGACAGCGGACAGTATTGAATTCCACTCTATTGTTTTTTCCCCAGTTAATTATGCTGTCAAGATCGGAATTCAACAAAGGCTGCCGTTCCAATTCTACGGCCGAAGGGCGGGGTCGTGAGTCTTGGAACGAATATGAAAAACTGAGGGTGCTGTCATCAGCGAAGGATTGGATTGGATTAGAAGTAGCAGACAAGAGATCATTTTTAAAAATGAGAAAAAGTGTCGGAGACAGAACTGAGCTTTGGGGAACACCAGCACTTATTTGGTGGATATCAGACTTGAACCCATCCAGAACAACTTGTATTGAACGGTTCGAAAGGTAATTCCTAATCCATAGAAGAAGATATCCACCGATACCATAGACACACATTTTCGACAAGAGAGCTTGATGACGAACTCTGTCAAATGCTTGCTTTCGCCTGCATTGTGCAAACACTGGTTCCACTTTTCGGTGAGATAAGCTATCAGATCACGAGTGGACCTGTCGCTGCGGAAACCATACTGCCGGTCATTAAGAAGCTTCCGCGATTCAAGATATTTCATAAGCTGACGATTTATCACCATTTCCATGACCTCAGGAAGAAGTAAGTGCTCTGGGTCGGTACGAGGTAGGTGACGAAGATTCGCCCTTTTTAGGGAGGGGCTGCACAAATGGTGTTTTCCATCTGCTCGGAAAGAGATCTAAAGAGTAGGATAGATGAAAAAGCTTACGCAGTGGTTTTGCCAGCGCAGAAGAACACCTCTTCAGAAGGATAGGGGGAATACCAGCCGGGCCATCGGATTTGTGCACGTCGAGATCTTTCAGTACTCGGGTGCGGAAGTGGATTTGTCCCATGGTGAAATCGACGCTCTCAAGTACAGGTGGAATCTGGCAGCGTTGAGCTGGCTACAAAATGAGCCGCAAGCAGATTAGCTTTGTCCAAGGAGCTGACAGCTGGAATGTCATTGTAAATGGTCGTGGGAATTGAAGACGAGGCGGAATTCTTTTTGTTTTTTACAACTGACCAAACATTGTTGCTACCCTTGGGACAGTACTTTTTGCCTCAACTTTTGCTCATAAGAGAATTTCACACGTATGATAGTTGCATTGCAGTCATTTCTGGCCCGTTCCTCAGTAGGGTTGGCTTTGTATGGCCGGAAATTAAATTCTCTCATCCTAATAGCCTCTTTACAGCTCGAGTCAACCGCCTATTGTGATGCTCTCGGTTACTTTCTAAATATTGGTGCAACAACACTCGTTTAACATCTGGACCTCTTTCACCAGACCACTGCTTATGATCGAGTGTCCATCTACCGTCGTCGATAGTGTGATTATTCGCATTCCTTCCGGGCTCGAAAAGAAGAGGGGGCTATCCGTTGTGGGAGATAGTTTTTGCACCTTGAATCTATTTAGTTTTACGACGTTTTTTTTTTTTATGCGAGAGTCGTATGTGCCCTATCCCCTCGCAAAAGATGCACCGGCCCTCAATTGTTTCTCGACTTGGTCTCAGCTGAATACATAGTGCTACACTGGAGCACTCAGGCATCAGCACCGAAGACTCGCCACATGATCCGAACAAAGGCGGTACAGTGGCAGAGGAAGAGCTCTGAAGTGTCGCGCCTTCTCCACAGGTGTCGTTTTGGCCAAGCACACTTTGATGTTGGGCGAAGTTGTAGTGCTCCTGTTTGAGAGACGAGATACCCGCGAATGCCGCGGATTTCTTACAGACGTTAGGGAGCATGCGTCTACAAACTGGAGAGTCATGCCACGTCTGATTGTGTCCAACCACCGATGGAAGGATTTAACCAAGGACGCCGGTAGTCCCAGCGCAGGTTCAAGTCCCGATAATAACTTATCTCATTCTTGTCTAGCAAGTTCATAGGCGATGTCGTTTCCAGATTCCGATCGAAAGGACGAGAACGAGAATTATCTTCACGATTGTGTTGGCTGCTGCTCCTGCTGTGTTCCTTCCCTTCATCAGAGGGGATGGGCAGCAGCAACAACAAAAAAAACCAAAAAACAATCTCAGAAAAAATGGAGAAAAAAAAAACATCCAAGGGATCGACAAACGGCATGAATTATCCCGCATCGCTTCGAGGGTGACGATGATGGTGGTGGGGTAGCGACAATTGTAACGGGGGATGGTGATGATAATTGAGTATTACCTCGTGACGCAACGTAGTGAGCAGTTGTATAGCTTTCACTACTCTCGAGGGAGCACTTTTTGCTGCTTTCTCTCAGTCTTTCAAGCGCAAGCGTATTTAAGTTGTAGTCGTCGATGGCGTTGTGTGCTTTCATTTCGAGGGCTGGAGCAGGGGAGGAGCATTAGTTGATCAGTGGGTAATTGAAGGCATAACTGCCGTGTGAAGATGGATGCTCTTTCCTGCTTCCTACTTGATTTGATTAGTTTGCGATATGCGCCCGTCTTCAGTGACGTCGCAAGGCAGAGGTCATGTACGCAGAAGGACGAAACCAGGCTCGATAGATCCGCGGTGAAGCATGGCAGCTCTTCAGCAAGCGAGGCCAGAGGTGGTTCTGGCCAGTTGGCTTTGGTTGGTTGAGGTCCTTCTTCAGTGGCGGGTGCGGTTGTCGGGTTGGGTTTGGGATCGAAGGACTTTGAGCGTGTAGCAGGCAGAAGGACGGACGGACAGAGAGGATTCCTGAACTATCCTGGAATTGATGAAGGGAACAACATTCCTGATACACCAGTCGTCGATCACGTCTAGAGCTGCCGGCCCTCTTGAACACACATCCGCTAGGCATGACCCAACAGACGTCATCCGCATAGGCCTAGGCGTAGATGAATAGGTAGCCTAAGATCTCCGTGGTAACACAATGGGCCTATGTTTGGCCTAAGTATGTCTGCTGCTCGTATGCGCGGCTGTCAGCCACTTCAACCTAACCTAACCTAAGCCTGTCGTTATACGAATCTGACCCCTGGTGAGCTTGAGAATTGTTTCGTTCCCTTCCGTGTTGGTTGGAACATTTAGGCTTTCTTGTTCCCTTCCGTGTTCGTCCTGTAATGATTGGCCATGTCCCTGAACCAAATATGCCGCAGAATGGTCGCGGCATCATGAACGGTCCTTTTCTGGCTACCAGGTCTCCTGTTTCGTTTACTGTGTGAGAAGGTGGAGATATATTTGTTCGTAAGTGACCTTATAGTTCTGGCTGAAGTTGTATCTTGTCTGCAAGGTTCATGCCATCTTAAGAATATAAGGGTGAATGGGCGCGGAGTTAGAGTCATCCTCTGTGATGAGCTTGTAGGCGTTGACCATAGCTTATTCCTTTAATTGTAGATGAAGAAGCCCCTGTGATGTTGACACAAGCTAGTTTGTGCAGTTTGTTGAGCTTGGCTTGTACAGTTGTTTGGCTTGTTTCATGTCAACCAGACGGGTGCAACGTAAATGCAAATTGCTCTGAGGTGGACTGAGGTGGTCTGACTCTGGGTGCTCGTTGTAGGAGATCCGAGAGTGTGCCCTCGAATTTGCCCTTAATAAGAATAACAATGTAAACAGCATAGCCTTGGACAGAGAAGCCCCCAATGCAGAGGACGACAATCAGTTCATTCACTACGAGGGGCCATACGAGGGGAGAATGAATCCCTTTGCAGCTCTGATACTGATTTTGTCATTGCCCAGTGAAGCAATGATTTTCCTATAACTGAGTATATGTTGCATCCATTTACAGGGTAGTTTCTATGCAAGTTGTATGCTCTAAGAAAGAAAATAATCATTTTACAGAGCTTCTGAAGCCAAAAGTCTTCGAAATGGCATCATTTGGACCACTTGCTTCTAATTTCAACCGAAATCTTGAGTGAATTAGCACCTAACTAGGTTCTTCCACGAATTAGATCACATTCCCAGCTTCGTACACAAAGAAAGGTTCGACACGATGTGGTCAGACCGCCTATGCCCTCTTGTGTCCTCTTGCTACAGATCACCCAAGGGCAGGGCTCAAAGCTGGCGGTGAAGTGCTTCGATTGAATATTGACAGCTTTTAAGACCCTTAAGTGATTAGTAAGTGTTTTGTCGTTGATACTGGATATTTTAAACGTCGTGAGTCACTATTAAAGCAACATTTACAGCATTCTGGCGTCTGTTCTTACATTTTGGACCCCAATGACTTCGCATTGTCTACAAGCAAAATAACCTTCATTTCGCACCTCATCCCACGTCCAAACCGATGTGCCCGCAGACAGAAATGTCACAGAAACTCCTTGTCAAATAAAACGGCACTCACACTCGCAAAGCCCACCACATCGCGTCCCTCGTCAATTCCAACGAACAGCCAGCCAGCCTGCCTACGGCGCGGCGCATTCCACGGCGCGGCCGACCTAGTTCCCCGCGGCCGGCCCACTCGCGTCACCAGGCCAACCTTGAAACACATCAAACCCGACGACACGATCGACACAAATCAAACGACAACCCAATTAAATAGCCTTATCCGTATCCATCTCTATCTTTGCAGTGTCCTCGTCGCAGCTCATAGTGCACAGTTCGCGTGTGCTCACCCCGAAGCGGCACCACAGTGAAAGTGTCCTCTACATGAACGACGATCAGCAGTTGAGTCCGACGCTCTCCGTCAGCCACTCGCCCACGGCGAACACGAGCCCCTGCCGCAGCGGCAGCGGAGCCAGCAGCAGCAGCAGTGGCGCAATATACATGTCACACCATCCGCCGCACTACATGTCACAAACGTCGCCGGTGAGCTCTTTGACAAAAGGCGCAGTTGCGGCGGCAGCAGCCGCCTCGGTGTCCTCCTCATCCCCGACGCTGCTCTTTCCCAGCAGCCACGCGGATCCGCTGAATAAATCAGCGCTATCGGTGACAATATCGGGCGCCCCATCGCCGAACGGGAGTATGATCGGAATTGGAGCCACAACTGGCAGCGACGCAGCGCAAACGCTGCACCAATCGCTGCTGTCGATTGCCCCATCATCGCCGTCACTGTCGTCGTCCTCGCCGCTGCAGAAGTCTTCATCAGCGTCGCCAACCTTATCGATGACATCGCTCTCGGTGGCCGTCACGTCGACGAGCAGTCTGGCAGCGTCCTCCTCGCCCTCGTCCAGTTCCAGTTCGTTCTCGTCGAGCACCTCGGCCATGACGACAACATCCAGTTCGTCGTATCGCAACAATCACAGGCTCTTTCCCGTTAGCACGTACACGGAGCCAGTTAACAACGGCGGTGGACCACCTTCGAACGCCACTGGACACGTCCATCACCACCACAGCCACCAGCAGGTCGGTCCACAGTCGCAGCCGTCCACTCACCCGTCGCCGCAGCAGCAGCAGCACTACGGATCGACGAAGTAAGTAGCTCTTGTCCTACCGCTGAATCCTTCTCACCTCACACTCTCCCCCGTTTTCAGACTCCACTCGCCGCAGCCCACCAGCTGGCAGTCGGTGGCCGACCGCATCAACGACTTCGAGCGGCAGCAGCAGCACTTGCACCACCACCACCACCAGCCCAGTGCCGTGCAGAAGTACACGTACATCGACCCCAGCAAGACACACCGCGTGTCCAACCCGGCCCTGAAAGCCTTCCAGAAGAACGCCGTTCAATCGTACTTCGAGCGCCAGCAGCAACAGCAGCAGCAGCAATCCAAAGAACACTTAAAGCACAGCGCCAGCAGCGGCAGTGGCAGTGGCGGCTGCGGCGGCGGCAACCTAGTGCGACCACATTCCTTGCAGCCGACCGGCTCCACCAAGGAAGTGCCCAGTTCGGTGCTAATCAGGAATTCGCTTCCAAACACCTTCGGACCAGTGCCATCGCGAACGCCAGGCCACCACCAATTGTCACCTCAGATTAGCAACGAGGTGGCGATGGCCAACTCGTTTGCGGACTGCGGCAGCTCGCCGCCTCCGCCGCCGCCACCTCGGTCGCGCTCGCTCATGCCGGTGCGCCGGTCCTCGTCTGCCTCTGAGTACGCGGAGTTCCGCGATCAGTATCATCTGGCAGCGACCCAGGAGAAGCTGCAGTCGCAGTCTATAAAGAACGTCACGCAGCCAGAGAAGATGTCGTTCAACGATTGCGGCATGCCGCCACCGCCTCCGCCGCCACGGGGCCGAGCCTCGATGCCCGTCCGACGCACCTCCTCTGCCTCGGAGTATGCGGCGATGCGCGAGAAGGCCCTGCAGCACGTGGCCAACGCACAGCAGCAGCATCGGCAAAACGTCAGCCCCATGGTCGTGGGCTCGATGATCACCGTCGACGACTGGGTGCCCGAGCGGCCGCCTAAGAACCCGAATTTACGCATCCCCAGCCCGGACCTGCCGCCGCCGCCGCCGGCACTGGTCACGGTGGACATCGAAACCAATCTCCCCAACCAAGACGAGCCCTTGCCGCCGCCACCTCCCGAGATCCTGCGGCAGCCACCTCCGCTCTTGCTGGAGTCCCAGAAGCCACCGTCGCCCAACCGGAGGAACAGCTTTGCCGGCTCGCCCTCCCGCAAGGCCTTCTTCAACGCGCTTCCGCCGCCGCCGTCGATCCCCAAGAAGCCCTCCAACATGGACCTGCTGCACTCCAGGCCCGCGTCCAGCATGGCCCACCAATCGACCAAGGCCCACAAGATCATCCTCAACGAGAAGCTGAGCGCTCCCCTGGCGGGTGACCACAAGTCCGTGATGGTGGCCCGGAAGCGCCCCCACAACCCGGCTGTGATCCCTCCGATCCTGGAGAACGCGGGACCCATGTTCGCGACCAATGGAACGAGCAGCCACACCAAGTCGCCGACCGGCAACGACAGCCTGAAGTCGTCGCCGCCACCGCCGCTCAAGCCGCGCATGCCCATCGGAAGCAGCCAGCAGCCGGTAGC
This sequence comes from Eristalis intricaria, assembly GCA_964034865.1. Taxonomy (NCBI): domain Eukaryota; kingdom Metazoa; phylum Arthropoda; class Insecta; order Diptera; family Syrphidae; genus Eristalis; species Eristalis intricaria. Next base: position 75,591,375 of record OZ035877.1, read on the forward strand.
GATCAGCAGCAAACTAAGGTAAGTGGCTTTGTTTTAGTCCTTCTCGAGCGGACATCGGACGTCCCATGCTCCCATTTCCACCCCCAAATGGCAGTTTTTCCTCAATCAGACCGCGTACACTGCCCAGACGCCGTGACATGACCCAATAACTCACGACAATCGCCCCAGCTTAACGGCACTCAACCGCGCATAAATTATCTAAGATTTGACATTTTTATTCCGAAATGTTCGCATGGCCCGACCAGCCGCCGCACTCCAATAGATCACCGAGCGCCAAAACAGGTAACCCAGCGGGGAGCCACTTGCGGAGAACCTAAATCAGGCCTAGCATGGCACAGCTGTCAAACCGCTGAACCGTACCACCGAATTCGTGTATCGAACGCGAATGCAAATTTACGACCAAATAACGAGGTCAGATGGCTGCCGCTAAATAACGTGTTATTAGCCTCAAACAAATGCCAATGAAGTATGACACTTGCTGTCAACTTTGACAGGTGACGCAAGGATCGCCGAGATCGAACGGTGGGTGCATTCAGTGATGCAAGCTGTCAGAAGTTTCTCAGAATTTCCTCCCCGATCATCGATCAATGTCGTCCTCGTCGCTGCAACAAAAGTCTATCTCGGCGCGCGTGTGTGTGTGTGTGTATGTGCCGTGCTTTGTGTTTCATAATCCAATTAAGGCGGCAGGGAGAGGGGCAGCTCAGCGAGCGCGAGCATTCAGCTGAAAGTGGGCAAAAACCGAACGAGACTGTGTCGGGCGAACGCCAACTCCGACTTCATGGTCAGTGCCAGAGCGGAGCCGCGTTCGCTGAGTGGGCCGCCACAAATGGCTCTTAAAAGAGGCCCTGAGAGGTGGTGGCGTGGGGAGGGCAGGGTATTCCATCATTGCTTCTTGTCTCGGTGCCCATTGACATTTAATCGAATCATAGTTGCCAACAAAAAACAGATCACAAGACGTTGGCGAGATAATTGATCTAAGACCAGGTTAATTGATTTGTTAGCCGGAATTTCCTTCAACGAACGACCCTTCCTCCCTCCTCCCCGTGTCACTGTGCGTGTGTGTAAGATTATTGGCCTCTCGGAAGGAGGACTGTGTCGAAATCTTGGTGTTATTTGTTTCTTTGAAGCGACTGGAATTTACCTGCGAATCGGTTCAGCCTTGAACGCCGGCACGTTCATAGACCAGACGGGACTGCGGACTCGAGACGACTTCAAAAGCGCGAAGAGAGACGTGTGTGCGTGTAATTGACGCGAGTGATGAATGGTTCGGTGGGAGGAGGGAGGTGGGCAAATGTAACAAATGGAAATTGAAATGTTTTTTTTTGTGTGGGTTTTCTTTTCTTTTTTTGTCTTCGGAATTAATTGCGTGTCGATGGAGCGTCTCTCGCTGGCGGTTGTTGCGTCGCGTACTACCGGTAGGAAGGTTGGGCATTTCAATTAACCGCAAAGCAATTTTTGGTCTTTCTGTTTGGCCGCAGCCTTAAGTGAAGATGATGCCCACTCTTGACCGATTGATGGGTCGGGTGTCGGGCGGCTGATTGGTGGCACTTTGAATTGGATTTCTTTGGCAAGTCACAAATGCGAGATGGAGTGGCTTGTGAAAGTGAGGTTTCCCCTTGAAATTCGATGCGGAGCGTGCAAGCCAGCGTGGAGCTTACAACAGAGGGTGATGACTGAATAATTTGACGAGTCTGCGTCGCAGTTGATGGCAAGGCGCACTGGAGAGCCTGCCCGTCTTTATCTCATCAGAAGCGTATGTCTAAGCTTCGTTTACGTCTTTGTAGGAAGCCTAAAATCCAGAGAAGCGTCTATCTTACTCGTCTTTCAAGAAGCCTTCAATCCAGAGGAGACATGCTCCAGAATAAACAAGTGCCTTGAGGTAGTTTGAACTTTGGCACGGTATTCCCCGCGCCCTCTTTTTAAACGTGTCCACTCAGCGATGCAAGGTGACTCAGTCGCCGTCTTGGTGCCTTTTCAGTGCCGCGATCTGTTCTAGCTTAGCTGTGTGGCCCTCTTCCTACTTTGTGTGACATATGCTCTCATTTCCACTGGCAACAGCAGACACTTGGCCACAATTGTCTGTTGCTGCCTCCGATACGAGATGTCTGATGAGGTATGCTCTGCATGGCCCAAGGCAACTAAGGCCGAAGCTGAACAAGAAGAGATCAACATCATTGATCGGCCTTAGTCGCAAGGACGTACATACGCTAATAGAAGTCCCTACCGGACACTGTGCCATAGGTGCACATGCGACGCTACTGAACATACCGCTGGGACGAGGAAGAAGTAGAATCCATCATCTCTGCTCTGCCGTAGCCCAACCCAAACCCAGGGTATTTTCTGGGAAAACACTTCTTCTTGTGCGGTGCTGGTTTTGATAAATCTCCTTGGGTGGCGCGACATTCCGAGGTGGACCTGGGCCTAGCTTCTCAGCAACCACTCGTGTTGTGCGTGCTATTGTTCTTTCACGAGTGGAAGGGACCTACAGTTTAATGCCGACTCCGAACGGCGAAGTTGAGAAGCTTTTTTTCTAGACAGGAATACTCTTTGAGCATTGTCAGTGACTCGAAAGAGGTGGATGCCGTGAATTGTCAAAAGTGGTAAATTCGGGTATCGATCCTGGCACCCTCTGCGTAGGAGTCGAAGCGCTTATTACCCACTACGCCACGACGACCACCTCCTTGGATTCGCACACAAATTTCGTAGGTTTTAGAATTGCAGTAGGTCTCAAGGGAGCTTAATACTCCTAAACATGAGCACAGTGCACCCAACACGTCGGTCTAGGTGAGCCGTAGCCAATATGTCAGTGCACCCACTTTACCTACCTACCTACCTAAGACGCTCTGGATCGGATATGCTGGATCAAACAGTCGCCTGCTAGAATTCAGTGCACGGCAAGGAGATGCAGTTCAAAATAAGGTCTACTTCCTTGCCTCTTCGACCCAAAGGTCCTGACAATGACTTTTTCATTACTCTTGCATAATTCGAAGGCTTTTGCTCGATCTTCTCAAGCAAACACCACTGCGAATTGGCCTTTGCTTCTGTTACCTCCGTTCTTGTTCCGAATTGATAATTCTGACTGATCCAAGAATAGGACTTAGAGATCGAACATCCCTGTTTAGAAAGCCAAATATTAGCCTTAACGACTGTAGGCCCAAAACTGAACAAGTACAACAAACTGAACAATATAGTCATCATGTGTCGCTTCAATTTATTAACATGACTGTAAGTCCCTTATGGCTTGCCTTGAAGTCATCGTGGATTCCAAGCAACTTGGTCTTGATAACTGAATAACTGGAAGGCCTACCCATCAAGGATCGAAGGCAGTTTTAGCTTAGATTCCCACCGTGAGTGCCAGATGTTCAGGCAAATTGGATGAGTAGTCAAATTATATCTGATCTCCCTTAACAGACAGCAGCGGTGACACAGCTATGCCCGAAGCGAGATAGTAAAACGTATTCTTCTTCTTCTTCAGGTGGCGCTACAGTCCGGGGTGGACCTGGGCCTCAACCAGTAAGCCTCTCCAGCCGGCACGATCTTTTGCCAGCTGTCTCCAACTGCGCACACCAAGTTGGTTGAGGTCCTTCTCCACCTGAGTGTGCCATCGATTCCGTGGGCGTCCTCTATTGCGTTGTCCCACTGGTTCGGAGTGGAAGACTCTTCGGGCTGGAGCAGCGTTGTCCATGCGCTCTACATGGCCCAGCCATCTTAGGCGTTGAATCCGTAGACGCCTGACTAGGCTCATGCCGCTGTACAGCCCGTACAGTTCGTGGTTGAATCTTCTTCTCCAAGAACCATCAACGCAGACAGGACCAAAGATTGAACACAGAACTTTTCTCTCGAAAAGACCAAGTGCTTCTTCATCCGCTTTTGAGATTGTCCATGCTTCCGCACCATAGAGCAGGACAGGGATGATCAAGGTGTTATAAAATGTTAGCTTGGTCCTTAGAGAGGGCTCTACTACTCAATTGCATCTTGAGCCCAAAGAAACAGCGATTGGCAAGAGTAAGTAAGTAAAACGTATCCACTGTTGAAAAAATTCATCGGTCCTAGGGAACTGTCTGTAGTATGTACTGTATCCCGTCCTAAATCAAGTGACTTCTTTAATGCATTCTAACACCGTACAACGAAGTACTTTTCGATAATTTTTGAGAGACCTTATCGACATGATCAACAAGATCAGTGAATCAGTGAATGCACTGTCAAAGCGAGGTACATTCATCCATTCTGATACATACTTGAATTATATGTCCTCGTTTTATGTAGAAAACTGTTAATTTCACTCTATAAATAGACATCATTCTCTAGACATTCACCCTGATTCTCTTAGTCGTGTCGCATGTCACTGTGACAAATTTGTATTCAATCAGTCACTTAAATGTCACATAAAGTGACTTAAGACAGTACAAATTTGTCACAGAGACATGTTGAGACACGACTAAGAGAATTTAGGCATTTATTAGTAAAAAGTACGTAGACGAGGTCAAGATAGCAATATCAAGACTGAAGTCTGACAAAGCTGCCGGTGCGGACGGACTGCCTGGTGAAATCTTGAAGGGAGCTGGAGATGATCTGGTTGGGCGCATGCGCCAGTTCATCTGTCAGATATTGTCGGAGGAAAGCATGCCCGATGAGTGGACTCTCAGTATGGTTTGCCCGATCCACAAGAAAGGAGACCTCTTTGACTGCGCCAACTATCGAGGGATAAGTCTCCTGAACATCGCTTACAAGATCTTCTCTGCCGTTTTGTGTACTCGCCTGAAGCCGTTTATAAATAACCTGATAGGTCCATATTAGTGTGGCTTCAGCCCAGGGAAGTCCACCATCGACCAGATTTTCACTCTCCGGCAGATCCTGGAAAAGACCCAAGAAATGCAAATCGACACCCACCACCTTTTTGTCGATTTCAAGGCCGCATATGACAGCGTGCATAGGGACGAGCTATACAGCGCCATGTCTAGTTTTGACATTCCTGTCAAACTCGTCAGTTGTGCAGGATGACGATGGAGAATTCTCGCTGCTCCATCAAGGTCGGAAGCGAACTCACCGAGACCTTCAATGTCAAAAAAGGTTTAAGACAAGGCGACGCGCTGTCATGTGACTTCTTTAATTTCATCCTGGAGAAGATCGCGTACAACTCAGACTCGATCTTCCAGGAGTCCGTACAACTGCTAACAACTGCTAGCAGATGACATTGACGTGATTGGTCGAACACAGCGAGCCATCAATGAGGCGTTTGCTGGCATTGAGTCGGAAGCGGCTAAAATGGGTCTAGCGGTGAATCATCAAGAAAGGACATACAACATCGACGTCTAGGACAGAGCGTCACACAGGGCAGCTATAACTTCGATGTAGTCAAGGACTTCGTCTACCTCGGCTCCGCAGTAAACAGCACAAACAACATCAGTACCGAAATCAAACGCAGAGTAACTCTTGCCAATCGCTGTTTCTATGGGCAACTGATTAGTAGAGCCATCTCTATAAGGACCAAGCTGACTTTATACAAGACCTTGATCATCCCAGTCTTGCTGTACGGCGCGGAGGCATGGACAATCTCAAAAGCGGATGAGGAAGTCCTTGGTGTCTTCTGGAGAAAGCAAAGCTTTTTATATAAATAGTCAGGCTCTTTGGCTTGCATGATATTATGTAAGAGGCATAACGTCCTATATTTAAGCACATTGTCAAAGGTGCAGCCGTAGAAGCGGGGGATATTATTGTAAGCAACATTCAGCTTTCTCCTAGACTTAGAGTCTGGATTGCAGAATATCTCACAGCAATACAGCATAATTGGGAGAAGAAGAGTTTTTGCAAGAAAGGAGTTTTGTCCGTGTGGGGAGAAAATACTGTGTATCCACAATTATTGTGCTATAAATCTTGGAATGCGGAACGTACGTGGCCACTCCAATTCTTTCGCAAACAACTTGAGAAGTTCAGACTACTGTGCCATCAGCGATAATTTATTGAGAAATAGTATCGGAGACAGAACAGAGCCTTGGGGAACACCATGGGGTATTTGATGAGTATCAGACTGGAATCCTTCCAAGAGGTCTTGAATTGATCGAAATGAAGCTTCTAATCCATAGAAGATTCAAAGCGCTTCATCGAGAACATGGGCAAGCACTTTTGGCAAAAGGTTCAGGCGCTAAACTCTGTAAAATGATTTAAAAATTGTATCTACCCCTGTTTTTGCTCTTGCCCTTTCTAGTGAAAAGATTAGATTCACAAAAGATTTGGTAATTCTCTTATAAGACTGTGAATGACTGCCGTCCAAGGTGGACTTTAAGCCCCAGCAACTATTCCATAAAGATTGTCTTATTCTATTTTTTATCACCCAGAACTAATGTCGCAGAATCTTCACAACAGCGCTTAGTTGGCCTTGAGCTCTCCGCAAGGTGTTCGATCAGCAGATGCCTACCTAACCTCTACACAGTCCGTCACAAGCAGCAGAAAATTTGAGTGATCATGCGGAATTCTAGTGAGAGTTTGGAGTTAATAATCAAAACGTCGATCACTGTGCGAAAAACTGACTGGGGAATGTACTGAAAACTGACAGACTGCAGCTCAAGTCTGACGTCGTATCCATTTGGGGAACTATAATTCTTTCAATGGTTCTATCCAACACCTACCCAATTTAGCGTCCTCATTTTTTGGACGGTCTTGGATTTGTGACTGTACCATTCATCATTTGTTCTTCCCAGATGAGAATAAAAGCCGTCAATGCTGTGAACGTCCTTGTACCCTATAGGGACATTCGCAAAAGCAGCAGTGGGCCGTTGCTGGACTTGTTCTTGATAGGAAGGGTCACTCTTGTATGTGTCCAGGATCTGCAGAGGCATAAAAGCCTTCCTGTATCCTCCTCATTGTCTTAGTCACATCCTGAGGTGGACAAGCCCAGGTCTAGTTAGATCCTTGGAAAAAATAAAGCAAAATACAAGAAAATTATGTCAATGAAAGTCGCTGTGTCCTTGCAACTCATGGGATCCTATCTTTACTGCCCTGTCCTTCCGAACGTCTCGCTCTCTAAGCCGTACCCCAAATGCTGCACAGCCGAAAAACGAACCATACGAACATCGACTACCCTTAAACCGTCACAATCAATCCACCGCCTAAACCCTCAACCTCCTCCGACCCCGATACCGACACACACATGAATACACATAAAATCTAGTTCGGTTACAAAACTTTCTTTTGCCCACTTCTGCGGCCCGGAATCGCATCCATTTCCTTCATTCAAATGACCCATTAGCTCACCGCCGCGTCCCCATGTAAGCTCTAATAACTTCCTTGAGTCTCGTTCACCCTAATTGATTGACAAGCCATTCCTGCACTCAGTCATAGTGCAGCCATTCTGCATCCGCCAACAAGACCCAGCCGCGGATCGAACGGCTGACGAGAGAGCGAGAGAGAAAAAAAGAGCGCGCACAAATCAGTCCCCATACAAAGTGGATGCAGTGTGACACTGTTGTGAGACCTCTGGAGCACGATTTATTGCGCAACTTTTCGAAATGAATTATTTTATCCGAGGCCCGAGAGGGTAGGGTGGTGGGGTACCTCTTTCTCCGCCGCCTAGGCACTTCCCGGCTTCGCTTTTGTTTTGATTTTCTGTCCAATCCTCCTGCGCCGTGAATTGATCATTTACCGCGGGTCTTGTTGCGGCTAATATATTTGAATTTCGACTTGTAAGCCTGGCTCTCGGGCATGTGTAGCAATCCGTGCCAAACACTGGGACTCTCTCGTATTCTTGAACGACGCGCCGAACACGGAATCGATTGGGGGCAGCGAAAAAAGTGTCGCGCGCGCCTTAGCCTGATTCCACGGCAGCACCACGCCAGACGTGTGGCGAAGAAATCATAGTTCAATAGATCTCGGGCGGGCGATAGTTTTCCCCCTCCCCCCTCCAAGTGGGGCTGGTGCTTGTTTAGATGCTGGTGCCGATTCGCTGGTGTCGTGGTGGTGGACTAGTTTCCTATGGCGGACCGTTCGCGTCCTCCTTCATCGCTGTCACAGCGGAGCGCGAATACTGTTATGCAAGTGGAGAGCGTTTTTTTCCCAAAGCGACACGAGCGCTGCAAAATAAGGCGTGTACCCGTGCCGGGTCAGAGTAAGACCAGCACGGCACAACGGCCACCTAATTGTCACAAGAAATTTGAAATTTTTCGGTAAAGTGGATTTTGGATCAGGGCAGGACCGCCGCGCCGCGGACTCTAATTAAAGCACGTTGAGGCTGCAGAGAGAGGGAGAGAGGGTCAGAGCGTTGCAAGGCGTGTTCCTTGCGATCGATCGTGAGTCGTGAGGGCTTTGTTTTTTTTTTTTGTCAGGGTTTGGGTGGGATTGTCGCAAAGTGTCAATACACAACTGAGAGGGTACAGGTTAGGCGAGTGGAGACATGTTCTTTGGCGGAGTTGCGAACGAGTTGTTGTCCAAATGAGGAGGGTTTGGCTGTGTTATCCTTGAGATCGGTTCATGGAAGTGCATGAAACAAGGAACGGTCATGTGTTGCGAAAGATCACTGCTTTTGGTTGCTGGTTGACTGACGGATGTGGACGCGAAGTTGAGCTTGTTAGTCATTGCTTTTGTTGCACTTAGTCCTGAGCTTACACTGTAGTGACATCGGTGTGAAGCACCGCATGTCTTGTTAACAAGATGACGCTTATTGCGAGCAGTTCAGGATGTATCCAGTTCGATCCAGCTCAAGCATTGTGATTCTGATTTATCAGACAAAAGTTAAGATGCGACAGAAGAACATCAACTTGATTAGTTTACCCAAGCCTGGTCTGTATGACATGTTCTCCATGTTTACTTGACAGCTTAGCAAAATTTTTGAACAGGTCTTAAACACAAAGCCCCTACAGGAGGACTCAATTAACGCTCAGATGTAGGCCAAGAAAAATGGCTGAAAAAGCCCGCAAACAAGACTGAGGGGCCTTGTCACTTGGAACACTTATCCGTCAGTTAAAGTCATTAAATCAACAGATAGACAGAAGCCAATGGTCACTGTTGGATTTAACAACATCAAAACAAATGTGGCGTGCATTAAAAAAAATAAATCAGTGAGTAGGCCACTGATCACTGAGTCAAGGGCAGTCAAGTCTTAGGAATGGGACCCCACAACGCAACGAATTTTGCAGCGCTTCAGTGGTTCAGTAGTCAATCTCGGCCTTCCTGATTACTGATCTCCCAAGTTGTGTCGATACTGACCCAGCATCACAGGTCAGTGACATCAATCCTAGAGGAAAGTTCAGCATTGCTGCTCCCATCACTCATGAAGAAAATCCCTTAAACTTCTCTACCTGCTTCAATGGGATTCCACTAGCAAGTAGAGTGCATTGAACAAGCGTTCTTGAAATCACCAGAATCTCTGATTTGTCTATTTTAACCTTCATCCCAGCATCAGCGCATACGGCCGCAAACTTATCGAGTGCGCGCTGGATTTCCGTCCGCAAAAAGAAGATGACATGAAACATTCCTCGCCCCGGCTGGGCTGCAACATCCAGTCCATATAAACGATAAAAAGGAGAGGTGCCAACACGCAACCTTGTCGAAATCCAACGCCCACGGTGAAGGGTGTTGATTTAGCACCGTCTGTGTAGAGACTGAATGGTCCTCAAACACTCCCGAGCTCACCTCGAGGAACTCGGCCGTATGCCTTCAGCAAATCTACAGAACAGCACTAGATGGTGTGGCATACTCCCAAGCCTTCTCAAGTAGCTTCTAGCATTCCTAGAGTGAACAGCTGATCGGTTGAACTTCTGAAATGTTATGAAAGACGCACTGTTCATCACCCATCCTGGGCTCAAGAAGTCCCTAGCTTATACTCCTACCCTCGTACAATTCTAGCGGCTAGTCGAAGTCAGTGTTAAAAGTATCCAAGAGACAGAGGACTGAAGTCTTCCCAATCGTTGCTCCCATCAATCAGTTTATGAAACAAAAATAAGTGCATCTTCGATTGGCTTCGACGAGGAGTGCAGGGAGACAAGCATAGCCTTACTTAAAACTGTCTTGCTCTCGTGTGTAAACCTGATTCCACCTAAAAGCCTTCTCACTCCTCGTGCTTTCCCTTTTCAACCTACGCTCGACTGAACACATCCCGGAAATTGACATGGCTCTCAAAACGAACATCCTCATCAATCGCCAGCAATCATCAACGATTCACCAAATTGATTGGATCCAATTCATTAGTCGAATTGTTCACACATCAACCACAAGTCTCCCCCGCGCCGCACACGATCTCTTTCCGTCCACTTTGACACGGCCAGACAAGCCACCACAAGTCACAGAGCTCATTTGCCGCGAAAATCAAAACGGCTCTCAGCCATTAACGTCCAAGCAAATTACCCGGCGCCACTTGAACCCGATCTGCGGCGACGGCCGCCCCGACTCGCGATTGACACCCACTCTCCCAGTAAATTACAAATCTAAACGAATCGAACCGTTAACAGCGCAATTACAAACGAATCGTATTCGCCGAACAAGCCAACAACCGCCTGCATCTGGTAATTATCACAGTCCAGCTGGGCACAGTCGAGGAACCAATTTCCTGACCGCCGCGCCGCCTCGGTGCTCGTTGCACACAAATCAAAGAACCTCTAAGGTCACACGAAGCCACAAAGCAGCGCTTAATCGGCTCGGCCTAAGCGTTACTCTTCCGAATGCTAATCACAAATTGAGAGCTTCACCATCTGGCCGCTCAGCCAGCATCGCCGCGCCGCCTGGACACCCCGCGGTAGTGGCCGGTTGATGGGCCAAGCGAATTTATTGATTCGCTCCAGCAACACAATCGAAGCTCGCTCTGTCAGGAGCCCGTACTTTTTTGGGGTGAAACAATGCCGCCATTAAGACCGCCGAGAATGTTTCTCTTCGTCGGAGTCGGCGGCGGCGTCGCTGTGGTCTTCGTGGGAGCCAATGGAGACGCCTTTTAAGGACGCGTAATGGTTATTAGGCTCTGGTGTAAATTATGGCCTCCACCGATGGGGATTAACAGCAACTTTCCCCCGTTTCGCTGCGGCTGCTGCTGGTTTATGGGGATCCGTGGTCAATTGTCGGTCGGCAGTCGATTGCTCAGGCCGGCCGCGGTCCGCGTACCAGCGCGATCCATTACATGATAATTAAAGCGTCAAGTGTAGCAGCCGCACTTGGGAACGATTGCCCCTCCGCTGGAAGACATCATCATAAAGCCCAAAAGTATGCAGCTCAGTTGAATGGAATTTATTGTCAATTAATTGGTATCAGTGCGGCGCAATCAGAAATCGTAAATTCATCAGAGATGCAGATCGCGCGCTGTGTCGGCCTCTCCAGGCGGACGATTTAATTTGGCGTGGATGGAGCTGGCTGTGGTTGGCAACGGTTGGCGGTGGTGGTGGTTAGTAATCCGGTGGCCAATAATCATGGCGAGTGGATTTATGCCGGCTTGGGGGAGAGGTCGATTAGTTATTGTTGTGCCAGCTGCCCGTGTGTCCCGCCGATTGGAGGAGCACATTTTTTATGATTCTATCTCGTGTCGTTGTCGGCGGGGGAATTGCTCGCCTGGTGAGTAGTCAGGGAGCGAAAGTCTAGCGTTTCTATCTTAATTAAATGAATCTCTGGCAAGCGTGATTTGAGAGCTCTTCCTCTGTGATCCCCGTGAATCGCAATCAATCAGTCGGCAGACGCACAAAAGCGGTTGCGATTGTGATTGCGGGGTTGAGCGATGGAGGCTATGGGTAATCGCAAAGCATTTCTGGTTTTGTTGAACGGAGCCGCAACTCGGATTGATTGCAAATGAAAGTCGGGGTCGATTCTGTTTTCGTTTCCTTGATTCGTGTCCCTGCTCTGGGGTTGGTTTTGTGTGACGCATCGCATCATAGTGGTTAAAGGACAATTCTTTTGCCACCTCACAATGATTGCAGGAATAGGTGCTTTACCCACGCGACCCCTTTCGTGAATCATAAAGGTCGCTGAAGGTGAAGATGATTATGATGGTGATGATGATCATATTTTTTTCGTGTCGCCGTTCAGTCCACGATGCGAGCCTGACTTCCAATTCAAACAAATCATCAAAAAGCTACTCTGTCAATAATTAAACTCAAATATCTTGGAAAACCTAACAATTTTGACACGTCTTAAATTTACGATGCTGCCACATTCTCCTCCTACTCACAATCATCCTTAGATGGCTGTACATTGCCCTTGTCAGACCAAAAATCGCATACGGTGTAAAAGAACCCTGACCAGCGCAAGAGAGACACTCAACAAAGTACAAAGGTTGGCAAGTATTCCTGTATTACTGGGGCTATGAGAACCTGCCCAACTGCTGCCATGGGGGTGCTATTGGAGCACTCCCTTGAGTGGAGGAATGAATCCATAGTCCATAGATTGAGCATCAATATGGTAAAATGGCGTACAGATGGATCAAGAACTGTTGAAGGAACAGGAGCAGGAGTATTTGAACCCCTGACAAAGTACTCCGAAGCAGAAGAACACAGACGCCTATGCCGTAGACAGATGCATTTAAATCAATCTTGACAGGAACTATACCAACTGCGACATGTCAAACAGTCGTTCTGCTATCCTGGCACTAAACTCCTTTATCATCAAATCTATGCCTACAGAAGCTTAAAGAGTCGAGCAGGACAAAAACAGAGTAAAACTCTGCTGGATACCTGGCCTCGCTAGGAAAGGAGCATAGAAACCTTTTATAGGCCCCCAACCATCTGCGCTGTAAGTGACCATCTCCTCAGGGAAGAATTCGAAGAAAGAATAAATCGAATAGAAACCTGGAACAACGCTCTTGGCATCAAGAGGACCAAGAAACTCTAAGGTAGGCTTGTATCGAAATGGGCAATAACAACCTCCGCACTAGAGACTGAGGGGCCACCTAAGGAAACTAGGAGTATGAGATGAAGATCTCGGGAGATTAACGAAATTCTCTAGAATAAATCTCTTCCACCTTTGCGCAACAGGAGTCATAACCCTCAATACAAGTCTGAAAAGAACTGCATATTAGGGGATATCTTAGGAAAGCAACGGCGGTAAAAATTGGCACAATCCTCCTTCACAATTCAAAACTGCTTCCGACAGTTCTTTCCCTCAATCGTTGAAGTCAGAAGCTTCTCAAACCCTGGCTCAAAATGAGTGTATGCTAGACTCTTCAGATTCAAATCTTTGTCGTCCAGAGACATCTTCCTTCCTTCTTTGGTTGCTACTTGGTGTCGAGAGAGCCATGTTTCTTCGTTAATCGATTCAGTCTCGTTCTTCTATATTCTGGTTCATATCTTCTCCAGTCCAGGATGGAGTTTTCCCAGCTGCTTTCCCCCCTGATGCTGTGCCATAGTTTTTGGTCTCACCTCCAGTCTGTTTGACTCGTGCATCTTTGGAAATATTAGAACCCTCATCAAGACTACCGAGGCGGGCCTTGAATGTAATTCCATCAGGTAGGCGGCCAATTGGCCGACCCTGGGGGCCTGGTTACGCCTGGACATAACCCTGATGAGTTACAGTCGATAGCAGATGATCGAGTTGCCTAGAGATCACTCGTGCGTGGCGACCCCTTTAGTGGATCATGCCGGTCAGAAGATGATGATGATGATAGCAATTTGTTGTTTTTAGATAAAAAAAATATATTTTATTACTTTAAAATGGGCATTCTAACCCCTTGCACGATAACTTAAAGACTAAATTACAAAACTCTTATGATAACCTTAAATGCCCAAACATTCGGTCTGGAGCGATGTCGTGTTCCACCAGGTGCACTCGGATGTCCATCCGCCGTACGTGATGGAACTTGCAGCGATCGGGTGTCTCGGGTGTAGCAGACGACAGGACAGTAGTTTATCGCTCGTGGGAACATGCTATTGACAGCGAACTTGTGGGATATGATGTTGACTTGGAGAAAATGTTTTGTGCCTTAACTTGTGTTTTTTGCAAGCGTATATACGCTTAAATTTCAATTTGCATGTAAAATACACTAACAACAAATCCTATATCCGCTTAAGTTACTCATCATATCTATCGCCCCTTAAGAAATAAGAGCGGATAAGAACAATGCTTCCAACCATTATTTTCTGTGTGTTCATTCCTGATTTTGCGTGTCATCCTTCAAGGGTCAGTAAGTCAGAATAAGTAACTAACACTGTTCGACAAACTAGTTTTAAGCATTTTTGTCTAGTATTTAAGTTCTCATGATGTACATAATAAAAATGAATTAAAATGATGAAAATGAATGTTCATTCCTGAATTTATTCATTCATTGTTTAGGTTGCTGTATGTGGCTTACATTTGCTGGCGTGGTTGATGTATTAGATAGTTTTTAATTGTCTTGGCATCCATAAGTATGCAACTTTTGGTATACCCAGAGTGCCTCTGTTGTACACTCCGTTTAGGTTTCGTAGACGATTCTTTTCATTTGATGAACATTTTTTTTATTTATTAAGTGCTTTTGCTTTAAAAGTAATGGTCACGCTACGCAGTCACAAAACGAAGCTTGTGACCATAAATGATCAACCATCACCTTCCACGACTACACACCTGGCTGCGTAGCAAATGTCATAAATGTCGTCGGTGCTGCCAAGATCTTATGATGAATTATTAATCGCCGATGATCGTTTTTTTGTGCACTTCAAAATTAAGCGTATATACGCTTGCAAAAAAAAACACAGCTGATGAGAACCATTTTTAGAATGATTTCAACTTCCATCCGAATCTTCTGGCAAATCTAGTTGGTCCAGGACACCAGTTTTCCACTTCAATTTGTTGTGTGCTCGTTCTTTTTCTATAATAATACTAATATGGGTGGCGCTACAGTTCGAAGTGGACCTGGGCCTAGCTTCTCAGCCGTGCTATTGTTCTCTCACGCGTGGAAGGGACCTACAATTTTAATGCCGACTCCGAACGGCGAATTTGAGAAGCTTTTTCTACACAGGAATACTCTTTGAGCATTGTCAGTGACTCGAAAGAGGTGGAGCCGTGAAATATGGAAGGTGGTAAATTCGGGTATCGAACCTGGCACCCTCTGCGTAGGAGTTGACGCACTAACCCACTATGCCACGGCGACCCTTTTTCTATAATAATATTAATAATAAAGGTGTAGCGCCAGCAGTAAAGAAGACCAGGGCCTAGCTTCCATAACCCTACTACTGTTGTCCGTGCAGCGAGGTTCAATTGCGTAAGAGGCGATTTACCTGTTCTAGGAAAAATGCTGATAATGGGTGGTGTGAATAAAAACTGAGAAAAGACTCCGAAGTAAGAGCACATGAGTCGAATATTTTCGCTAAAGGAAATACTCAAAGTAGGTACCCTTCCTTCAGTTGACGTTTGAAAACTAGAGTTCTTGGCGTTTAAGGGTGAGTGCAAAGTCGGCTAAAGGTGGGTGCAACATATATGCAATAACGTTTTTAATCATGCAATCGCGAAAAACAAAGAATTATAACACATGTCCTCTCGGGGACGTTTCAAGAACGTGTGTAGATTCGAGTTTGATAACATAGAATGGTTAAGTACTCATTTCCTTTCCGATATGCCTGAAGAAACGGGTGGTGGTGCCATACCTTTGATTGTTTGTGGTCTTTTAATGTAATGGGAAGATTGCCCGTCTTTTTCTTTTCGCCTTTCGATTTGACGCTGGCCCTTCATGTTATCATTTTTTTTCTTTATTTGCGAGATGTTCAAATTAAATCCATGGATTTTTTATTTCAACGCAGATTGCTTCTTATTTTTCCAGCAAGCACGGGTAAAATTGCAAACATTTGATGAAATCGTCATAGTCCATTCCACATTTCCCTCTTTTGTGGATTAAGGCTTAATCCGTTAAAGTATTCCTCTTCCACTTTTTTTCTTTATTGAAGTCACCTCCTATGCGCACACTAAACATCTACAAGCGATATCTGAGCATATTCCATCTTTATTCACACCAAAATGGAGGAAAGACACAGCTGTCAAAATATCTGAGCGAAGAGAATTCGTTAAACTTAACGAAATAAATTTGTATTCACACCAGATGGAGCATTAAGTCCAAAATGCTGAGGGAATGCTCACACTCAGGTTTTATTCACACCACAAAATGATTGAAGTCAAGAGAACCTATCCCCTGATAGTTGGCTCTCTATAGTGGCTTCTATTCTATGAGCGATGCTCTCGCCGCCCGGTATGTCTTCCCCCGACCATATTTTTGAGCTGATTTGGTGCATGTGCCCAACCTGCTGCGGTGAGCATTTCACCGGACAGCTGAGACGTAAGTCTTGATATTGCCATCCTGACTTCGTCAAGGTTTCGTCTCATTCGGAACATCCTGCCTGACAGCGGTATTTAGGTTCTCATAGTTATTAAACAGTCTGCAAACAGTTCCGCCAAAATCTCAGTATCGACTCCGATCATGTAAATTAGCACGGACAGTCTAAGCTTAGAAATGGATTAACAGAACATAAGCATAAATAAAAATGAAAGCATTTTTCTTTAATTTGTGCATCCCCTACAGTAGTCGTAATACGGACACAAGTCTTCTGGCATGGTTGGTCTAACCAAAGATTGGTCACATGGTTAGTCATAAATTTAATGACCTTAGAATGCACTTGAATGAACTCACCTTGTATACATTGCACACACTATCCTTCTTCAAATCTCAAGTAATCCTAAAGATCAGTTTGGGAAAATGTAATGATCCACAAATCGGGTTAAGTCGAGTAAATCTCAATCAAAGACCGAGTGGGATTCAGTTCCGATTCCGGTACGGTACAAAATGCAATTCTCTGTAGCCCTGCCTCTCTTTCGTAGAGTCTTTTAGGCACAGCGAATCAGGGTGCAAAGGTATCCTCTGATTCTGTGCTTTTCATTCCGAAATATCTCATAACATGGCACCCTCGCTGAGAGTCAAGGGGAACAGGAAATAAACCCTGTCGTGCCATAATCACACCAGAAAATCAGCCACAATTCATTGGGTTCATTGAAAGCCAAACTATCTCCGAAGCGATCCTGCCAGTTGGCATCCCCATCATGCTCTATTACTAGGTCCCTCCAATAGTTTCATCTCGACTCCTTATCAAACTGAAGACAACAGTCTAAATCTAAGAATGTTGACTTGCCGAAAAAGAAACCATCTTAGTCTCGTCCACTGCTCTTTTCCCACTCATCCACATCCCATGTCAATGGCCGCGTGTGAGCCTCATCGACAAAGTTTACAAAACAACACCTCTTAAGCATCATTTGTATAAGCACAATCAATTTCGATCGCAATCCTTTCGAACACGCCCAAATACAAGACCCCTCCGGGCAGTGTCAACACAAGGGAATATTCATCAACCACTTGCCTCGGGTGGCTGCGAATAATGGCCCAAAACTTCAGTGAATTCTCATTGGCACGATCACTAATTCCCCGCTCGCAAAAGTATGCAACAAAATGCCCACCGATCGTCACATAAAATCCCCCACAGTCGATCTTCACTGCATACTTTCAGGCTGAAACACCCATTTCATGACCATAGCTCAAGGGGCCGCCAACACAAATCACAATGAATCACTGATCGAGTGTCAACAAGATCGTCGTCGGTCTCACGGTCTCTCGATCGCACTAAATCACCCACAAGTGGGACTCAATTTCGAAGTCGGGCGCAATCTCAAAGGGAATCTCGAGTAGAAAGGACCACAAACGGCTTGTCAATCTCATAATTGCCGCTGTCCAGCACACCGTCATGCAATAAACCTGCCAAACGCAACAATAGTCGAGAATCAATCACACCGACCTGACTTTAGTCGGCCTCTTGTTACACATACACCTCAGGGACGCACTTCGGATTTATTTGTGCCCACAATGAATTGGCTAATTCGTTGAGCCGCGCACTCGGCGGGGATGCCGATTCCAAAAATAGTATGAATTCGCACGGATTGCGTAATCGCAAGTCGCCGACCATATGGTTGTGCCGTTCCCCAGCTCACAGCCAAGCCACTTGAGCTCTCCAATCACAACACAACCCGCCAGTGGCCTGGTTAAGGCCCCAAGCCCGAATCTAATGAAAATCGCGGCTCTCTAGTGGCACTCAAGTGCTCCTTGGACTGTGCTTATCGTTCCACTTTTTGCGTTCTTGACGCGGATTCTGGCGTTTTGAGTGCGAACCACCCAGCGAGCCAGGGTCTCTGCGAAGATTTCCTGGTCGGGCTGGGCGCCACCGCCGCCGCCCGTGCATTTCGAACGGTAGCGCACTACGACGCGATCCATTCTGAGTCGGTTTCCGCAATTGAATTAGCTATTCGCCGCCACGATCGGCGATAAGGAAAGTGGAAATCCTTGAGATGCACTTTCTAAATCAATTGTGCCCCTCAGTGGCGGTGGCTGTGAGCGCCTTAGCACTTCGGTTTCACACGCGCAATAATCGCCTTCGCCTCCGTTCTTCGCTGTGTGCTGCTGAACTGCACAAACCGCAGAGTCTCACCGTCATCATCTCCCCAGCAACCACCGTCAGGGTACCGACGCGGCAACTGATCGAGAAGAAGATCGTGACTCCTGGTCGCCTTGTCTGATGCGATTTTTCTTCTTTTTTGCCATGCATCCGATGCACTAGCGCTGGGACATGGTTTTGATTAATACTGCGTACTGGCTGGCGGTACAGCCAGTCCGGGGAAATGTCAAATTTTTCACGATTTTCACGCGCAGCAGCGTCGCCATCGTAGTCGTCGTTGTTACGATCGATGATCGCCAATCCCAGTCATTGTCGTCGACGTCGGTGGCGGTGACTGGTGGCGGCAGTGGCAACTCGCAGCTCGGCACAGATCCGAAATGGTATCAATTGTTGTTCCATGGGATATGCAAATAATCATAAAATTATTGCTTTTTATGATTTTTATGCGGTTGTCGTGTCCGTGCGCAAGCGCACCGATCTCTGAGATACTTTCGGCGGTGATCTTGTCAGTGATATGGTTTTGGGCGATCGTGTCAGTGGCCAGGAAGTTACCAAACGGAGATGGAGGAAGTCGCTTAGAATGTTAACAAATGGAAGCGATCGTTTCAATGGCTTATGGGCTATTGTTGTGGGTTTTGTTTTCGGCGGACTGTGATTGAAGGAACTTTCACCGCCGAACTGCGGTAGTGCTGAGGTAGTCGGGTTCAAAGTTGTGCCTCGAGGTGATGTGGTTTCCTTTCAGCCTTTGGGTGCGACATGAAATCGAATCAAATTTTTCGAAGACACGACACAAGTCAATGCCTCCGCCAATGCGGCGCAGATCGTTCGGTAAATGGTCACAAGTTTAATGTTGACATGGTGATCGTCTGCGGATTGATGATCGTTTGTGGAACTTCTGTTCCTTATGGGACTAGGACTGATTAGGGCTGGTTATCGTGACGTAAATTTGAGACTTGAAAATTAAAATTGAAATTTAGGAAGCAGAGAAGTCGGTCTTCAGACATGTAAGCCAGTGGAAGGTATAAAAGTTATCCTTCACCCACCTTTAAGTGGCAGCCAGAAGACTCACACTGACTTGCTCTGCGTTTCTTGAACCGCGGGCAAAGTTCACGTGATGTATTTTTACTTCTCTATGCCCCCTATTAACAATCAACAAGACAAGTCTCCCGAATGACTGCATGAATTATCTGGATCGATCTCTGTTAGTCAGTATCCAGTGATGACACTCTATTATGTCTCTTCCATGACACTCTATCATTAAGCTAGATTGAGTAGTTTTTCGAAGTCTTGGGATCTAGCTTAGGCTAAGTCATACTTGAAGTGCTGCCGACTGTGTGTCTTTTGTCTAACTGTTGTTGCGGTGGTGATAGGACGAACGCATGCTCGGAAGGTATGTTAGCTTCCACAAGTGTGTACAGGCAGCTCGATATTTAGCTAGCTGCCTACAGTTTCGCACGCAAAGCTGGTTCAGGTCCCTTTTCACTTGTGTGATCGATCCATCCGCGACCTCCCTCTACTGCGCCGCCCTTCGACGAGCATTATTTCCCATCAAAAGTTTCCAGAAAGGTATCACGTGTTAGTGTGTCAGAACTGCCTCCCCCATCTCGACTGAGTTGTCATCGTCCGACGAAAGGCTAGTGATGGCTGGAGCGGTGCGTGCCATGCAGGAGGTGGTTGTAGGAACTTTCTTTTCATCCTGCAGCCAGTGCTTTATGACGATCCTATCAGGTTGACACAGGAAAGGACTTCTTAGCAAACTCCCGCGCTGAATCTTCGCAGTGTCAACAACGATGTCATATTTTGGTGCGCTAGCTTCCCCTCTTTATCCATGAAGGTCGAATTCCGAGATCCTTTCATTCCGAACATTGGTGTCCTTGCGCTTGATGTGGTCGAGCAAGTTAAGGCGGCGAATATTTGTCTTCTTCCTCGGGTTTCTTCGGGTTGGAACTAAGTTGTCTATACGCTCGACATGGCCTACCCATCTAAGGCATTGCATCCGTAGACGCCTGGCTAGACTCATGGCGCTTTACAGCCCATGCAGTTCGTGGTTGAACCTTCTTCTCAAAATGCTATCAACGCAAACAGAACCAAAGATCGCACGCAGAGCTTTTCTCTCGAAGACACCAAGGACTTCCTCATCCGCTTTTGAGATTGCGCCGTACAGCAGGACTGGGATGATCAAGGTCTTGTATAATGTCAGCTTGGTCCTTATAGAGATGGCTCTACTTCTCAGTTGCCTCTTGAGCCCATAGAAACAGCGGTTGGCAAGAGTTACTCTGCGTTTGATTTCGGTACTGATGTTGTTTGTGCTGTTTACTGCGGAGCCGAGGTAGACGAAGTCCTTGACTACCTCGAAGTTATAGCTGCCCATTGTGACGCTCTGTCCTAGACGTCGATGTTGTGTCCTTTCTTGATGATTCACCGCTAGACCCATTTTAGCCGCTTCCGACGGCTCACTGTGTTCTGCCAATCTCGTCAATGTCATCCACGTGTGCTAACAGTTTTATGGACTTCTAGAAAATCGTGCCTCTTGTGTTGGCGTGTGAGTTATGCACAATCTTCTCAAGTCACATGACAGCGCGTCGCTTTGCCTAAAACCTTTTTTGATATTGAAGATGTCGGTGATTTCGTTCCCGATCTTGATGCAGCAACGAGAGTTCTCCATCGTCATCCTGCTCAGTCTGACGAGTTTGGCAGTAATGTCAATACTAGACATGTCGTTGTGTAGCTCATCTCTGTACACGCTGTCAAATGCGGCCTTGAAATCGACGAATAGGTGGTGGGTGTCGATCTGCATTGCATGGGTTTTTTCCAGGATCTGCCGTAGTGTGAAAATCTGAGCGATGGTGGACTTACCTGGCCTGAAGCCACACTGATTTGGACCTATCAGGTTATTTATAAACGGCTTCAGGCGAGTACACAAAACGGCAGAGAAGATCTTGTAGGCGATGTTCAGGAGACTTATCCCTCGATAGTTGGCGCAGTCAAAGGGGTCTCCTTTCTTATGGATCGGGCAAACCATACTGAGAGTCCACTCATCGGGCATGCTTTCCTCCGACCATATCTTACAGATGAGCTGGTGCATGCGTCCAACCAGATCATCTCAAGCTGCCTTAAAGATTTCAGCGGGCAGTCCGTAAGACCCGGCAGCTTTGTTAGACATCAGTCTCGATATTGCTAACTTGACCACGTCTAAGTCGGGGGGACGGAATTCTCGTCGATCATCGTCCATATTGAGTGGAACATTCTGCCTGACAGCGGTATTGGTATTGGTGTCATCATCGCCGTTTAGCAGTCTGCAGAAGTGGTTCTTCCAAATTCTCAGTATCGACTGTGACTCTACTACTAGTTGTCCATTCTCGTCCCGGCAGGCTTCTGTCCAAACCTTATATCCACTGGATAACTGTTTCACCCTCTGGTAAAACTTTCGGACATCGTTCCTACCGTAGCACCTCTCCATCTCCTCGATCGCGCGCTTCTCGTGCTCTTTATTCTCATCCCTTCGTCTCTGTTCGTAGAGCTCACGAACAGCTCTCGTCGTTCGTTGCAGCGTTGCTTTGTAGGCTTCCAGCTTCGCTGCATGTGCCAGCCTACACTCGTTGTCAAACCATGGGTTTTTTCTAGGTGGTGCCGTAAAACCCAGCACATCAGTGGCAGCATCTTTGATGGCTTCTTGACAACGCCTCCAATCTTCTTCGATTGTTTGCGCAGGTGGCGACGAACTTAGAGAGAGTTTTCCGGGAGACTCGATCGGCAAAGATCCTAGCAGTCCGTTGCGATTATAGCTTTCCGACATCAAACCGTGGTGTCCTTTCTCGACTCCGTTGATCTCTTGATATCCGAGTTCTTACCTTGCATACAACAAGGAAATGGTCCGAGTCGATGTTGGCTCCTCGGAACGTTCGGACATCAAGAATGCTGGAGGAGTGTCGGACGTCGATCGCAACATGATCAATCTGTTTCAATCCTTTCTAGGAGATCATAGAAGTCATCCTTGCTGTTGTCATCTTTGTCTTCTGTCGGGGCGTGGGCGCAAATCAGGCTGATGTTCCCGAATTTAGCCTTGATGCGGATTGTTATGAGGCGTTCGCTTTTACAGACAAAGCTTAAGACTTTTTGCCTAAGTCTGCCTCGAACAACAAATCCACATCCAAATAAGCGCCTCTCCCTGTTGCAATCACCGTAGTAGATGTCGCAGTTTCTCATCCTCTTCTTGCCCGGCCCATTCCACCGCACTTCCTGGATTGCGGTGATGTCTGCTTTGTAGCAGTTCAGGGCCTCCGCGATTTCTTCGGCTGCACGTGCTCTGTTAGGGGACCTAACATTCCACGTGCAGAACCGAAAATCGTTGTCCTTGTAACGTTTGCTGGGGTCGTCAACAATAATTCCGTCCGTATTCGAGGCAGTTGGTTGTCTCTGAACCATAATATTTTTACATGGTGAGGGAGTTAAACCCACGCACAACCCCCAACTGGGAGGCCAGGCCCTATTCTTTAACCCTCGGGCGTAGGGTCCGGGCTTATCCGGGGTCGGTAGTCTCGCTGAGGCTGTGAGCGCCGCCGTTGTCCCTAAAACTATAGGGATCTTCCGCCGTTATCTCAATTCCAAGGCCCCGACCTGGCCTTGAAAGAAAAAAACGATCATCGGCGCTTAATGATTCATCATAAAATCTTGGCAGCACCGACGACATTTATGACATTTGCATTGTGGAAGGTGATGGTTGATCTTTGATGGTCACAATCTTCGTTTTGTGACTGTGTAGCGTGACCATCACTTTAAAAGCAAAAGCACTTAATAAATAAAAAAAATGTTCATCAAATGAAAAGAATCGTTTACGAAACCTAAACGGAGTGTACAACAGAAGCAATCTGGGTATACCAAAAATTGCATACTTATGGATGCCAAGAAAATTAAAAATTATCTAATACATCAACCACGCCAGCAAATGTAAGCCAGATACAGACACCTAAACAATGAATGAATGAATTCATGAATGAACATTCATTTTCATCATTTTAATTCATTTTTATTATGTACTTCAAGACAACTTAAGTACTAGACAAAAATGCTAGTTGGTCGAAGAGTGTTAGTTACTTATTCTAACTTAGTGACCCTTGAAGGATGACACGCAAAATCAGGAATGAACACACAGAAAATAGTGGTTGGAAGCATTGTTCTTATCCACGCTTATTCCTTAAGCGGCGATAGATATGATAAGTAAGTTAAGCGGATATAGGACACGTTGTTAGTGTATTTTACATGCAAATTGAAATTTAGGCGTATATACGCTTGCAAAAAAAACGCAGCTATTATGTAAACCACCCGGAAAGCTTTTGGGAAGGTGTTTTGTTTTCAGATGAAACAAAAATAAATTTATTTGGGTCTGATGGCAAACAAATTGTTTGGAGGGAACCAAATACAGCTCTTAAAGCTGTGCTGTTGTGGGGTTGTATGGCTTCAAATGGCTGTGGAAAGTTCGAGTTTATAGAAAATACTATGGACAAAATTGGGTATTTGAATATTTTAAAACGAAATTTACGAAGTTCCGCAGTAAAATTAGGTCTACCTTCGGTTTTCTACTTCCAACAAGATAATGATCCGAAGCACACCTCTTATTTAGTACGCGAATGGTTGCTTTATAACGCTCCAAAGCAGCTAAAAACACCCCCACAATCGCCGGATCTTAACCCTATTGAACATCTATGGCACAAAATAAAAGTGCGGGTTAAAGAAAGTACCTGCTCCAATAAGCAGGAGCTTAAAGCTAAAATTCAGGCAGCTTGTGAAGGGATTCAGCCATCTTTTACTGAAAAACTGGTAAAATCCATGTCACGGCGGTTACAAGCTGTCATAGATGCTGAAGGAGGTGCCACGCGTTACTGAAATTTTATTTGTAACTGTTTTTGTTTTGTGGGTTTTAGTCGTAACTCGAATTTATTTTAAGTGTATGCTCAATTTTGTGTGTTAAAATGAAGTGCCTTTTTTTATTTTGCTTAGAAATAGCAAGTTTTTTTTTTTAATTTTCATATTTTTGTTTATGGTTTTTAGCAATTGAAATATGTCAATTCGAACAGCATTTAAGTTTTATTAATTAACTACTTTTTGTAAGGCGAAAAAGATAAAAATATGTTTAAGCTGTGAGTGTATGCCCAATTTTGTGAGATACTGTATACTTAAGTTAAATGGCCATTGCATTACGTTTTTATTCACGAAATCCATATTACAATATACGTAAGTATATGCTCTTATAAATACGACTCAATTTTTGAATTTAGCAAAGCATCACAAAGCAATATTCTGTTTGTGAATTTAGTTAGTTAGTAGAATTTAGTTTACTTTTAAATTTAGCGCCAATCCTCTTGGTCGAATAATTGGACTCACTCTTGATTGATTACAACGTATAATTTCGAATCTTAGCCCTCTTTCTGAAGCAATGTGTCTGCATTCGATTGAGATATGTATCCACTTTGTTAAAAAAAATTAAATATTTTGGATTAAAATGCCTCCCATCGCAGCGGAATGTACCTCTAGACATATTGAGCTGTTGCTACGCCTAACTCCAGCCATTCATCGAGAAATTAAGGAGTCTCACGGAATCCTGCCCGCCAGAAATATCATATTTTCGGGACTAATGTTCATCCCTTTGACCTACAACCTGAATGTCTCCTGAAACTCAGACAATGCGTCTTCGAGGGAACCTTGAATTTGAATCTGAAGCAGGACCCCTTTTGCAGTAAAAACCCTAAAATTATGACCACCTTGATGGCATAATCCAGGAATTCGACAATAATGATGTTAAATGTGGAAATGTCAAAACGCGGTCATCCCAAATACCCGGGAATTTGGTTTCCTCATCCGCGCTGAAAATGAGTTCACATCCCACCAGGAGGCCTCGCCGACCCGGCATGGGTACCTGTTGCATTGTCGAAGGTCCCTAACTCTTCCAATTATTCAACGGCCACAAAGGATATCACGTAACCTCGTTCTCCTCGAAGTACGTGCGCCTCAATGGAATTCATCAGTTGAATGCGCGTTGAAAACCTATGAAAATGAGAACAGCAGCCACCTGCTGGCTGTGAGTTTGACAGCAGGTAACACAGCATTTCAGCGAGTGCAACTCACTCACTTTCGCTCTCAATTCCACACTCAATCGTCGGCAATTCGCCGCAACTGAACACCCGCTTCACTCATCGCACGAAAAGAGCACACATCGTCTCGTTGCCTGTCGGTTATCGTCGCCTTTGTTTTGATCCCGCACCTTCGGTTCACGCGGCGACAACGCACAAGTGAACTACGAATGAACGGCACAAAGCGGAAATTCACCACTTCGCTGCGTTCACCGGCGAGCCGTTCATCCAGCAACGAATGGCGAATGAATGCGAACCCAAGTCAAACGAGTAGTAACTGTTCGCGTGTCAGCACGGCTACGGCAACCCGCGGTATCTTTCGTTCTTTCGGCGAATGTATCGCGATTGGTATAAGCATCTCGTTCTCTAGCAGTGTTTTCGTGCAAAAATAAGTTATTCGAAAATAAATAAAAAATCAAAAATTCCCAAGACGTTCCTTAACTGAATTTTGACGTTTCAAATAGATTCGCAACAGATTTTTGTTTTTGTTTGAGTTTCTCTTCAGATATTTTCGCCGCATTTTCGGTGTTTTCTCTGCGTGTCTGTTTTTTTTTTCTGTTTTTTGTCTGTCTGTCCATCGGGCTTTTTGTGAGATTTAAATTATGCACCTTGCTGCTCTTGGATCCGAAGAAACTTTCCCCGACTCCACAGGCTAATGTGTCGTACTGGTGTTTCTGTCGAAAAAAAATATCATATCTTTATTTGTGGCGAAAAGAGGCGAAAAAAAACCCAAGTGAATTTGTGAAATTTGAAAGAAAAAAAAGGAAAGAATCTGCATAAAAATAAATACGCGAGAAAGAAGAAAGGAAAAGCAGAAAAATAAAGAAATACACTTCGACATGAAGTGACCAGCAGCAGCAGCAGCAGCAACTGTGTGAGATCGCGCGTGTGTGTGCGTGTGTGCTGTTTGTGGTTTGAAGTGCGGAGAGACGCGAATATAAGTGCAAAATCAAAAATTTTAATTCACACATTTTGCGCGAAATATAAGAGCCGCGTCCAATCGACCCGCAGCAGCCAGCAACACATCCCAGCTCGACCGGGGTAATAAATTCGGATTAAACAGATCCAATCGATCTGTCGCCAACGCTGAGTGTCGCAGAGGAGAATAACCTCGCGACCAAAACGATCTTCAAGATGGTCTTCGGCGGAAAGTTTCGCATTAGAAGGTTTGTACTCGCTTTGTAGTTTTGTTGCTCCCGCCACCACCAAATTTGGAAAACAAACACCGTCTCCAGTTCTGTTCGCGGGAAAACAATCGATCGTAAAAAATCAATTTGCGTGCAATTATCACTAATCACCGCTACACATTCTTCAATCTTTTGCCCTTTTTTGGGGCGAGCTCCGGGTCCAGAGATTGCGCGCACCGTTGCTGCTGGCTACTGTCCTCTTAAGCTCGTTTTTTTCGCTTTGCTCTGCCTTTTCTCTTGGGCATCGGATTGCGGCGACTGCGGCTGTGCGGCAGCCTCTTGGCCATGGATCGAGATCTTGTTGATCGGTTCAATCGATCGGTGGTAGGTTGGTTGATCGTGTTTACCTGTGAGATGACGGTTTATTGGTTCGTAACTGCCAACTGGTTGTGGTTGCGCTCGTTGTTGTTGTGGGAATTACCGTGACCCGCAGTCAGATTTGTAATTTATTACGTTGTAACAAATTAAAGCATGGATTGGTAGTATTTTTCTCTCCTCTTCTATTAAATGGTCGGCTCCTTCTTTCTTCGCCTGCCAGTCGAATTAATTGAGTCCACGATTCGATATTAGATGTCGAAGGCTAACAAGCTTTTGCGACATGCAACGTCCACCGATTACCGTCAATCACGGCCGGTTAGCCGATAGATTGGTATGCAAAAAGTGAATTAAAATGAACCGAACTCTAACTCTGTGAGAGAGATTGTTGTCACGTGTCGGGCTGACAAGGTTCACATATTCTTTGTTGCAATTCTAGACTTCGGATGAAGGACACTTGTTTGTTGGCTTGTTCCGGTGCCATTTAAGGATGTGATCAAATGGGCTTGAGACTTGTCGACCTTGAGTTGGTTAATTGACCGCAGAATTGAGTTGAGTTGCCGACACCGTGTCAAATGCGCCTGTCAAGCTGGCCAGATGGCGATTGTTGGTGGAATTTGCATGCTCAACATTCGCCGAAACTCGGCTTGGATATTTGTCACGTAGAGCGGTTTCAATGGAAACCAATGGTTTCCGAAGTACTTGGGTGTCTTTCACTTACGACACTCGGCGATGATGGATGGCAGAACAACTACTTGGAGCCGCATTTCGGTTGATTTGAGGGAGAGGGAGTTAAACTGAACTGATGTCATTTCATGTCCAAAATACCATCAACAGTCATACCACCTAAGGATGGGCGCGACAGTCTAAGGGGTTTATTTGAAGCAGTGGGGGCAATAAAATGATATGGCTCGAAGGACCAGGGTGAGACTAGGTGTCATCATGAAACGACCTTTTTGACCCTGAATTTGAAGCATTTTTAATGGACTTAGCTGAATTATTTCCGTGAATTGGTGAATCAGTGGCAAGCTTTAATGTTGCACGATTAGATTTTTATGATGGGTTGGCTTGAGGGGAATGGTCTTAAGGTTATTTAGGGCTTCAGATGTAGTTTTTCGTCGAGCAAATTGCTAGCCACTTTTACGCTCAAGCTCAATTATCACATTTTGACCTGTCATAAGATTTTTCATTTTGAGTCTCTCACAACTTAGTTCTTCTTTAGTATGTATCAGAATGAATGAGGCTACAGCGTAGGGTCTCGACATGGCACACCCTGGTGAAGGATACCTTTTTTTTCCAAAATTCCGAAACCTAGAGTAGAGCGTTAACAGATGTTAGCCGTGTTTTTTCAAATATTTATAAATAATGAAGTAAGATTTTGCACGTTAAGCACATAAAACAACCTATTGCCTATAGCTGCCCATTATATCGGCAGTGAAAATTTGCTGCCGATAAAAATTCGACTTCGAATTGACATCAATTTCGAACAAATAAATTTCTTTTGCATATACAGTGGACTCCCCCTAAGTCGAATTGTCACGGGATGACATAATTTGTTCGAGTTAGGGGGAGTTTGACTTAGAGAGAGGTTTTTGTAAGGAAAATTGAGGCAAATGTATGCAAAATATGTCGAAAAAGTTCGAGTTAGAGAGAGTTTCGACTTAGGGGGAGTTCGACTTAGGGAGAGTCCACTGTATTTTGACAGATAAAAATCAAAGCCATTGCCAATTGTTTTTCTGAATCTTACTTCACTTCACTATCGATAGCGATGAAAAAACCACGTTACTTGAAGTGGCTGATTAGGCTTCGCTAGTCTTCAGAGCTCTTTACATTCAGTAGAAAAAAATTGTGGCTTGCTGTATCATTTTCGATCAAATTTTGAACCTTATATTGGTGCTCTGTTCAGTTCTTAGATTCGTTCCGAAATCTACTGGTTTCAAAGTCAAAGATCCAGATGAATTCCATGAAAACCCAAAGAGCTTAAAATTGTATGTCCCTACTTGACAAACATAATCTCAAGCAGTAGGACTATAATATAGCCCTCTGTACTTGATTTTACCTTCGGTTCGAAGGGCAGTTAACAATCTGATCAAAGTTCACTGTAGAGGTCCCTTAAATCTGTGAATATAACAGTTGCGATGTCATGAGCACCTTAAATTATACCAGATTTGCTTTGACGTTTTCTCATCATTTATTGTAATTTCTTCTTTATGTTTATATTCATATAAATTGCATTTAACTGTCAATTTTAAATAAAATGACTCTTTGCCGATAACGGGTGGTGTTTTCACCCAAATTTAAGAATTTCTTTTTATAACAAAACGAAATAATGAAATTGTTCTATAATATATAATAATATTGGTGGCGCGACTGTCCGAGGCGGACCTGGGCCTAGCTTCTCAGCAACCACTCGCGTTGTGCGTGCTATTGTTCGTTCACTAGTGGAAGGGCCCACAGTTTAATGCCGACTCCGAACGGCGAAGTTGAGAAGATTTTTCTAGACAAGAGTACTCTTTGATTATTGTCAGTGACTCGAAAGAGTGAATTATCGAAGGTGGTGAATTCGGGTTTCGAACCTGGCACCCTCTGAAAAATGAAAAATGAAATTCTTCTAATAATATTAATAAAGATTTTAGTTGCGATTCAACTCAAAATACGTGTTTTATACATCCGGTCCGACTGCTCAACCATAACTGTGCAGTCTTTCTGATAATGTTAAAGGTTCCACATTAAAAGAGCTTAAATTGAGCATGTTTGTCAGAATTTCTCTGATGTCAGTTGTAGGTCTTCACTCTAAAAATAAAAAAATAACAATTGGTATTTGACTTTCGATCAGACTTGTAACGTTAAATAAATGCACACTAGGTACCAGCAGTGCTATGTCGTCCTGAATGTGCCCCTTCATAACTTCGGAGTTCTTAATAAAGTCAAATTGGTTTTTTTGTTGACAGGCTTTTTATTAAGCTATCGTCTACTTTGATATCGGCCCGTCCTGATGGATTTTCAATTAGTTCCAAAAAGCTAGAAAATGAAGGAAATTTTGCTCTTATTGCCTATCTATACTCGATCGATGGTCAGCAATTTCTTCAGAAAAACAGAGATCTTTTAACTTATGGAACTCGCAGCACGATAGACCTGTGCTTCCCAAGTCATGTAATCAGGAAGACAAAATGAACTAGTTTAAAATTTAACTAAAAGCACTGTTTCGTCGTTCTTATTTTGACACAGAGAGTGTACGTCTCGAAGTTCTTATTTCTTCATTGTTTTTTTTTTTTAAATTCAGATCAGAGAAGTTATCAATTTCTGACATCTTTTAACATTTTTGATCACATTTGGACCTGAGTTTATAAAACACTTGGAGCCTTGTGATTCTACCACCGAGAGAATTAATCTCTTAAGTTTGTGGCCGTAGCATCAAAGATCTTCATAAAGTGAATATTTCCAAATTCAAGAAGCCATAGACAATGTCCAAAATACCTTAATTTGGCACGTTTGTAATTTTGAGAAGCAGGCTTTGTCAGACATTCGTGAAATACCAACTCCACTTCGAATTGTAAATCAATATGCCAAATACAGGATGTGGTTCTTGCTTAACTAATTGTTCGGGAATAACGAAAAGAAATCATGGGACTTAAATTGAAACCATTATTAATCTCGATCCGATAAACCAATGCATTTTTGTCAGTAAACGCAAACTGATCTAAGCTTTTCCAAACAGTTTCTGACGTATTTATTGAATTGGAATTTAGTCATGGAAGCCATAAATTTATAAAGTTTCTAATTTTAGTACCAAATTTAGTACAAGGTTAAAATGCTATTAAATTGTTGACCAATTTTTGAGCCTGAAATCAGATGATGTAGCCTATCCTTCATTGTGAATTTCTTACAAGTGAACAAGTGTGAAATCAGAAAAATAAGGACAAACACTTAAATTGGTATCTCAAGTGTTTCCGAATAACCCAGAAATTCCAATTTCAAAGGGTCTGGATCAAATGTGAATCGTTTATGGTCACGACATTTTATTCATGAAAATTACATCCTCTAGCCTGTTGCGAAGTCGGAATCGTCTCCTTTCTTGAACAGGCATTCGAGTTAGATTAGCAAATTGTTTCTTCATCCTTGTTTGAGGTAATGGTTTGTTTGGTAAGAGGTGTTTGATTAATAAATAACTTCGGCAGAAATGTGTTCTATCGCTTATTTCAATTTTGGTGTATTAAGTGTTGTGCAACTCAATCGGTAGGGAATCGGATTATTGTGAATGAGCGCGTATTTTGTGGATTGTAATAAATTTTGACATCCAGAGTGCATGACTTGGGAAGCACAGGAATATCGTGCTGCGAGTTCAATAAGTTAGAGGATGTCTGTTTTTCTGTAGAAATTGTTGACCATCGATCGAGTATAGATAGGGCAATAGTTCCTTGACTTTCTAGCTTACTCCTCATTTCTATGAATCGCATTGAATTAATTGAATGATATCTTAGATCTGGACATTGGACACTCCTTTCATTTCGGTTTGGAGGTTGAAGCCTAAATCCGTATCAGTCAAAATTACGACAACCTCCAGAGACTGTATGAAGAGCTAAAACTTCCTTGCCGACACTTCCAAAAAGTGTCTTAAGACTTCAAATGTTCACGAGCATTCCTCTTTATCAATCGATTTTAATTTCTCCCGATTGTCGTAGAATTTGCTACGTTTCACCGTTTACCAAAAGAAAGGTTTGTCAGCAAACACTCTTGAGCTTGTGTGCCTTTCGAAATGTCATTCCTCCGTCCACACATTCCCAGCAATCACCAGCAAATCAAACTTCAAGCATTCACCTCCCAAAAATAAACTCCGATCGTTTTACAGATCTTCAAAATTCACACTTCCCCCCGCTCGCCACCAGCCAGCTACAAATTAATTTCTGATAAACCTCCAGTTTATTGTTGGCTATTCCAATTAAGACACCTCATGCCCAGCCGAAGTGATTATTATTCAAATGCGACTATTTAAGCGTCTTAAGTATATTTTTATGCCCGGCCACTCATTAAGCGCACACAAAAAAAAAAAATCGCCGATCATTCGTTTAATCAAAGAAAGCTAATCGAAAACCGCCGGGGTGTTCTTGGGTCAATGCGACGCCGGCGACGACAACTGTTGCGAAACTGTCATCGTCTGCCGTTTGTATGCAAACTATTTTTGAACCCGATTCGACAGACTGTGGGAATCCGATCTGAATCATTCGATTTACAGCTTCATTCCCACACACGGACAGGCTGGCAGCGACCGATCCGAAAGTGATCTAGAATGTGCGATCAGATGACATCAGATTCTGGCTAATCTGTGTCAAGTAAGACGTGCCCGACACGATAGGCCAGCTAGAATTAGCACTCGAGCAAAAGTGTCCGTCTATCAAAACAACAGCCGTGCAAATAAAAAAAATGTCACAGGACCGTCGGAGATTGTGTAAACAACTCAGCCGATCATAAAACGAACAAAACAAAGTGACGGTGGTTTTAGATTGATCGTGTTAATTGACACATCAATTGCTGTCGGTGGTGGGTGCTTTGTGTTCGATTTGAGGTAAATGCAAATGAATTGTCATAATTGGACAAATGTTCTTGAAGTCACCTTTGGACGGGATATGGGATTGTTGTTGGGAATCTTTTCAGCTGAAGTCTGTTGTCAGGCGAACGTGTGAGGAGGGATGACAGACTTTTTTTGACAGATGACATTTTGATGAGGAATGGATGTGCAGTTGTTAAACGATGGTACTTAGTGTCAAGGCTTTGCAAATATAAATATATACAGGCCCGCAGACAGGTGCTGACTCCCAGACATTCTTCAAATGTCAGGGACGATGGCCAAATTTGACATAAGGGGTGTGGTATGACAGTAGAGTGATTCTCGAATGATATTTAACTTGAAGACGAAGATTGAGAGGGCATTCCCGACAAAATTCACGTTTAGTTAATTTTTAAGAGTCTTATAAGGTTAAGGTGGCCGACTGACGCGCATAAGGACAGAAGACACACTTAGGCCAAGCGAAGGCCCATTGTGTTACTTCTGATAGTCTCACGAGACCACTTAATTTCAAGCTACTCGTCTGTTCTTTCAGTCGCGGCGACTTCGCCGCTGTGGAGCAAGAGGATAAGTCCGTCGAGTCCCTCTACTTCGTTATTCCCTATTCATCGCACTACTTCTACGATCGACTATCATAGCGTACATATTCTGAGTGAACTTAAGGTTATGTCGAAACTGAACGAAAAGTTGGCAGAAGCATCGTCAAATTTCAAGGTTCGTCTTGCTTCTGAAAACTTTCCCAAATCAGCTGACACTTACGTATCCAGAGAGCGATTGATTTGGCTTAAGCAAGCGAAAGTGAACGAAACTTGACGAAACTCATGAAAGTGGTTATTATTTGTGTTACAGAATGCCATTTTTGGATAATCCATTGATTCCTTAAGTTTAATCATGGTTCTCTACGGGGATAATGGTAAGGCCATTAGCTCACACATACTTACCCATTTGGACGCACTCGGAGATCTCACATTTTTTCCAACTCCTTCCTGACAGATGGAACAACATTAGATCTGATTTTAAAACATATCCACGTTGCCTGGAAATGACAAGACAAGTCTTAAGCGAAACTGAAAAAGGCCACATCTGTTGAACACATCCCTCTCAATAATTCGTCGTTGCTAACAATCATACTTCGCAGAGGCGGATGGATGTTGTTCATCGGGCAGGTCTTAAAATGTACATCGCTAGACTTAATCTGAGAACTATACAACGAAGCTGAAACAATCGCTGCATCTACTGAACACATCCCACTCAGGCCTTCATCGAGGCTGCAAATAAAAGCCAGCAAAGACGTAAATGCAGTTTGGTTGTTCATAGGTCATGTTTAAGATTAACGTCGCTTTGAAGTGTTCGAACGAAGCTGAAAAAGGGCGCATCTACTGAACATATCCCACTCAGGCCTTCATCGAGGCTGCAAATAAAAGCCAGCAAAGACGTAAATGCAGTTTGGTTGTTCATAGGTCATGTTTTAAGATTAACGTCGCTTTGAAGTGTTCGAACGAAGCTGAAAAAGGGCGCATCTACTGAACACACCCCCCTCAGGCCTTCATCGAGGCTGCAAATAAAAGCCAGCAAAGACGTAAATGCAGTTTGGTTGTTCATAGGTCATGTTTTAAGATTAACTTCGCTTTGAAGTGTTCGAACGAAGCTGAAAAAGGGCGCATCTACTGAACACACCCCCCTCAGGCCTTCATCGAGGCTGCAAATAAAAGCCAGCAAAGACGTAAATGCAGTTTGGTTGTTCATAGGTCACGTTTTAAGATTAACGTCTCTTTGAAGTGTTCGAACGAAGCTGAAAAAGGGCGCATATGCTGAGAACATCCCGGTATTCATCGTGGCTATGCCGTCCAGCCTCGATTTTGGGACGTTTAGTCAGAGATCTTGTTTTCAATTTTGATAGCAGTGGATGTACTTTTCGTCGTCCACTCGTGTCTTTTCTCGATTTGAGGAATTCTCAGAATTATTAGTCTTGACATATCCTCTTTGACAGCTGGTGAGCCCAGGTAGAGCTACGCAGAGATCGCCTAATGAGAGCGGCTCTCTGATAAGGGCCTTGGTCCATCATGGATTGTAGCGCCTCTCAAAGATGTAGAAAACAATTTAATGTGAATGTTGCTTCTAAGAGATGAGAGATTGAGCAGACATGCGACAATGATCCACAGATGCTCCACATTTTCAAGATCAACTTGGACTCTCTTCTTTGACTGCTTGCTGCGTTGACATCTTATCATCCTCTGTGAACAAAAAAAAGTCGTAAAATTCTCGCAACTTAATCTGCAATTTCATTGAATTCTCAACCTGAGGGTTATCGGCACAGACCGACACTCAATCCACTGCGTCTTGTGGGTTCCTCTCGCTGTTGGGTGACTTTAAAATGATATTTCTGTGTGAGGTGAAGGAGAGTCGATCGCAGTGCTCCTCCAGCCAAACAGACTCGTTTCAAGATCGAAAGTTCAGATCGGGAATGCCGAACAAAAATCAAAGTCTACACTTCGCACGAATAAAATGCATACTCGTCGTACATCGTCTGTCACATTCACTTCGAAAGTGGGGTGCATGCAGCCGACGTGAAAGTCGCTTATGACAGCACAACGTGTCTTTTCTCAGGCACGTGCTCCAGAGCGAGTTCTAGCTTCCATTCATTCATCATCATAGACGGCTCGTCAGTGTTCAGAACTACAAAAGGACTCCCTCAACCGACGCCTGCGGAGGTGACTTCACGAACACCTGGTTGCAGTGCGCAGAGTATTCCGCGACCATCTGCGGCCGCTGTTGGATAGTTTTCTAATCCGAACCCGATTTCATCGTCCACGCAAATTCAGTCAAGAGTAACGTCATAGCACACTCCACGAGCACACAACAATTACATCAATTTGACATTTGACCGCATGAATAAAAGAAAGATGATAATGACCACTGTCAATGTGACAGTTCAAATGACGGTCAAGAACAGTCGAATTACACCACGAAAATGAAAAACATTCCACACCGCATCCCAGCCAACCCAGTCAATGTCAAGCGAATTGTGACATTCACTCGCATGTCTGACACAACAAAAGCGAACAGCCTAATTCAGCGAAAAACCGAAAACAAAATGAAAACCGTCGATTTCACAATTAAATACCACCGACCATTGAACCCTCCTCCTCGAAACGAGAGCCGCCGCCACCATTACTCATTCCAGCCAGTGACTCATGCTCGCTCGTTCGTGGTTATGCAACCGTCGTCGACGAGCATAACTCTGATTCTTATGAAATGTCAGCGCAAAGTTCTTCCGTGTTTGACGAAATAAAATCAACATAAACACTCCTTTCGGCCAAATGACGACTCAATTAAACTCAAGCCCTGCCTGTCACTGGCCGAGAGGCAGGCAGCATCCAGTCGCCAGACCACTTTGTCACTCCTCGTTTAATTATCCTCTCTCGCGCTGCTGCTGTCAGATCCGCAAACAGAGTGACAAGACGAACAAAAAACAACTGATCTCTTCAGCCGAGTGACATTCGATGCATGTAAGTTGTCATTCGTTACTGTTGCTTATTAATTGGCCCAAATGTCAAGACAATGGCGACTCTGTCCAGCCACCGCCACCAGTCACCAGTGCTGCACTGCTTGCAGATACCGGACAAACGGAGTGTACTCGTGCGCTGTTAGCGCATGTCATGTTGCCAATTTTTCGGCCAAGCACGTCCAATCACCGACAAATGTCAGCTACGACCTTTTTTTTGGTTGCTTTCTTTCGCTTGTTTCGTTTGTTTTTGCGCGATCTAACCCAATTTATGGATTGCGTTGACTGTTTCGGTTTCGAGTGCGAAACTTCGTTCAAATCGACGTGTGCTTTGTGGTGGTGTTTTTTGCGCAGCCTTCGCTTTGTGTGATAACGCGAATTTAGAGCGCTGAGCCACATGACTAATCAATTCGTGTTTTATTCATTGGGGATACAGTCGTCACCAATTAGGGTGTGATTATCGGGCGCTGTTTTAACGCGATGAACGAGGAATCCGCTGTCCAGCGTGAAATTGAGAGCACAAATTGGGCGTGTTTTGTTTGGTTTTCGGTCAGCGCCGTATCCTTGACACATTTTGGCGGTTGTCACGGTTGCAGAACCTGTTTCATTGTGGACTTGGAACATGTATCTAACGACATGCAAACACGCGACGAGTTCCGATCGACCCCCGGACGTGCGCGGCTGCGAACACGTGCCCTCCCGGTGCGGTGACACACGCAAGGTTTCCGGTTATGCGGAGTTCATAATAACAGGGTGGCGGGGCGGAGGGGGAGTTTGCAACTTAAGCGTTGCATATCGATATGGGGTCACATGCCCCCGGAGAGAGAGTTGTTCTTTGTCTTGGAGCTTCGTGATAGGAGCCAATAAAGGGGGGAGATTGATGTAATTTCGGGGAAACTCCGGTGTCTTTGTGTGACAAGTAATTCGAGTTAAACATGAACCACCCGAGGGTGGGAAAATCCAGCTATAGGGGTTTACTTTGTTCGCTTAATTGTGCCGATGCACGACGACGGGGAAAGTAAACGTGGTGGCGTCATTAAAAATCAGACATATGGGAGGAGAGGGTTCTTTTTTGAACCTCAGAATGAGGAAGGGGACACAGTTTGAACATTTTTTTGAGTGAATTGAATTTAATTTAACTTGTCATCTAGTACATTTCTCGTCTAGTACCACTTCACGTTCAAATGCAGTTTGGCTGTAATGCAGTGGGGTAGGTAATGCAGTGCGGTGAATATTAAAAAATAACTTTAAAAAATGACAGAAAAAAAACCCTTACTTAAAATTCAAAGAAAACGTACGTTTTAAATTCTTGACGTTGGATCATCGGAAAGCACCCACCACAGGCCACAATTTTCTGCCAAGTTCACAAATGAGTTGTTCAGTCTTAGTCTTGACTCCCCCAAGAGATTGAAACGAGTTCTAACGTCAAACAAGTTTCATTTTAACTTCAAAACTCCCAAAAGAGTTCCTCACCCATGTCGAATGTTCAAAGTCATCCTCTTTAACACCACTTCATCACGTTCACGGCCATTCTGCAAGCCGTCGTAGCCCTTTAAATGCGAGAACATTGCCAATGGGGAAAGTCATTTTAATTTCACGAAGGTCAGTCCCTTCATTTGAAGCACTTGTCAGCACATAGACCGTTCTCTAAGTCTCACTTGAACAATAGACGCGAGCGAGCGTGGTTTCCCCATCACAACTCTCACCACCCGACCTTCGTTCAGTTTATTCAACTAAAAAACAAAGCAAGGCGCCACGAGACAGAACAATCAGTTCGCTTGACAATTAATGTCAAAATAATCAATTTACACCCTCCAATCTGAACGATCTGGTCGAGTGTCCCTTTGCGCTGATTGGGCGATGGGCGATCTGTCACGTGCAGCAGCAGATTCCACCGATAGATCGGACCCCATCCGACCTCGGCGCCTTTCATCCAATTATTCGATTGCCTCAGCAGATACACCGAGCGAATGTAATTGCTGCCGCCACACCAAACACAACGCTGTCTAGCCGTAATTCTAGCCCAAGGTTGCCAGCTTGGTTTGTTGGTCTTCTGCTCAATTGAACTGCCTTCAAATTCGCTGCTTAATTACCAAATGGGGAAGTCGTCCGTTGGACTGGTGGAAGATATGCTCCTCATGTGTGGCGAATATCTGTAATTTTTAATTGAGACTGGAGCCGAAATTCTGCTCTTTCAATTGAACTGCTAATTGCCGGTTGTTGAGATAGTTTTCCATCTCTGCACCGCTCGCTGGAGGAGGCGCGCGGCAATCAAGGTTAGACAGATCTGCGATGTTGTGGCCGGTTTAGTGAAGCGATTTGGTTTGTGTTGCTTTTTATTGTAATTGGATTGAGTATCAATTTTGGCCGGGGATGTTTGCTCTTCTGGACGGGAAGTGTGTTGTTAAGTGTAATTGTTGTTTGTACTTCGCTAGATTGATGCTTGTGCGAATGGGTGCGTTCGGTTGGGCGATAGCTCGGATACAAAATAATGAAACAGTTGCGAGTAGGATGTACTTTTTCGTAATCGCTTTGTTGCTGTAAGGCTTTTGCAAAACGATTGCATAAAACGACTTATTGATTCTTTGGGAGAAAGGCGACCGCGTTGACTGTGAACGACGTACATCCGCTATGTTTTATTGATTACCTGACTTCGCGTCTTGTTGCTGGGTTGTTAAGTTGGAGCAGTCGCTGGCTATGGTGGTTGAGCGTCTTAAATGCGAGTTGATTTTTTCAAGAGGTATGCTCCATAACAGGAGCACGATTCCTTTCTCTAAGGAAGGTCTTTTAAATGGTTCTGTGTCTGGGCGTGAGGTAGAATTCCAACTCTAATAGGGGAGCAGTTGCATATCATGTTCCGCTTTCAGCCACCTCTAGCCGGCCTCTGGTGAGATTGAAAATGTCTAGATTCCCTGAAGTTTCGGCCGATTGACTCAAGAAAAGGCTGAGCCTGGTAAAGCTTCGAGAAACGTCATCGGAAACTACTTGGTAATTGCCTTCGCGAAATGTAAATGACTGATTGTTATTCTTTTTTTCCAGATATTTAATTGACTCTTGTGATGCATAGAGCCTCAACTCGTTCTTTTTCCGGCAGCAACTCTTCCCAAATCCCGAGCTTCACTCTCCACCGGTCTGCACCAAGTTTTCTTGGGACCAGGTCTTCTGCTGTCCTGTGTTAAGAGGTTCCATTGCACAGCTGTCACACTTTCGTGGCGAATGACCAATCCACTGGCACTCTCGTCGTTGTGTAGTGTTGCCTATTGGTTCATGGCCCGTTCTCTCGTCACGATGTTCCTTAGCGACACGTTCGGGCAAGAAACATGTTACGTGGAACCGATTTGCTTGGCATCTATTGACATCCTCTAATTCTGTCAATCATCTCCTCATACTCCGCCTTCATTTCTTTTAAAAATGAGACAAAATTTAACTGAACAACCTTTCCTGCCGCCATCAAGTCGTAAGTTCTATCTAAAAGTTCCAAAATCTCCTTGCTGTTAGGACCCTAAGGAATGCTCGTATTCTTCAAGCCATCTGATCGAAAATTCGATGAATCTCCTAGTCTCCTAGCCAATCACAAGATCTCTTCAAAATGTGCTCTAATCAAAATCTAGTCATTTTCTTGCCACAACTGCGATCATTTTTGCACAACTCTGTCAAACCAGAAATAATTTTCGAAGTTCGAACTTGTTGACTTACTCTCTTATCAGGCCTACGACCCATTGAAGGTCTGAGTCTGAGCTATAGGTGCCTTCCGTCGTTTATCTCCGCACGATGCCTTCAGTCATCAGTACAAAGCTATCTTGCTCTTCATCTCGAACGATTCGAAGATCCTTCTTAGTTAGTTTCCATACGTTCCATGTGACCGAGCTTTTGTATTCGACGAGTTCTTGTCTTCCGGACTAACTCCAGATCTTAAGTTCGTGTAGTCTACAGATCAGTCTTCTCTAGACCTTGGTAAAGTTCGTAGAGTCTACAGATCAGTCTTCTCCAGACCTTGGTAAAGTTCGTAGAGTCTACAGATCAGTCTTCTCCTACATTCACCTTCCTCGCTGCCTGGACCATAAATCCGACGGAGAATTTTTGTTTCAAAGGCTCCAAGATTCAGCTCTTAACGGACTTGCTGATTTTATAATTTTTTGAACACAAAAGATTGCTCTTAGTTTTTAGTGTTAATTGTTTCGATAGGCAGGCGTGTAGGTCTAGGTAGCAGGCTAATGCATTTTGCTGTCACTCGCTTATCAATTTAATTCAATTTTATTCACTCATTGTACAGATTACAAGGTAAGAAGCGATAATCCTCGGAAGCCCTTTGGCTTGTCTGCAGGAATAGGAGTCGTAATGAGTTCACCGAGTGTATCAGATATACACGAGGGAGACAACAGACAATAGAACTAAACAGGGGCTAAAGACGTGATCTCATCCCTACCCATTCAGCTTCTTCAGAAGTCTTTAGTGATGAAGACAGTATATTTATTGAGAAGTCTCGTGGCGTGCCAGCTCGTACGATAACAAATAAGATTCCTTCGCGGAATCGTTCACTATATGATCAAGCTACATGCTATTTGGCAGCACTCAACAATTAAACGAATGTTTTCTATGTGAATTTTTTATTTCTCAATTCATTACGTATGTGCTTACATACTTGACAAAAATGCGTAAACTAATTGGACGAACAAAGATTCTATTTTAACTTACTGACCCTCGGCAGGCTCTCTAAGCTAAACTTACGCGTGTGGTGTACGCATGTGTATACTCTAGTTTTTTTTCACTAGCGGCCATAGGTTGCTGCTACTAGATTTGCATATAATTCGCTGCAAGACCGTGAGTGACCGACTGCTCCCACACGGAGATACGCACTACCCTTTCTACCCAGGGTCTAAAGGGTTGGACGAGGGAGTTCATTCGCTCCCCAGCCAACAGAATTTTCGATGCTGCGTTGCAACATCCTGTATATCCCGCCTTGAGACCGTCATACTGAACCGGAGGAGGCCTTTCTGAGCTCGTTGTGTGACGGAGCGGTCGTGGTTGAGTCGCCCATCCACAGTTGAACGGGCGGTATGAAAGAGGAGGGGTACCGCATTTATGTCTTGTATCAGACCGTTCATGTCAAATTAGAGGAATGCTTCTGGGGGGACAATGCCGTTGAGACGTACCCTTTCGTGGTATTGGGGATTGGGGTAGTAAGCACCAGAGATCACATTATTGACCGAGTTCATCGCTGTAGCAGTATGACATCGAGTCAACTTCATCAGGAAATTGTCCACTCTTACTAGGTTTGCCCTGTTGTATAAGACCTCACTGGAATAGAATTTTAAGTACTGGGACTCTGGAGTTCTATAAAGGCGACATCAAGCCCTAAGACAAGCCCTCTGGAGCAACCGAATCTTTTCCATTAAGCTTGCACTCACCACACGGGAGCCGTAGGTGAGCATTGGTCGGATGAGGGTCATGTAGCAGATAACCTTCACATTTGCTATGTGCTTTTACTATAACTATTCTCTTTCTCTTTGTACTTCTCACATCCGGATTTTTACCCAATAAAAGTACCTCCCTTCAAATAAAATATATTTCCACTGCAACCAAGTTTTACACTTATCCAGCAGCCTTACTTTCTTGGTTTAGACGCATTTGGTAAGAGATTATCTTCTTTCTAACACCGCAACTAAGCGCGGGTTGAATTCACCGTGCTAGGTCAAGGAGTTTAGTCCTAAACTAACATGAAAGAGACAGAAAACATATTCTCTTGCTATATATGTTGGCTAGTACAGTGGACTCTCCCTAAGTCGAAACTCTCTCTCTAACACGAACTTTTTCGCCATATTTTGCATGCATTTCCCTCAATTTTTCATACAAAAACCTCTCTCTAACTCGAACAAAAACACATGGTATTCCGTGACAATTCGATTTAGGGGGAGTCCACCGTTTAAAGGCATGGTTCCAAACGGCCCAGACTATTCGAATTAATGAATGTGACTAGACGGCTGGTATGTGATTTCGAACCAAAGTGACACCTTTTGAGGGTTACGCTGCTAAGTTTATTCATGAAATTGAGAGCGCATGCTTTTATTCCAATGGTTAGTGAAAAATCGCTCACTTTAAACATTTTGTATTTTTATTTATTTAAGTAAAAGGTATGTACATTAAGATTTACATCTTTTTTAGTACTTAGTATTTAACTTTAAATTAAAAAGATCAATTTAGCATTTTTACAGACTTTTCTTAAAAACTATAGGATTAGGGGATTTAATTTCATGGGAGTGTGGAAATATAAGGGATGATTGCACTTTTAAAATGTGGATATGTAATAAGCAAAGATCTATCTGGATATGATCATATCAATATAATTGCTGGTCGCATCTATAGCTGTGTTTTTTTGCAAGCGTATATACGCTTAATTTTGAAGTGCACAAAAAAACGATCATCGGCGCTTAATGATTCATCATAAATTCTTGGCAGCACCGACGACATTTATGACATTTGCTAAGCATTCAGGGGTGTAGTCGTGGCAGGTGATTTCTGATCTTTGATGGTCACAATCTTCGTTTTGTGACTGTGTCCTTTAAACCACGTACGTGACCATCACTTTAAAAGCAAAAACACTTAATAATTGTGAAATAAAAAAATGTTCATCAAATGAAAGGAATCGATTACGACACATAAACGCAATTTATAGCAGAGACTCTGGATATACCAAAAATTGCATACTTATGGATGCCAAAAAATTGAAAAATGATCTAATACATCAACCACACCTGCAGGTGTAAGCCACATACAGCAACCTAAACAATGAATGACTGAATCCAGCAATGAACACACAGAAATTAATGATTGGGAGCATTGTTTTTATCCGCGGTTATTCCTTAACCGGCGATAGATATGATGAGAAAGTTAAGCGGATATTCGTTGTTAGTGTATTGTACATGCGCATATACGCTTGCAAAAAAACCCAGCTTATGGCT
Organism: Eristalis intricaria; assembly: GCA_964034865.1. Taxonomy (NCBI): domain Eukaryota; kingdom Metazoa; phylum Arthropoda; class Insecta; order Diptera; family Syrphidae; genus Eristalis; species Eristalis intricaria. The sequence continues at coordinate 75,634,393 of OZ035877.1, forward strand.
GCCTCCGTAAACTATGACCCAGTGCTTATTACACTCCGCAAGCCACACGCAAAAAACTTGTAACTGCCCTTATACTGCCTCTCATAAGATACGGTCAATTAATATATTGTAATCCTGACTCGCTCTCCATGCAAAAGTGACAGGTGGCTTTTAATGATGCAGTTCGATATATTTATGGCATTCGCAGATATCAGCATAATTCTGCTTATGCCAGTGACTTACTGGGGTGCAGTCTCCAATGAGTACATTAATGCCAGGATCTGTATTTTCCTCCACAAATTGATTCACAGTCGTAGTCCGGAGTATTTGTTCAAAAGGCTTAATTTTACTCGCTCAAATAGGTCAGTTAATCTAATAACTTATCGCATTTAAGCAGTTCACTCGTCAATATCGCTTAATCACTCTTTTTGTTGTCCCTTTTGAATTAAAACACTTTCCGTTTTTCGTTTTGTCTCTTTATTCAACCGACCGATCACTTTCGCTTCTTTTCACAGACTGTCCTTAATAGTAACTTATCCTACTCTGACCTAACCGGCAATCCTCTCTTTTTGGTATATGTACGTGTGTATCCTAATTTCTCTTTGTGCTCGTTTCTTTTATTTTATATTACTCTACTACAGTATTTTATTTGCAAGTTTTCAGAAATAACTTACGTTACCCCTCTAGACCGGACACCTCTACACAATGGACACTTATGACAGTCGCGCAGTTGTCCGCTAGAGAGAAGTTTCACTGTATGTTGTCACAATGTTGACACATAGTTGATGTGCTAGCTAACCAGAGACCGTTGGAAAGTTGAAGACGCTTGTGGGTTGAGACTGTGGGGCCCCGGACTGTAGCGCCAAAAAAAGAAGAAGTGGATGTGGAAGGGCCTTAATTTTGAAAATATTCTTAAAAGTTACGATTACCGTCCCAAGCGATTCTGGGTTCTTAAATTTCTTTCTCAATTTCGCGATCAATTAAGGTGATCTTTTCGGCATACCCAAGTTGATCTTACCGTCGTAGAAGGGAGTCGACTGATTTCTTTCCTTTTGTTTGCTTCCCCTTGCGAGTGGAGACTTTTGGTGCTGTCAAGCTGCCTTCTCATTCGGCGGCGCTAAATCAACATCAACACCATCGTTGCCTTGTGGTCAGACATTCACAATCCCCCTCCCAAAGTGATGTTCTCATTCAAAGTTACTCACTCGCCATTACCGCTGACTCTGACTGCATGAATTTGAAGTAACCCCAACGTCCTTCAAGCACTCTAATTAAAACCGATCTCCACTGCAAATCTGACCACGACAACAATGTTTGTTTACGACATCCCCACGCATCCGTCCGTCCATTTTTGCCAGCACACCAATAAAATAACATTTGATTGCCAACTGGTGCTCAGCCACCACTGCCCACCCGTCAAACTTTCCCAAATATGGCCGCACCGCTGTCATGCACTTTGGCATTTGTTGCAATTTCACTTGCCAAACGCCTCGAAATCCACAGAGAGGAACAAATCAATTTGCGGCTGACCCACAAACCTGAATGTGTCTCTGCTCAAAACAAAAAAAGCGAATTTAATTACGCCAAGTATTCCGCATCAAGACGAAATGAAATGCGAAAAGCGCGCGATGCTTTGAAAGAGAAAAGGAGAATTAATTTGATAACAACACGCATTGTGAATGAACCGCTATCGAAACGCCAAACGCTAGTGCCCCCCCGACTCGGCTGAAGATCTGCGGCCGTCCGAATGACGTGGCGGCTCTTTTTGTCTGAGGAAGCAATTTTGATGCTGTCATCTCGACGTGTCGTCTAGACCTTTCGGTGGAAATTTTCAATTTTGTTTTCCATCGGCGCTGCGCCGCCGACATAATGACACTTGACACTGTGGCCCAGTGAGCTGCAACGTCGCCGCCGCCGCGTCAGGGGGCCCATTGTGTCCTCTGCGCACTCGTAATGAACGCAATTACGTCGAATTACTCGCGTGGCATTGCTGCAGTGGCCTAGAATTTCGGGTGACAGTCGAAAGAAAGACGGTTCAACGGTAATTTTGGGAAGCAAAAAACATTTCATTGTCTCTCTTTGAAATGCACAGCGTCGAGTGTGCTCGAGTAGGTGAGCTCAACGGAAACCAGGGTTAAATGGGTCATGACGTGGGAAGTCAGGCTGCCTCCGCATGATAGCGCAGCGATTGTTTGAAGGGGAACTGTCAAAATTGACGCAAAACCCAACTGTCACTGTGCATGGCCAAGTAACTGTTTTCTCAGAGATAACTCTGCCAGTGAACTCGCCTCGTGTCGTGTCGGTGAGTGTGAAAGACACCACGGGTGCCGGTACGAGTGTGGGGCAGACGATATGCAACGGGAACTGTAACTCGGCATGACACATGTGAGACAAGGATGTACTCGTAGCCGCACTCGTATCGCGCAAGTGCCTCCCATTTGATCCACGACACGGTCTGATGGACATACCCGTAGCACACGGTGACTGACAGGTTAATGTACTCGTGAACATGGCGGCGAGCGGCATTTGCCGTCAGAGAGCCACCACCTCTCGGGGAGGCGGAATGCCCGACGCGCAACCACTTGAAATGTTCGACTTATCGTCGTCGACGATACCGAGCAGCGTTCTCGGTCGTAGCCGGTGGCGGCGTCCATTGTTCCATCGCGAGAGTTAATTGACTCTATTTTTAGCCACCGATAGGGGTCGGTCGGCGTTCCGTGCTAAACGGAGTTACCTTCTCCTTTCTGCGCGGCTGAAGTGGCCTGTGGACTCATCCAGTCGAGCTAATTATCGCCTTGCATCAGCCGGCAGTCTCGAAAAGGGGCCACGGATGCCCGCACGGCAGATCGATTCTAATGGTGCGCAACAGGTTTCCCAGTTTCAGTCATCCCCCCCTCCAGCCGCTCGGGGATCGCGCGTGCGAGGAGTTCAATTGGAAGTGGTTGATCCTATTCGTGTGCGTCTCGCCGGATTTGAATGAGCACACACATGAAACCGTATCTGAATTCAAATTGCGCCTCGGCGGTGAAGCGCCCAAATTGCCAGCCGAAGATGAAAGGAAATCGAATTGTGTAAAGTCATTTTGGGGCTACACCACTGGGGGATCGATAGATAGCCCGGGCTTTTGTGTGTTTCTGGGATAATTGGTTGGGTTGCAGCGAATGCCCTTTGTGATACGCGAGAAGAGATATTTGTGTGCACGTTTCGAAATGGTTTCATTCACTGGGCGCGATCGCTTTGATCGGAAGGGCTTCGACGAATGTCGCAACGAACACTTGCGTTTGCTTGTCTTCGAGGAGTTGGCTTCTGCGGCAATCGTGCGGTGGAGCTAGTCAAATTCTGTATCCGACCAGATCGTTAACAACCGCAACGGTCCAAATTAGAGGCTATTAGAGGCTTTCACTTGAGCAACAGCTCACTACCTCGTGGTTATCGGGCATGTAATCGCATTTTGATTTATGACCCAACTCGGTTCTCGGTCCAGAACCCGTGCCTCTCTCGTATGTACTCTCTCTTAAGTGCTTGAACTCGGTTGGGCCTCAAGCGTTTCTGCGGAACTAGAACAGACAGAGGCGTCTGTAAAAGTTCCTCAGGAAGTGGCTACGGGTGAAGTACACATTTCCACCGCCAAACCCAATGACTTATCATTCTCTCTCCGAGTGATATGGTCAGTCATATTTCCAGCGAATAATCGCAGACCTGATAAATGTGTTCAGTGTCAAAATGAATGACCGCCGTAAAGATGTGATTTATGACTTCCTCTTGAAAGCCTCGAAAGTTTACGACTGCCTTCGCGAACATTCGCCAATTGTTCTTCCTCTAATTGAAGATAAGCCTCAGGAAGTAATTT